>JBBPBT010001178.1:10060063-10083884 GCA_037974875.1 Cicer bijugum
CCCTTAACATTTCCCTATATAAAAATAAATGTACACTGTTTTTAAGAAGAACAAACATTTCACATTTTCATTTTGACATTTCATTATACAGTATTCACTTTTTTTTATTAGTTATTATCTCATACTACTTTTGGAATGATCTTTGATATGATTTATCTTTTTATTTTGTTATTTTTTCTTTTAGTATACTATCATTGTGATAAAGAATGGAACTTGCAAGTCTAGAACTATTTTTGTTTTTATATTGAGGTAAGCATCGTTTTTTTGAATATGTATGTTAAAAATAAAATGTCTGTCTTTGATTTTATCTTCTAATCTAAAGTTGTTGTCATACTTAATAGAGATTTTTGATAAATCTATTTTTAAAAGATTTTAAGAGATTATTTATCCTCTATGTTATCTTATTTTATAATTTTGATTTCAACTTCTTTAAATTTATTCATTTATTTATTATATTTGTAAAATTGATCATGAGATGATAAAAACTAAAAATATTTTTAAGAGGATTAAATTAGATGTGACATATTTTTACTCCTTGAATTTTTGAGACACGAGTTGTACAATTCGATCGTCTTAAAATTCATATTTTAAGATAATTATTTAATTCAAGCAAGTTTATTTCTTTATGTTTGTCAAAATTAATTTTTTTTGAAATAACAAAAATACAATTTATTTAAAAGCAATCAACACGTTCACATTTTCTACCAAGAACTACGTAGCTTTGATTTCTCCATTGCATCGGGAGATATGTAGGAGCAAGATCACACTCTTGTCAAACACAATAATAAAAATATTTTCTTACTTTTTTTAACATGCTTTTATTTGAAGAAAATCATATTTATAAAAAATAATTTTATATCTATATTTAATAATAAAGAGAAACGAATATAGTTAAGTTGACATAATTTGGCATAATTATTTATAGGTAACCGATTTTTAGCGGATGTTGTAGGGTGCTAATACCTTTCCTACGCATAATCGACTCCCGAATTCAAAATTTGGTATCAAAGACCATTTTTTTTAATTATATTTTAAGATTTTCCCAATTTAAAATAAATTTTGGTGGCGACTCCATTGTATTCGAAAAAAACTCGAAATTTTAGGCCGCGACAGCTCGCAACTCCACTGTGGACATTTAGAGAGTCAAGCCTAACAAATTAATTGTGCATAATATTATTTTCTTATTTAACTTTTTCTATATTTGTTTATCTTTTTTTTTTATTTTCATTTTCTTTATGTGTTTATTATTTTTTTAATAAGTATTAGCTGACATTATAATATTTTTTTAAGCTAGTAGATCATTTTTATTTTATTTTATTTTATTTATCTATTTATTTTGTATATGTATATATTTTGTTAGTATTATGGATTTATTGAATTATGCTTATTCAATGCCTACACTTTTATTAAGACACACACTTATGAGTGGAACCTTATACCCGGGTTTGAACAAAGCTTAAGTTTAGATTCGAGATTGCGTAGTGGTAGCCTTCTGGATGTACATCCTGTTTGGTTAGCATGAAGATCTCACCTAGAGTTTGATCTTGTTGAGGTTATTGTCACTCCAAATAGTTTACCTATTGTTGTTGGCAATATTCCAAAATAGGATTATTGGCTCTAGGAACCGTGTTTAGAACCACAGAGTCTCCCTTGTGAGAATTTCACTACATAAGCCAATAGACACTTTCATTGTAAGAATATCCATAAAAAACCAATAAATTATTTCATGTATTCAAGGGTTTATATATATATATATTAGTTTCACTCATATCTCATGACATTTTTTTTTCTCTTTTTCTAAGAAAAAATAAAACATAATAGCATTTTGCATAAATTTTCAGGATTTTTGGGGAATCATACAAATCTTAGTCACGTGTTATTTAAGTGGATAATGGGATCGGAAAAAAGAAAAACCTTACTTTTAAAGTTCAAGCAACCTGATTTGAAAAGGTTAAGAGACATCAACAATTAAATGAAAACTATACAACGTGATAGTTTCTTTCACAAATATGGGAAAATCCAAAATCTCTTGGCAGTAAATGTGCAAATAGGTGCCCTCATAGCATTGGCTCAGTATTATGATCCTCTCTTAAGATGTTTCACCTTTCAAGATTTTCAGTTGGCCCTAATATTAGAGGAATTTGAACGAATATTGAGTTACTCCCTAGAAAGAGGAAATCCTTATCGATATATTGGGCAACCACCGAAGTTGGACACAATTGCTGAAGTGTTGAAGATCGACATAAGAGAGTTGGCAAGCACAAAAGAGGAAAAAGGGGTTGTTCGTGGGTTTTCAAGAAAATATCTAGAGCAAAAGTGCCAAGATTTAGCCGATAAAGAAGAATGAAGTACTTTTATAGATGTTTTGACCCTCATTATCTACGGTATTGTTATCTTCCCAAACCTTGATAACTTTATAGATTTTGCTGCCATAAATGTATTATTAGCTTTTAACAAACATAAACAAAACCCAGTTCCCGCGATTCTAGCTGATGTATACTACTCTCTGCACATGCGACATGAGAAGAAGGGGGGAACAATTTTGTGTTGTGTTCCAGTGTTATATACTTGGTTTGTTTCTCACATGTTCAAGAAAGGCTATCATGTTGGGGTTAAGAGTAATCGTGAATGGGCACAGAATATAGCTAGCCTTACTGGGGATACAATTTCATGGTACTATAGAGAACAAGAGGTGGAAGAGGTAATATGTCGATGCGAAGATTTTCCAAATGTACCTCTCATGGGAACGAAAGGATGTATTAATTACAATCCAATGGTAGCTCTGAGACAACTTGGCTACCCCATGTTGGCTAAACCAGATGATAGGTCATTGGAGGCTTTTGTTTTGCACAATACGGGTATAGTAGACCCACCAATTTTGGGAAGGATAAGTTGAGCCTGGGAGTTGATCATTAGAAAAGGAAAAGTACTCGGATGTAGAAGTTGCAGCACAAAAGAACCTTATCAACAATGGGTAAAGAAGAGAGTCCAAGAAATCAAGTTGCCTTTCCACAGTACACCCTCAAATGATCAGGAAATGTCTGAACCTGACTTTGTTACAAAGGAGGAAATAGAAGAGCTCAAAGCATCATTGTTAAAATCTGAAGAGGAGAAAGAAGAGCTACAAGCAAAGTTAGAAAAGGTCTCCCAAGAAAATGAGAATTTACGATTAGAAAACACATGTAAAAGTCAGTTTATTGAAAGAAGCAACAAGAGGTTGAAAATTGAAAAAGAAAATAAACTTGACATACAATATTGTTTAAGAGGTGCAAATGAAGAGTTAGATGTGCGAAAGAAAGAAAAGAATGCAGCTATCGAAGAAGCCTATATGTGGAAGTAGTTGTGGGCAAAATCAACAAGCTCTGAAAAAAAAGATAAAAAAAGAGTTTGAGGATTTAAAGAAACAACTGAAAGAAATGGTAGATAAATACGAGGGTCAAGTAAGGAATGAGAGGCAACAGAAGGAAGAAATCGAAGAATTACTCTCAAAACACCAAGATGCACTAAAAGCAGAAATGGAAGCTTCTAGTGAGTTGAAGAATTACATTGATTATCAAGAAAAGATCTATAATGACTTGAAGGATGAAACCATATAATGGGAGGAGCGTTTCATGGTGTTGCTTGGGCAATTGAAGAACCAAGAGATTTATAAAGAGTTGGAAGATAAAGGCAAGCATTGGAAATATTGCTTTTTGAAATTGGCAATGCTAGCTAATCAGGCAATCATAAAAATTCCAAAACATTTAAGAGAGATTGATGCAGTAATGCATCCACTCAACACTCCAATCAAAGTCTACAAGTTCGTCGAATATTGCAAATATTTAGTAGAAGAATTGGAGGAGAAGATTGGTTGTCCTTTTGAAAAAGATGATTGAAATACTATAGTCGATGTAGCTTTTTAATTTAAATGCAATGTACTTTTTTCTCATCAATGAAGGATTTGCTGTTTTGTTTATCGATTCCCATGTTCTTCTTTCATTAATAATTCGTGCAAGAATTATGATTCCCCAACATCCAAATGTAAAAAAAGATGATAATTGCATTTTCATTCCATTCATGTTTAATACATACTCATAATTTTTATTTATTCATTTATAAAAAAAACATAGAAAAAAATCAATAAAGCTGTTTCCCCGACATCCTTATCGGACTCGTGCAAACTCAAAGATCATGGAAGAACTTGAGCAAAATCAAGAGGTGATGAGAATGGATGTCAACCAGTTAAAGGATAAGGTTGATCAAATCTTAGAAGCTATACAGGCTTTGTCAAAAAAGGGGAACATATATGAGAATCCTCCAACTGTAAATGAAGAACAACAAACCACTCCTTCTCACCCACCAGACTTTACACCGACTACCCAACAACCTCGTACAACAACTATGCAATTTCCTATATACGGGCTTCCACCCGGTTATACTCCACCTTTAGTCGTCAACCCCATGGAAAACAACCCAAACCACTTAACTATTAACCCCCAAAACCCAAACCAATCACAAGCTCCATCTCCTCTGGGATATCTACCACCCCAAAACACTCTACCCTCGGAAAATACTCCATATATTGCACCCCAAGTACCCAATTTCGATGCTAATGGGAATTGGAATCAACCTCACATTGGGGATGATACACAATCAAAGGAAAAATTCCATGTCCTGGAAGAGAGAATAAAAGCAATTGAGGGGTACAATGTTTATGGCCTTGAAGCTTTCGATATGTGCTTGGTTCCTGATGTGACTATCCCTCCCAAATTCAAGGTTCCTGACTTTGAAAAATACAAGGGCAACACATGTCCTAAAAATCAAGCTAGTGTACCCTTGTCCTCCAAACACCAGTCTCAACAATTGGAAGATCCTCGAGTTTCCGGTGTTTGTTAATTCATGTTCAAAGTAATTATGTATTTTTTAACTCGTTTTGCTATGCCCAAGGCTATAAGGATAATTAACTAGGGCATATGTATTTCAATTCCGTACATATTATAAATAAATGCATTTTTGAATTCTCCAACAGGTTTTGTCTTTCTCTTTTCTTTTTTGGCAATCCTTATTCATATTTTTTCTTTTCTTTTTTTTTCCCCTTAATTTAAACAATGCAGAGTCGAAAACGAATATGTTGAAAATGACAGCGCTAGAACCCTTTGTTGTAATTTTGAACGTCTGATTAAGCACGCTGATAAGGATTATGAAGATGACTGTGAGCCTCCTCCAGAACTAGAAAAGTTAATTGAACAGGAAGCTAAGATAATCCAACCCTATCAAGAACCTATTGAGGTGATCAACTTAGGGAGTGAACATGATAAGAAAGAAGTTAAAATTGGTATGTCTATGAAAGAAAGTGGACGAGAAAAGTTGGTTAAACTTTTATTTGATTATGTGGATGTCCTTTATGGATGGTTTCTCAGGGTATAATCAAATCACGATGGCTCCCGAAGATATGGAGAAAACTACATTCATCACACAAATGGGGAACTTTCTGGTATAAAGTGATGCCATTTGGATTGAAGAATGCTAGGGCAACCTATCAAAGAGCAATGGTAACTTTGTTTCATGACATGATGCATAAGGAAATAGAGGTTTACGTGGATGATATGATTTCAAAATCTCGAATCGAAGAAGATCATGTTGTTAACCTTCGAAAGTTATTTGAGCGACTAAGGAAGTTCAGACTTCATTTAAACCCTGCTAAATGCACCTTTGGTGTAAGATCAGGAAAATTACTTGGGTTTATTGTTAGTCAAAAAGGGATAGAAGTGGACCCAGATAAAGTAAGAGCAATACAAGAAATGCCAGCTCCACGCACAGAAAAAGAAGTTCGTGGCTTTTTGGGTAGATTGAATTACATTGCGAGGTTTATATCGCATCTCACCGCTACATGCGAGCCAATTTTTCAATTGTTGCGCAAAGACCAAAAAGTTGAGTGGAATGAGAATTGTCAAAAGGATTTCGAAAAGATTAAGCAGTACTTATCAAAACCTCCCGTCTTAGTACCTCCTGTTCCTAGGAAACCACTTATTATGTACTTAACAGTACTTGATGAGTCAATGGGCTGTGTACTGGGACAACATGATGAATCTGTAGGAAAGAACATGTTATTTATTATTTGAGCAAAAGTTCACCAGTTATGAAACAAAGTATTCACTGCTTGAACGAACATGTTGCGCATTTGCATGGGCTGCTTGTCGGTTGAGGCAATACATGTTATGTCATACAACTTGGTTGGTGTCTAAAATGGACCCAATTAAGTACATCTTTGAGAAACCTACTCTTACTAGAAGGATTTCCCGTTGGCAAATGTTGTTATCAGAATGCGATTTGGTATATGTTACACAAAAATCTATCAAAGAAAGCGCACTAGCAGAGTATTTGGCCCAACAACCAATAGAAGATTATCAATCAATGCAGTGTGAATTCCCCGATGAAGGCATAATGACTTTAGGTGAAGAGACCAAATCATCTGATAAAGAAAATTGGATGTTGGTGTTTGATAGTGCCTCTAATGCGTTGGGGCATGGACTTGGAGCCATTTTGATTTCTCTTGAGAACTAGTTCACTCCATTTACGGCTAGGTTGTGATTTGATTGTACAAACAATATTGCAGAATGTGAGGCATGTGTTATGGGCATTAAAGCAGCTATCGAATCAAATGTAAAATTTCTTGAGGTATATGGAGACTCATTGTTGGTCATCCATCAGACGAAAGGAGCGTGGGAAACGCGAGATTCCAAATTGATTCTGTATCACACCCATATCAAAGAATTGACAGAACACTTTGAGAGGATTACTTTTCACCATATCCCTCGAGAAGAAAACCAGTTAGCTGATGCCTTGGCTACTTTGTCGTCAATGTTCAAAATAACCACTAATCAAGACGTGCCGATCATAAAGATTCAATAAAAAGATAAACCCGCATATTGCTTATCAATAGAAGAAGAGTTTGATGGCAAGCTGTGGTTTTATGACATCAAATCATATGTTAAGGATAAAGAATATCCATTGAGTATTTCAGAGAACGACAAAAGAGTTTTAAGGAGATTGTCAATGAACTTCTTCTTAAATGGGGATGTGCTTTATAAGAGAAATCATGATATGGTTCTCCTCAGATGTGTGGATAAAGCAGAAAGGTAGAAGATAGAGTTGTTCTTAGAGAAACAGATCTTACCCATAACAAACCCAGATCTATCGAACCCAGATCCAACAAACAAATCCATCAAACCCATTCAACAAACTCAGATCCATCAAACCCATATCCATAGCTAAAGGATATTCAAACCCATTTTAACAACACCGATCTAAGAGACGACCGCACACCATCTTCACCCGCATCGGAAAGGCATGTATCTTCTCTTACTTCTGTTTCCCTAGTTTGCTTAGACCTAAGTAGTGTTTTAATTTTATTAAGGGGTAGGGCATTAATTTTATTAAATTATTATTTGTTATGTTTAATGTAATTAATTATGTTTATTATAAAAAAAAAATATGAATACAGTTAACTAGTAATAAATGTCCTTTATTTTACATTATAACAAATTTTCACTTATTTATAAAATATATTAAAAGAGGATTACATTTAAAATTAATATAAATTTTTTATTTATTCAATAGATTAAGTTGCAAGTCTATACATTCTTATTTTTGCTATTTTTATTTTCATGTTTATTACTATTTTTATTTCAAAGAATCATTTAAACATTATTTAATATTCAGCATTTTTATTTTAAAAATAAAAATAAAAATAAAATTATAACAAATTTTTTTATTAAAAATTAATTACATGTGACATCTTTTTAATTTTTGAGTTATTAGAACACAAATTTTGACAATTTGATGGTTCTAAATCTCATAATCACAAATAAATTAATAAACTAAAAAATCATAAACAAATTAATCATAAAAATTATTTGAAGTTAATTAAAATATTTTAATCTCGGAGTTACATAATATAAATTATATATTTTGATAACTCTAAAACTTAGTTTTTTAAAAAATTTATTTAATCATTATTATTATTTTTTAATCTTGGAGTTGTTAAGATACAAATTAAACTTTTTGTTTGTTTTGAAATTCAATTTAAAAATAAAAAATAAAAATATTCTTAAGAGGATTAAATTAGATGTGACATCTTTTTACTCCTTGAATTTTTGAGACACGAGTTGTACAATTCGATCGTCTTAAAATTCATATTTTAAGATAATTATTTAAATAAAGCAAGTTTATTTCTTTATGTTTGTCAAAATTAATTTTTTTAAAATAACAAAAATACAATTTGTTTAAAAGCAATCAACACATCCACATTTTCTACCAAGAATTACGTAGCTTTGATTTCTCCATCGCATCGGGAGATACGTAGGAGCAAGATCACACTCTTGTTAAGCACAATAATAAAAACTTTTTTTACTCTTTATAACACACTTTTATTTCAAGAAAATCATATTTATAAAAAATAATTTTATATCCATATTTAATAATAAAGAGAAACCAATATAGTTAAGTTGACATAATTTGGCATAATTAATTATAGGTAACAGTTTTTTAGCGGATGTTGTAGGGTGCTAATACCTTCCCTACGCATAATCGACTCCCGAATTCAAAATTTGGTATCAAAGACCATTTTTTTTAATTATATTTTAAGGTTTTCCCAATACTTTCCCGATTTAAAATAAATTTTGGTGGCAACTCCATTGAATTCGAAAAAAACTCGAAATTTTAGGCCGCGACAGCTCGCGACTCCACTGGGGACATTTAGAGAGTCAAGCCTAGCAAATTAATTGTGCATAATATTATTTTCTTTTTTAACTTTTTCTATATTTGTTTATTTTTTTTATTTTCATTTTCTTTATGCGTTTATTATTTTTTTAATAAGTATTAGCAGACATTATAATATTCTTTTAAGCTAGTAGATTATTTTTATTTTATTTTATTTATCTATTTATTTTGTATATGTATATGTTTTGTTAATATTATGGATTTATTGAATTATGTTTATTCAATGCCTACACTTTTATTAAGACACACACTTATGAGTGGAACCTTATACCCGGGTTTGAACAAAACTTAAGTTTAGATTTGAGATTGTGTAGTGGTAGCCTTCTGGATGTACATCCTGTTTGGTTAGCATGAATATCTCACCTAGAGTTTGATCTTGTTGAGGTTATTGTCACTCCAAATAGTTTACCTATTGTTATTGGCAATACTCCAAAATAGAATTATTGGCTCAAGGAACCGTGTTTAGAACCATAGAGCCTCCCTTGTGAGAATTTCACTACATAAGCCAATAGACCCTTTCATTGTAAGAATATCCATAAAAAACCAATAAATTATTTCATGTATTCAAGAGTTTATATATATATATATATATATTAGTTTCATTCATATCTCATGACTTTTTTTTTCTCTCTTTTTCTAAGAAAAAATAAAACATAATAGCATTTTGCATAAATTTTCAGGATTTTTGGAGAATCATACAAATCTTAGTCACGTGTTATTTAAGTGGACAATGGGATCGGAAAAAAGAAAAATCTTACTTTTAAAGTTCAAGCAACCTGATTTGAAAAGTTTAAGAGACATCAACAATCAAATGAAAACTATACAACGTGATAGTTTCTTTCGCAAATATGGGAAGATCCAAAATCTCTTGGTAGTAAATGTGCAAATAGATGCCCTCATAGCATTGGCTCAGTATTATGATCCTCTCTTAAGATGTTTCACCTTTCAAGATTTTCAGTTGGCCCCAACATTAGAGGAATTTGAACGAATATTAGGTTACTCCCTAGAAAGAGGAAATCCTTATCGATATATTGGGCAACCACCAAAGTTGGACACAATTGCTGAAGTGTTGAAGATCGACATAAGAGAGTTGGGAAGTACAAAAGAGGAAAAAGGGGCTATTCATGGGTTTTCAAGAAAATATTTAGAGCAAAAGTGCCAAGATTTAGCCGATAAAGAAGAATGCAGTACTTTTATAGATGTTTTGACGCTCATTATCTACGGTATTGTTATCTTCCCAAACCTTGATAACTTTGTAGATTTTGCTGCCATAAATGTATTCTTAGCTTTTAACAAACATAAACAAAACCCAGTTCCCGCGATTCTAGCTGATGTATACTACTCTCTGCACATGCGACATGAGAAGAAGGGGGGGAACAATTTTGTGTTGTGTTCCAATGTTATATACTTGGTTTGTGTCTCACATGTTCAAGAAAGGCTATCATGTTGGGGTTAAGAGTAATCGTAAATGGGCTCAGAATATAGCTAGTTACTGGGGATACAATTTCATGGTACTATAGAGAACCAGAAGTGGAAGAGGTAATATGTCGATGCGAAGATTTTTCAAATGTACCTCTCATGGGAACGAAAGGATGTATTAATTACAATCCAATGGTAGCTCTGAGACAACTTGGCTACCCCATGTTGGCTAAACCAGATGATAGGTCATTAGAGGCTATATAGGCTTTGTCAAGAAAGGGGAACATATATGAGAATCCTCCAACTGTAAATGAAGAACAACAAACCACTCATTCTCACCCACCAGGCTTTACTCCGACTACCCAACAGCCTCGTACAAGAACTATGCAATTTCCTATATACGGGCTTCCACCCGGTTATACTCCACCTTTAGTCGTCAACCCCATGGAAAACAACCCAAACCACTTAACTATTAACCCCCAAAACCCAAACCAATCACAAGCTCCATCTCCTCTGGAATATCTACCACCCCAAAACACTCTACCCTCAGAAAATACTCCATATATTGCACCCCAAGTACCCAATTTCGATGCTAATGGGAATTGAAATCAACCTCACATTGGGGATGATACACAATCAAAGGAAAAATTCCATGTCTTGGAAGAGAGAATAAAAGCAATTGAGGGGTACAATGTTTATGGCCTTGAAGCTTTCGATATGTGCTTGGTTCCTGATGTGACTATCCCTCCCAAATTCAAGGTTCCTGACTTTGAAAAATACAAGGGCAACACATGTCCTAAAAATCAAGCTAGTGTACCCTTGTCCTTCAAACACCAGTCTCAACAATTGGAAGATCCTCGAGTTTCCCGTGTTTGTTAATTCATGTTCAAAGTAATTATGTATTTTTTAACTCCTTTTGCTATGCCCAAGGCTATAAGGATAATTAACTAGGGCATATGTATTTCAATTCCATACTTATTATAAATAAATGCATTTTTGAATTCTCCAACTGGTTTTGTCTTTCTCTTTTCTTTTTTGGCAATCCTTATTCATATTTTTTCTTTTCTTTTTTTTTCCCCTTAATTTAAACAATGCAGAGTCGAAAACAAATATCTTGAAAATGACAGTGCTAGAACCCTTTCTTGTAATTTTGAACGTCTGACTAATCATGCTGATGAGGATTGTGAAGATGACTGTGAGCCTCCTCCAGAACTAGAAAAGTGAATTGAACAGGAAGCTAAGATAATCCAACCCTATTAAGAACCTATTGAGGTGATCAACTTAGGGAGTGAACATGATAAGATAGAAGTTAAAATTGGTATGTCTATGAAAGAAAGTGAACGAGAAAAGTTGGTTAAACTTTTATTTGATTATGTGGATGTCTTTTCAGGGTCATATCAGGATATGCCTGGGCTAGATACTAACATAGTTGAATACAAGCTATCACTCAAGCCTGAATATGCACCAATTAAACAAAAATTGAGGAGGATGAGACCTGATATGTCACTTAAAATTAGAGAAGAGGTCAAAAAGCAATTTGATGCTGGTTTCTTAGCTATAGCAAAATATCCTCAATGGGTGGCTAATATTATACTAGTTCCAAAAAAGGATGGAAAGGTTCAAATGTGTTTTGACTATCGGGATTTAATAAAGCTAGTCCTAAAGACGATTTAATAACCCAATATCCTTTATAGTAGCTTTGTTCTTTTTCAAAGATTCATTTATTCGCAATATTGATGTGTGAATAAAAACTTATTACTGAAATAACCAAAAGTCATAATTATAGTCAAATAAATGAAATGGGAAAAACACCTTAAAGAAAACAAATAGGGAGGGAAAATGTTAGAGATACAAAAAAAATGTCAACACTTGATAAGAGAAAATACTGAGATCTTGTCATTCACAGAAGTAATTTTCCATTTGGTTGAAAAGTAAAATCCTTCAACTATTTTCCTTTAGGATTGAGCACGAGATGAAAGGCAAATGTAAAGGGTTGCAATCTTGTACTCATAATCACAAATTTCAACAAACATCTAATACTCAATAGAAAAGGAAAAATAACCTCTCTTTTTATAACACACCAAATAGAGGAAGATGAGACAGAGAAAGAAGACAATGATATGACACTAAATACTCTATTTTAATGACCCATCTTGTTCGCTATCAACTATGAAAAATCTTGTCACAATAGAAATTAATATTAGTAAACAAAATTATCTATGCATGGTAAGAAAACCAATTTACTAAAGGAAAAAATCCAAACTTAAATCTTGTTATAGAATTTCTAATATGTATCCAAAACCAAATTAGAAACCCAATATTTAGAACGTCTTAAATCTTGGGGAATAATTTTTGGTCACAAATGGTTCTTTTTAATGAAAAAATGAAGAAAAAAAATCGGAATGAAAATAAACCTAGTGAATACTAAAGTTTTCTCTATATTTGAAAGATGAAAGAATAAAATAATGTCACCGCTTGCTTAAGAGTATTTCATTTGAAAGACATGCATGACAGGTTGATATTTGAGAAAGTGGGGATACAAATCATCAAAAGTAGTATAGTCCTGAAAATGATACAATATAAAAATAATCCAATAATATCACATTGAAATTACTAAAAAAAAGTTTATTTAAATTCTTTATGTTGTGCTTTTAGATGCTAAATTCACTTCCTAGGAGATGCCAATACATATTTTAAAATTGAACTCAATATATACACATTATTTCATAATGACTAAGTAATAACACTAAAAACCAAATCATTCATGAATTGATAAAGATTATATTGAATTTAAATCAAACACATAGATTTTCTCCACCACTCTACTAAGGTTTGTGTGAGAGACGTTATTTCACTTGTTAGGGCTTTATATTGCTGAGCATTTTTCTCTCTCTTTATATAGCAGTATTTCCTGTTTGATAATTGTGTTGTAGAGGCTACTTATTGGAACAAGACACATTGATAACTATAGGCAAAAGCTTGCAAGAATCCAGACACAATTTAGTTCGGGTAACTTCAATTATTTCATAGCTCTTCCAAAATATTTGGCTCATTTATCAGTGTAGTATGAGATATTTTGGAGACATTGTAGTAAAGCTTTTGGTTAAAAGATAGTGATCAAAATACCCGTTTTTCCATGCCTCTTCACGACACAAGGTTAATCAAGTCTTTTCCTTAAAGAACTCGAATATTACTATGGTCACTAATTTAGCTGATTTGTGTCAAGTGGCACATGACTATTTTATTGAGCTTTTCCAATGACAAGACAATGTTCAATATCTAGTGCTTAATGTGCTATCTCTTATTGTTTCCATTGATAAAGTATCTCTCACATTTCCCTTCCAATTTGTAGAATTTAAAGGTTCCATGTTTTCCATGAAAGCTGATAAATGTCCCACCTTGATGATTTTGATTATGGTTTTTACCATAACATCTGGACCAGATGGGGTCATGAGATTTTTCAAGAATGTTGTTCTTGGCTTGAAACTGGTATCTTCCCTACTCAACTAAATTTAACTAATATTGAGTTGATTTCAAAAGGTGATTTTCAAGCATCAATGAAAGAATGAAGGCCTATTACTTTATGTAATGTTATTTACAAATTGGTTGCAAAAGTCCTTGCTAATAGACTTAAAAACATCCCTGATAAGTATATATTATAAATCTACTCTCATTTTGAGATGTTCCATTCTTAACAATGTTATGGCAGCCATTGAGCTTGTTCAAAATATGAAAAACTAAGACTCGTGGAAATGTATGAAGATGGACATTAGCAAATCATATGATAGAAATTATTGGAATTGCCTTTATGATGTTCTCTTCTATTTGGGTTTCTCTCAAAAGTGGGTCACTTGAATTATGCTTTGTGTCGAGACTGTAAACTACTTTGTGATATTTAATAGTAACATGGTTATTGGTCCTATCACTTTGAGGAGAGGGTTGCACTAATGCAACGCCTTGCCCTCCAATCATTTCATTATTTGTATTGAAGGACTCTCGACTTTAATCAGACAAGCCGAAAGAAAATGAGATATTTATGGAAGCAAGATATGAAGAAATGCTCCTAATATTTCTCATATCCTTTATGCAGATGAATGCTTTTAGTTTTTTAGAGCCAATGACAATGAGGCTCTAACAATGAAGAGGATTCTTGCAACTTATAAAGCTATTTCAAGGCAATGGTTGTTGTTAATGAAATGGTAGCAGTTAATGATGAAACCCAAAAGTTTAATAACATGACTCCTCAAAACTAGATACTTTCCTCATAGCGATTTCCTCAGATCTAGACTTGGACATAACCCCAATTTTGTTTGGAAAAGTATATCTAGCGCCAAATTCATTATTATAGGAGGTGATTGTTTGAGTGTATGAGATGGAATTAATATTCCACTACAGGATGAAAGGTGGATAAGTGACTCTAGTGTATTGGTTAAATCCCTAGCTTGCATCCAACCCTTGATAATATGACTATCTCAATACCATTACAGTCGCACAAGAACAAATGTCAAAATTCTGCATACACCACTAGGTGAGTTAGTTCAGCAAAATAGAATAATTTGGTGAGGTGAGAAAAATGGCCTATACTAAGTGAATAGTGCGTATTATCTATGTATGAATGAGTTCATTGATAATTCAAATCTAAAACTGATTGGAAATTGGCATATCATATGGAAAACAAAATTGTTGCCAAAGGTGAAAAGTTTATTGTGGAGGTTGCTTTGCGGTTGCCTCTTGACTATATTTTAGTTTCGAGAGCGTGGTGTTAGTTGTCCCAGCACTCGTGCCTTATAGGACACAATAGATGAGGACAATATACATCTCCTTTTTAATGCCCATCTAGCATAAGAATTTGGAAGCTTGTTGACTTATGGAATACCATTAATGCCATGGTCAATTTGCACTAGAAAATTAAGGTCCATGAGTTGCTAGTCTTAGTTCTGCAACAACTCAATATTAATCAATTCAAGAATTGTGCAATCATATTTGAGAGCTAATTGAAAAAGAGAAATAATAGAGTTTCGAAATGCACAACTGATACCATTGTATATGTTATTGATAGGGGAATAAATCTTCTTCAAGAATGGTCTGTAGCGCAACAATTGTGACGTATAGAGCAATACATTGCACCACCCAACTCTAATATAATAGCTTGGAAAAAGCCTTCACTCGGTCGATATAAGTTTAACGTGGATGCATATTTTCTACCTCTCTAAATAAGGTGGGTGTTGGTATGTAAATTAGAGATGAATATGGTATATTTGTTGTAGCATAGACAGACTAGTTCTCGCTTATTGTTAATGTTGATGGAGGAGAAGCTCTTAGACTTCTCTCTGCTTTGAATTGAGCATAAAAACTTTAGTTTGAATCTATTGACTTTGATTTAGACTTTAAGAATGTAGTGACGACCTTTATATTTAGGAATTTACTAAATATTCATTTTCATATCTATTATGTTGAGTTTGTAAGGAGACAAGCAAATGAAGTTGCTCTTGCTCTTGCTCAAGCGGTTACATCTTTAACTTGTATCCATATGTTTATCGATATTGTGACATGAATCCAACAATTTATTATAAATGAAATGCTATAAGCATTCCTTTTTCAAAAACAACACTGACAAATAAAAATCACGAAAAATAAAATAAAACAAGAAGGACTTTTATGTCATGACGTAATGGGTTTTGAAACTATCACTTTAAAATAAATTTTAATAGTTTAATGATAACATGACAAAAAGAAAAAAAGAATCTAATCATAAACCAATGAACTTATAAGACATGTTCTTTAATAGACAGTTTCAAACTTACATATCCCTAAGCATAACAAGTTCTAAAACTATCTTTTTGAAACAATTTTCATAGTTTAATGATAATAGAACAAAGAAAATGAATCTAATCATCAAACAATAAGCATATAAGGCATATTCTTTAATAGACATTTAATCCCTTATCAGCATGTGTACATATATAGTTAAAAATTCCTTCATAATATATAAATTCTATTTCAGATCTTGATCAAAATACATTGTAGATAAAATGTCTCTACTAATACATTGCATAGAAATAAGAAACAAATAACAAGATAGTTCTAATTAATAAAAAATATTTCCTATCAAGAAGGACAATAGTTTGAGATGATGTCACATTCTATTAGCAAAATGGTGGTCGTTACTACTACAAGAAAAAATATATAGAAAAAGCAATTAAATTCAAATTTGTTATAAAAATAGTTGAACACATTGTCACAAAGTTTGAGCAAAGTTGTTTATCAATTTTATCATATAGTTCCATAACATTTTGTTTATGTAATACCTCTTGGAATGTTATACTTTTTAAAAAAAATTTATAAATAATATTTATTTGAAAAAAATATAAAAAATTTAATTCAAATAACTAAATATATTAATTAGTATTTTATAAGCTGTTTACAGAAAAATATAATAATAATAATAATAATAATAATAATGATGTAATTAAAATAAAGTACCGAGGCAAAAGTAGTAAAATATTGGTATTGACTGTGACTGAATGAGCGATAAACCACCACCTGACCACCTCACTCCATTGGACCGGATGGGATGTTTTTGGGCCCAATGAATGTCTCGCAGTATAATAATGAGATGAGAAGCATTAATTAGTGTTATAATTAATTGGTATAACGCAACGCAAGAAAAGAAAAGAGTGAACGCAATAGAGTTGTGTAGTTAGTTAGTGTCTTTCGTATTTCTGAAGATGGCCCTAACAACACTACCTGAAACATTCCCAATTGGTCTAAGGGTTCTCGCCCTTGATGTTGACACAACTCACCATCCCATCCTTCACGCAATGGGTAATCGATTTCAATACCAAGGTAATTTACTAACTACTCCTTCAATTCTTTATCAATTCTTTATCATTTCTTGATTTTCTTTTTTTTTTTTACATTTTATATTTTGTTCCTTCAGTTACCACTTGTTGCATGCCTTCTGTTGCATTCAATCTTCTTTCCCAAACAAAATCCTCTTTTGATCTCATTATTGTTGATACTGATATGCAAGAACTGACTACTGCTTATGACTTTCTTGAACATGTTCTCTTATTCCACAAAATTCCTGTTATTTGTAAGTTTAGTTTTTTTTTTTTTTATTGTTTCATCTAAAAATGAAAACCGTAGCTATGTACTTACTACTTTTAGTTTTTGTCATCTTGCAGTCATGTCTTCTCACTACTCTACCAATTCTGTCATGGAGGCTATCACAAAAGGTGCTTCTGATTATTTGAGTAAGCCATTGAAAGAACAAGATTTCCAGCATCTGTGGAAGCATGTTATTATTAATAAAAATCAAAATATGAATACAAATCAAAATACCAATCAAAATCAAAATATGAATAAAAATCAAAATATGAATATAAATCAAAATATGAACTCTTTGAACAATAAACGGGGTAGAGAACACCAAATAGATGTTCCAAATCAAACAAATGATGATTATCCACCCCCGGCAAAGAAGTTCCGGTGGTCGTGGACTCAACAGATGCATAATCAATTCGTAAAAGTGGTCACTGAATTAGGCCTTGATAGTATGATTCATTACAATTCTTTTCTTTTCTTTTCTTATCCTTGTTTGTATTCTTTAATAATTGAATTTATATGCGTTTTCAGATGCAAAGCCTAAACAAATACTCAAAATAATGGATGTTCCCGGTTTAACCCGAGAACATGTTGCTAGTCATTTGCAGGTTCGTTTCTTTATTCCTTCTTACCTTAAATTTCAAATTGTTTCTTTATTCCTTCATACCTTAAATTCCAAAAATTGAGACATTAAATCGTTTCTTTATTCTTTATTTCTTTATTAACATTAAATTGCAATACTAATTAACAGAAATTTAAACATAAATTGGAGAAAGGAGTGCAAAAACGTGGTAGAAAAAAAATATCAGTTTTGTCTTCGTCCGTCGAGTCCGTTGAAACACCTATTCACACACTTCACGAACAGAAACAAATACATTCTAACCAAATTTCTAATAGACAGCAAGAGGAATTTTGCGATACTTCTGACATTTTTGACGACCTTCCAGAAGATCTATCTTCGTTATTTTTTCAACCTTGTCCTCCCACCGAAGTTGAATTTTGCGATTATGATGCTTCTGACATTTTTGACGACCTTCCAGAAGATTTATCTTCGTTATTTTGTCAACCTTGTCCTCCCACTCCCACTGAAGTTGAATTTTACGAGAATGAAAAATCTGACATTTTTTACGACCTTCCAGAGGACTTATCATCATTATTTTTTGAACCACGTCCTCCCACTGAAGTTGATGATATATTCAGTCTGTGAGTCTGTGTTAGTTTAAAAGCTGCTGCCGTCGATAGTAAAAATAATTTGGTTTATTGTAATTAGGCAGGCTTTTGAACTAAAACATGTAATTAGGCTTATTGTAACGTATTATTGTGAATCTAACAATGTAATAAAATGTTATTATTTCCCACAGTTATTCAGTATTCTTATATTTTACAGTTATTGAGTGTTCTATTATTTTTGTATTTTTTATTTTTCTCAATTTATTTTGATTTTGTTTCTAAATGATTTTTTCATCGAGTCCTTGGATAATGATATCATAGGTAGAGTGCAATAAACGAAAGGAAAAAAATCTATTAGTGTAAAAGATTATTGTTTTTAGATTTTTGTTACTTCTATTATCTATAAAAATCACCGCACGTATCACAATCTAGCAAATTTATTATTTGGGTTTAATAGAACAAATAAATTAGTGGCAGAGAATCAGATTTGTCTTTGTCGACGCCACCACTGCAATGCAATATTATTTCTATGAACTACATATGTGACTCATCATTTTGCTCATGTGACAAACTTTCTGCATTTTTAGAGAGATTGTTTCATTTCTGTTGCTTGAGCATAGACTTGGTATTTTTCTATTTTCAATTTAAAGGTATAATAAGATAAGATCATAAAATATTTTGCTTTCTATTCGAGGAGTTGTTCCTGTATATTGTTTACCATTCATACTAATAGTTCTTCATATTGGCAATGATATTAAATTTGATATTATTAGTTTTAATTTGCTCATATTTAAACACAGTTTATAAGTAGACACAATGTGGTCTTTATGTTTAAAATTATTTTAAATTGTATCGAGGGATGTGTGAAACGAACCAAGAAGCAATAAGGAAGAGTAATGTCATTTGGAGTTATATTTGTCGATTATATTGATCAAGTGATAGTTAATCTTTATAGGAAAATGATTACAGCCACTACCTGCTTGAGCTACATGGTTAGGAATCCCTTAAAATTGTTGAAAGAGTTCTGTTCCAACACACTTGGTGGGAGGTAGTTTTGGTTGTGGATTTTCTAACTTCATTGATTTTCCTAACATTCTCTGTCAAAAATTGTAAAAGAGTTAAGAAAGATAACATAAAGAGATTTAAGAAGTTTAGGTTATGTTATTAAAGAGGTAATTATGAATGAATAAGTAGTGTTCATTGGCTTTGCTTGCTCTTTTGCTTCTTCTGGCATGTTACTTTGTTTCTATGGTTTCATTTGAGCATAAAATTAGTGGCTCTTTTGTCAATCTAAAGTAAACACTTCCCAATGTATGTTTGATAATGATATCATAGGTGGGTGGAGTGCAATAGACGAAAGGAAAAAATTTATTACTGTAAAAGTATTATTGATTTTATGATGTGAATGTTTAGAATCAAGTGTTAGCCTCATGACATACAATATACTAGATTGGAAGTCTGGACTGTATAATGCAACTCTCGATAAGATATTTCATTTTGCATAATACTCTTGCATTGCATCTCCATACAATTATTTTAGACATTCTTAGGTTAACATGAAGATGAATCCTTTATCTACACTAGAAGTTTGTTCAAATGCCGCTACACAACAATGTTATAGCGGCGCTATAGCCTTATTTGACCATATATTCTAACTGGTTGTTACTTCACTTAGAATGGGTGCTACAGCCCATCAGTTTCTGAAACATTTTTACAGTAGATGAGCTATTGGATGAGTTGCATGATGCTCAATACTTCTCTAAACTTGACCTCAGATCAGGGTATCATCAAATACTTGTGCAACCAGAAGACAGGTATAAAACTGCAATTGATGCTAGCAAGTTTGTTACTTCACTTGATTTCTCTAAGTATATGTTATGTGATACTTAATGTATGTTGATTTGTTATGTAGTTCACCAAGTTGCTCACTGGACTTGCCTATGAGACAAAGTAGGCTTCATATTGATGAGCTCCATCGATAAGGTTAGCATTGTTGAAATCGATAAGGTTAGTATTGTTGAAAGATAATTTTGATGCCTTGCTTCAATAATAAGATATGATAGACCATGAATGGTGACTTATGATTTTTCTAGATCATTCGTTTTATTTACAACGAAGATTATAAGGTACAAAAGTAGACTATTCGAATCTAACAAACGTAATTGATAAATAAAGTAGTTTTATTTTGCTATATTATACACTGATTTACGGATGTTACAAATAAGTATTACACATATTTTAGAGAATAATATTATAACATAAGATCATGATGAAATAAGATTTGATTGTATGTATTATACCTTTGTACACTTCATTGCATAGTTACTTGATGGTATCAGCATCCTATATCATTCACAAACAGCAGCCTATATCATTCACAAACAGCAGCCCATCCTTCACTTTATAGTTATTGGATGCTGACCATTTTGAGAAATCTCTTTTAGAGTCAGGTCTGCCATCACTCCTTTTAGCTCTTTGAAGAATTGGAATTTAGGCTCAGACCAAGTCATCATGAAGACTCTTGATAAGGAAACAGCAGCAATGTTCTCTTTTCCTGGCTTGTACTCGATTTTAAATCGTAGCCAATGAAAAGAATTTATCTGACCAAGCTTGTTGTTATGGTGTTTGTAGAGACTGGTCTAGTAGGCATTTTTTGATCTGTCTTGATAACAAAGTTATGGCCCAAAAGATAATGTCTGAACTTGGCCAAGGCTTCAGTGATAGCCTGCAACGTCTCTGCTGTAGGTTCGATACGGTCCCTATCCCAGTCTCCGATTCATCAGTTTCTAGAATGAATAGTTGAGAAAAATCAAGCAGAACAAGTACTGGGGCAGAAGTGATAGCTTGCATCAGCTGAAGTGATCCAATTAAAAGCATATTTTTTTAACAAGTTGGTCAGAAAGAATGCTTTTATTGAGAACTAGAAGAGAAATCTCTCCTCCAAGAGTTTCCCCTTCACAATACAGCTACTACTCTATTCAATTACAATATTCAATAGAGCTTATACTTAGCACTAAAAGTTCATTCAATGATTTAGATCCATAAGCACAAGGTCCAAAATCAACCTCTAACTCTCTGGTGAAATGGATTAGATCTTTATATCATTGGAAACCAAGGTACAACTTCTTGGTCTATGTCAATTGAGGTAATGATCAACGTTGTTTTTAAATAGCGCATGATGTTATTTTTTCTTGATTTGGATAAACTCACATATGGAACATAGCTTATACTTAGCACCAAAAGTTCATTAAATCATTTAGCATGAATCATGACCTCAAGACATGTCGGGTGGTGTGTTTGTGATTTTGTTATCATATGATTACAATAATTTACTGCAAAAGATTGCTAGCAAGTTTGTTACTTCACTTGATTTCTAAGCATTTGTTATTTGATACTTAATGTATGTTGATTTGTTTTATAGTTTACTAAGTTGCTCGTTGGACATAAGGTAAAGCTGGCAAGGATCCTTTCTATCTTCTTGAAAATCTCTTCCTTCTTTGTTGTTAATGCTTATGCTTAGATGAAAAGTAAAATGTATTTGTTCTTCAATTTTTAAATAAGAAAAGTATCCAACAAGAATTTAAAAGTTAAATAATAGTAGTATTTGTAATGATGTGGAGAGTGAAGAAATAAGTCATGTATGAACGTGGAAAAAGTGAATCAGATCTTCATGTTACTGAGGATGCATTTCGCATTTCTGATAGAGTTGATGAAATGATAAATACTCCCTCCGTCCTAAACTATTTCTTATTTCTTACTTTTATGGTTGCAGCAAAGGGTTTCATGGTCAAGTTTGTTGACTGCATATAGAAATCTTTCACATGCTTGGTATACAACATTGTGTCTTTCCTATTTTTATTATATGTGATTGAAGATTGTTGGCACAAATTGAAGGTACATATTCATATATAATATTAATCAATCAGTGCTTCAAAAAGGGGAGAACATTTCTTTCCACACTCTGTAGACACTTTCGCCGTTGGAATTTAACTTGTATTATGAGACATTGCATTTGCAGGTCCTAGCGCTTGGATGTGAGAACTCACAAATGTCTGATGTGTTGTATCATGAAAGGACAAACAAGGTATCATGCATTAGTTTTTCATGTTACAATGTTCGATTGAAAAACAGTTACTTTCTTCGACAATCAAAGGTTATATGATAGCTTACATTTCTTGCCTTATATTTCAATTCGTTTCAGAGGATCAAAGTAAGTTGCTATTTATTGAATTTAACATTTTTTAGTATTAATGTTTGCTTAAAGGGTTAGATTACTGCTCAATGAATAGTTGGGAGGATCTAACTTTAGTTTTAAAGGGCACAAACGTTGCTCTAAAATAGAATTGTCATAATTAGATATTGAAACTTCATTGCTAATAAATGTATTCGCAATAGAAAATAAAAACGCATCTAACAAATCAGAGGTTGGAAATATGTATATGTAAACTTTGTCATTTGAGAAAACTGTATTTTGGGTGACATGAATTATTATTGATTTGTTATAGTTTTTTTCTATTACCTACAAAATTCAACTTTGTCATTTGTTTATGTTTTACCTGTCGCTCTAACCTATCTCTTTGAATTACAGCCTTTAATATGAAAGACTGACTCTTGCAATTATCTTTCTTGAAAGTCTTTTGTGTTGTTTGATCAACTAATTCCTGAATTTTATTACTCTCTACTGAAACAATAACATTACAATATGGTTTTCTCTAAAGTTGTTATATTCTTATTTGATGTGTATTGATTATGACATATTATGTTGTTCTAATGTTAAATTAATATAAGATTTTGTGCACCAAAATGACACAATATCAGTTTGTGTAAAATAGTTTAAAATTATATAGTTCAACTAGGCGTAATTGAAGTAGGATGTTATATAGTCCTCGAATTATCAAAATGTGGTCAATTTAATCACTGATGAGAAGTTATAACGTTCATCGACCATTTTGATAGTAAATTTTATCTTTTAGTGACTCTTATTTCGTTAACTAATTTAAGTTTTTTATTGAGTCAAGACCAAAATCACTAACTCGAATACGAACTAAAATTAGAAACAAAATATCAAGAAAGAAGTCTAGTTAAAAAAATTAAAGCTTAATACTTTTAGAAATTTCTAGAATCTTTAACAAAGTGAAATAATTATACATTCTAGATAGATCAAAAGAAACGTGATTGTTGTAATCTACCTTTTGTTAAAAAAAAAAATTTGATTAATTCTTTTATATTTTAGTTATTTCTACATATTTTCTTTTAATTACAGTCAACTTTATACTTTATTTTTTTTTTACCGAAAAATGTGATTTAATTATTAATTAAAGTTATATATTTTTTATTTCTATTATTGTTGCTTATCACATACTTC
>JBBPBT010001178.1:10092676-10106567 GCA_037974875.1 Cicer bijugum
ACATTTGTTTCAAACACTTTTGTCTATATTAAATTACAAATAGAGAACAATTATAGACAAATTAAATTAAAGTATAGCTATGACTATCCGGTAATATTATAATAATTAAAATAAAATAAAAAAGAGAATAAACATAATTAATTGTTAAAAAGTGTATATTCAAAATCTTCCATCAAAGAAAAAACCATTAAAAAATAATTATTACTTATATAATTATCTTCACATCTCTTACTTAGATTTTACATAGACAAATTTTAACTTTATCATCACTGATTCACTATGTTCTGTCTATATCAATGTCGACAACTTTATCACCGATGGTTATTTTGTCCCATGTTAATGAATTCAACTATATTTTATCAGTGAGAACTTGTTCCGTAGTGAAAGTTTCATTTCAAGTAATAACTTATTCTAAGTATGATAGTCCAATCTCATTAGTGATCATTTGTCACGTATATAATAGTGATTTTGAAATTATTAGTGAAACTAGTCTCGTTTGAAATTTTTATCAATGACAATTTATTTCGTGTATGATAGTTCAATTTCATCCGTGACAACTTATCCCGTTTATGATAATTATTTTTATGAGCAAAAGTTTATCCTGGATATGATACTTATTTTGAAACTTAACGGTAATTATTTTGAAATTTATATCGGTGAATTTTTTTTTCATATATGATAGTTCATCTCATAAATAACAACTTTTCTCATGTATCACAATTATTTTGAAATTTTATCAGTGACAATTTATCTCATGTATGATAGTTCAATTTCGTCAATGACAACTTATCCCGTTAATGATAATTATTTTGAAATTTTTATTGGTGATAATTTGTATTGTGTATGATATTTCAATCTCATCAGTGACAATTTCCCATAAATGATAATTATTTTGAAAATTTCTATTAGCGAAAACTTTTCTCATTTATGATAATTCAATATCATAAGTGATAATTTGTCTCGTGTATGATAATTATTTTGAAGTTCTATAAGTGAGAATTTGTCGTGTGTATTATAGTTGAATCTCCTCAATGTTAACTTATCATGTGAATGATAATTATTTTAAAAAATTTATCAGTGAGAAATTTTTCTATGTGCAATAGTTATTTTGAATTTTTCATTATTAAGAACTTGTTCCATGTATAATAGTTCAATTTCATAAATGATTAGTCTCTCATCCTATGTACGATAATTATTTTGAAAATTTTAAAATATTAAAAATTATTGTATCAACTAATATAAATATTTGTATTGTGACGTAGAATCATATGCTTAAACTTGTAAAGGATAAAAATATCTTATTATCCACTCATACAATACCAAACATTTGAAGAAACAACAAATTAATTATCAAGACAAGTAAAAGACTTGGGTATGCTCTTCACTCAAAAACCTTAAGATATGAGCATGTAAATTATCTCTCTTATATATTATTTATTCCTAGTCAATGTGAGATTAATTACTCACACTTAAATTATCAATTACTAAACTTGATGCGTATCAGGATCTATTTATGCTCCTTCATCAAGTCGAACCAGACTCGAATACCAATTGTTTGAGAGATCGAGAGAACATTGAAATCAATAATAGAATAGTGATTGAAATTTTTAAGAGAGCTACATACCATATATTCTTCCAACAAGTGGTGCTTCAGAGGAGCACTTGTACTAATAATGAAATAATTATTAGAATCTCTGAGAGAGCTACACACTACATATTCATCCAATAAATAGTGTTTTATGGATAATTTCTCGTATATATTATTCATTTAATTTATTTATTTGTCAATATAAACAATTCTATGTTGTTGAAATCGTTCTTAAAATTGTAAAATTTTACGATCTTCCTCTTCCTTTGTGGTGATATTAGAATCATATTTTCACTTAATTGCATGGAATCAATTTGAAAATTGTTGAAATCGTAAGTTTGTGATATTTTGGATGAGTTTACAAAGAAAATCGTTTTACTATCCAGTTTATCTAATTTGAACGAGTTTATATTTGAGTTTTTTTACTCAATTTCTTTAAAACGTTTTTCCACACTTTTTAACCCTAAAAAACGTACTGTAACTTTTCAATTATATCCTAGCTTTGGGATTTGTAATTACTACTAACCTTTTGACATGGTATTATGTTTTTGAAGAATGGAATGGTATTATGTTATTATTTTTTTTTGGAATTATGACTTGACTTTTGCGATTATGTCATGAATTTAGTTATTTTTCTAATTAGCGATAGGACTAACTTGTTTAAAAACCACATATTTGGTATGTGAGTCATGCAACTAATTAACTATTATGACTTGTTTAGGATATTATAGAACTTGTGGTTATGTAATTAAATTTCTAGTTGGCTTCAATGTTATTAATTTTCGATTTGATAGTATCTTACAATCTTTATTATGATTCTATGTTTTCCAATTTTATTATCTCTTTAATATTAAGTAGAATCTCGATTCTAACAACATTATAATTTATCACTTAGAATTCCAACACAAATTAACTACCAATAACATTTGTATATTTATGTGAAATACATGAAAAACTACACAATTTTTTTTTTACCTTTTCATGAGAATTATAGATTGTAGCTAGCTTGGCCAATGTGGTTATATAGAATAAAGTCATTAGAAAAGGACAGCCGCCAACCTATACATATATATATGTATATAGTGAAGTCTACCAATATGGATGAGGGTATGTTTATGCAAAATATTCATTTTACCGTTCGGATTTGCAGTCTCTATATTTATGACTTTAGTTGTACTTGTACTCTTCATAAGTTGAAAATTAATGCAACTTACATTATTATGAGGTCACAAAGAAGCATAGTTGCCATATACATAGCAAGGGATAACTAAATAAGATAGGTAGTTTAAGAAATAAAATTCACTCTCTTGCTATATGGTAATGTATTTGGAGATAATTTGTGGAAGGTTTTAGAGAAAAATTGTTATTCAAATACTCATATCATAAAATTTAAAGATATATAGAAAAGTAATCTTTAAAAAATCAAACTGATTAGACATTTGAATCATGGTTCAATTAATTGAATCAAAAAATTAATAAATGTATAAAAAATACATATGTATAATAAAAAAAAAATAGAACTAATTGGAGTTGAACAAATTGACGACTGATCGGTTCAACTGAGTGGGCCATTCGAATGTTAAACTTTAAAAGTGTTGCAACTATAGTTATCATGTAGATATGAATATAAAAGATTGTTCACGGTTGTAGTCAATTTTAAACGTGTTATTTTTATAGCAAATTCTACGAGTAACCACTTATAAGTGGTCTATTGTAACAGGTATTTGAAAAAGTTCAAAACTCTAATGACAATATATATTATCTTACAGAAATAGAAGTCCACAATCTTCATCATTCTTACGGATGAGAAAAAGATTTTATTGATTTTAGTTCAATAAAAATAAGAGAGAAAGAATGTGTTCTTCAAAAATAAACTCATTGAACTAATATAAATTAAGTTATTTTCTCAAATGTAAAGATATTGAGAACCGTGAACTTTTATATTCGATAAATATCGTCAATTATTATGAAAATTTTAAATGATTTTTTAAACATCGGTCAGTTAAACATTTGCCTATGTTTCTTACATTTTGGCTAGAAGTGCTTGTCCAACGTATCAAATAAATAGTGTCATGGTGCATATATTACATAGTCTTAACAAAAATGTCCAAATTAGAGAAAAAAAAAATTAAAAGATATGGGAAATAGGTAATGGAAATACATTATTTTAGTAGTAGAAGAAACAAAATGCAAGTTTGGCCAAGATGGTCAATCTTTGAACATAATGCAGTGAAAAAAAAGCTAGTTGGGTGTAGTTGTCATTGTATTTATTAATTTCTTAATTGTGCTTAGGCTTGTCAATCTTTATCAATACAACATGGCTATAGCGACATTGTAGGGGCCGTTGACATCTCTAATTGTGCCAAATTCATACACTAAAATATTTTCTTAATAAAATAAAGGATATTATTTTTTTATTTAGGGGAAGAGAGAGAGACACTAGATCATATATAGGCAAAAGCATCCACATATTAAATTCGTTAATTTTGTGTTATAAAAAGGTTAATATGTTGGTTAAATTAGTAATTTTCTTTTTAAGATTTCAACTCAAATAGTTGCATTTGTATTCTATCGACTTCTTTTATAAAATATAATGTTTTTTTTATATATTTTTAAAAATTATTAATTATACATATGGATCATTAGACACCGTGAAATTTATTAAAATTCGATTAATATTTACTTATGTGGATGTGAGATAGATATTGAAGAATTTTTATCCAACAAATGGACTACTATGTAAGTGTACATTGACAACATTAAATTATATATTTTTTTATTTATGGAATTTGAACACACTATCTTAGAATTACAAGGCTAGACAAAAAAGTTCACAAGATAAAGACCCTTCTCTTATTTTTAGTAAAATTGAAATGGAAAATTTAGAGTAAGATAGAAGTTTTTTCCTTCTAATTTTTCACCCTACTTTTTTATTCTAATTTGAACGATTACCGTTAAGGGAATTTTCAAGGAATATCAACATCAATACTAGATAAAGAGTAACAAAAATTTGGTTTTCTAGTTTACCCTTGTACATTGTGGAAATCCAACCAAACCAAAAAATCACGTGTACCCTTTCTTTGAAAGTTGCCTTAAATCACTTCACTATAATTCAATGCTATATAACTTTGCATCATTTCCACATTCTCTTGCAACAAATTCTTCACTCTCTCTACTACTACTACCTCTTACACACTCTCTCTTTCACCTTCTTTGGTTAAGTCAAAAATAGTTCTAAGTTCTAACCATGGTGAAATCAAAGAAATTCCGAGGTGTTAGGCAACGTCATTGGGGTTCTTGGGTCTCCGAGATTCGTCACCCGTTATTGTACATTTTCTTCAAAACTCTTCTCTCAAAAAAATTTCATTTATATTTTTATTTACTATTTGAATTCTAAGATGTTGAGGTAACACACAATCATATCGTTTGATAACTTACACAGTTGGATTTTATATAATTTTAAGAGAGAAATACTAGTAAAGAATTGACCCGACTGTGTGAATTTATCAAACTCCGTAATTGCATGTTTCTTTAACTACAACGAACGCAAATACGTTTGTTTCACTTTTTTTTTTTTTTCATATAAACCTTCATTTGTGCACTCCTTGTTGATTCCATTGATCTTGAATTATTGTTTGAGATCTATGTGAATTACTACTTGTTAAGCCACATGAAAATGTGCATTGAAATATTAGGCCACATGAAAATGCTTAATAATAAAAAATAAAAAGGCCATATGAGAATATGCATTGAACTAATGAGATTTTTGTGAATTATTACTTATGAGGCCACATCACATGAAAATGCTTGGTCAAAAAAAGGCCAGATGAAAATGTGCACTGAACTAATGAAATTTATGTGAATTACTACTTATAAGTAAGGTCACATGCAAATGTTTATTGAGTTAATGAGATATTTATGAATTATTACTTATTAGGCCACATGAAAATTAACATTAAATTAAAAGGGTCTTTGTAAATTATTACTTATTAGGCCACATGAATATGTGCATTAAATTAATTAATGTGAAATTTGCAATGTTTTTGAAATAGAAAAAGGAGGGTGTGGTTAGGAACATTTGAGACAGCTGAAGAAGCAGCTAGAGCATATGATGAAGCAGCAATTTTGATGAGTGGAAGAAATGCAAAAAC
Organism: Cicer bijugum; assembly: GCA_037974875.1. Classification (NCBI taxonomy): domain Eukaryota; kingdom Viridiplantae; phylum Streptophyta; class Magnoliopsida; order Fabales; family Fabaceae; genus Cicer; species Cicer bijugum. Next base: position 10,098,416 of record JBBPBT010001178.1, read on the forward strand.
AAATTTTCCAGTTTCTGATAACAACTCAATTGGAAATAACAATAATAACAATCACAAACCTTTTGCAACTTCTTCTTCAATTTCAACTACTACTACTACTACATCATCATCACTCTCTGCAATTCTAAGTGCAAAGCTTAGAAAGTGTTGCAAATCACCTTCACCTTCTCTTACTTGTCTAAGGCTTGACACTGAAAATTCACACTTTGGAGTGTGGCAAAAAAGAGCAGGACCTCGTTCGGATTCCAACTGGATCATGATGGTCGAGTTGGAAAGGAAAAAGAAAGAAGAAGACGGAGAAGTTGTGTCAAATTCTGATTCTAAATTGTCTTCTAATGTCGTTGTTAACGATGATTCTGATAAAGTTGTAAAACCAGAAGAAGAAGAAGAAGAAGAAGAAGAAGAAGAAGAAGAAGAAGATGAAATAAATGATAACAATAAAAGATTGGATGAGGAGCAACAAATTGCACTACAGATGATTGAAGAACTTCTTAATCGAAATTAATTTGAATCATTGAATGAATGGATGAATGATCCAATGTGTTTTTTTAATTTACTTTTATTGATTAAGTACCAAAGTTGTTGTTCATTAAAAATATAGTGACCTATTTGTTAATGAGAAATAAAAAGTATTAATTTAGTCTATATAGTCAAAATAGTTTCTAGTGGATACTAAATTGTATCTTAAAATAATTTGAAAAGCAAGTATTTTATTGAAATTTGTGATTTTTTAGGATAAAATTTGTTTTTAATTGTTTATAGACCGACTAGTATTTTTTTTTTAATCCTCTAATTTCAATTTTTAAAGAAAAAATATCTTGATATATTTAATTATAAAATAAATAAAGTTTGATCAATAATTTTTAATTAAAATATAAATTTAAATTGTCTCAAATTATTTGTATTTAAATCTTATTTCTTTATTCATAATCATTTATTTATTTCCACGTGGGTTCATTGATGAAGTTCTTGGAGTCCCATGTAATGGTCCATTTCTATGAGTTCCTTTCAATTCGTTTTACTTGTTTGTTTGCCCAGAATATGATAAAAGGAGAGTGATGCATTCATTTCCCTTTGGTTTGAGAGTTGTCACGTGCCTATGCCTCTCTCGAATGTTTCTCCAATGTAAATGTGAAACAACTTTTCTAATAATTTAAAATATAGTCCATTCTAAATGTCCCAAAATATAGGGGATGGTTTTGAGGGGAAAAAAATGATATATAACAAAGTGAAGAGTTTTTTTTATTTGAAACTACCATTCACAACACTATACCAACAATCAAATTATTGTTAGTAGGATTGTTATGGTAAGTTTTAGTATAGCTTAGCACTTTCCCTCTCTTTTCTATTTAACTGATTCAACAATTCTGTAAGAGATAGAAAGTATAGGTTGTTAGCATCAAAGAGCTATATATAGCTTATTGTACCCATTCTTGATTCATATGAAATATTTGAATTGTGATATTTTTAAATATGTATTTTAAAATTCTTTTTAAAATAAGATTTGAAAATGTTAGATCAATATAAACATTGTGTTTTGAGAAGATTCAAGAACAAAATTATATTTTAGTGAAACCACACAAAGAAAATATTTTGGTTAATTTAATATGGGTTAATCCAATCATCACAACTTATGAGATTTTTATTAGTAAGTTGAGTGATCTCTCAAATTAATCTTCTTCATTTAATCATATTTGACTACACACTTGTATTTTCTTAACCTCGACAGTCTTACACAAATCATTCAAGTTTTCTTACAACTAGACAAACTTGATGATGTTTACAATAAGATGATAATGATTATTTGTTTTGGATCTGATTACAACACTATTGATTGGGTTGAACTAAGAACACACTCAAATGTTCTATCCTGAAATCTATGACAAAGAATAGTAGTGTGTTTATTGATAATTGAAGAGAACTTTGATAGTTTTGCACTTAAAAAAGTGAAATATGTTCTATTATAGTTTCATAAAGATTGCACATGTCCCAACGTGATAGAGTATGTTGCTTGAACATCCTATGCAATTTTGGGTAATCATCGTTTTCGTTTGAGGATGTTTATGATCATCCTTTACTTTGTATGAAAACATACCCATTACTATGAAGACAATATCCCTTTTGTATGAATATGATAGATGAGTTTGATCATTCTCTTGACAGCTTGTGACAACATGTAATAAGTTGTAAAGTGAATGAGTTGTTCTTTGTACTTGGAGTGCATAACATTTTCTTCTGAATGTCATCATGTCTGAATGTCCTCAACTCTAATGAACATGCACGTGAATTTATCTTTGCACGCGTGAACAACGTCAGTTTCAGTTTGTCCCTTTCACAATATTCCTTTTGTTCTTTGTCATATGAGAATGTTATTTTTAAGTTATGTCCTACAATCGTTTTGTTTGAACAATAAAAGTAATATTTCTTTTTCCATTTATGTCTTAATTTTTATCAATGAATATCCTCTGATATTCAATTGATGAGATTAATGATGAACACTTTCAACTTTGAGGATGATAAACATACTCACATATAAGTATGTTTCAAAATTTGTTTAAACTTCACAAAAAACATGTCTTATGATTAATATACTCAAGAGCACATATTAGAATACCTAATTAAAGAATTTAGTCTCATAATTTATACATTATTTTATCTCTTTTTCTTTGATGTTGAATAGCTTCAAAATGATATTAGAACACTTTTGAGCTCAAATACGCATAGTTCTCATTATTGTGAGAAGTGATAGAAATTCGTGCAATCCTCATTCTCCTCCTATGGTTGATCCAGCACAACCTGGAATGTGTATTATGTGCATCCCTATGTTGCGACCACATCGATCTTTACTCATTCTAAATATCATGAATGGGCTCAATCTATGCAAAAAGCTCTCAAAGGTAAAACTAAGTTTGATTTTGTTGATGGAACAATTCTAGATCCTACGCCTTTAATTTGAGTCTCTTAGGAGACAAGAGAATGAAGTTTTCTACGTTCTTATTTCCGTATTTTGATAGAAATACTATATTACATTAAACACATTATTATTATTAATGAAATTTTTTATATGTTGTCATTTAGTAAGAAAAAAATAAGTTTTAAAAGTAATGTTGGAAGATATCAAAATTAGAGATTTTTTATTAAAAACTATAATGTTTAAAAACATTGAAAATAAAAATTCCAAATTAAATAAAATTTCTGCATTTAATAAAATTCCTTATTTTTAATTCATTTAAGATATTCCAGACACATGTTTCCATACCTATATAAATTTAAATTAATATAAGAAGGCTTTTATATGTATACCACATCAACAACTAGCTAGTTGAATTAGCACCCAAGGTATTTACGCATATGACTCGTCAAAATTAAAGAAACATTGCTGATTAGTTTAAGCTCAAACAAAAATATATGCTCATTTATCTGTTTATGACAAGACTTAGGTTTTTCTTTTTCTCTAAAGACATTGGTTATATAATGATGATATTGACAAATGAAAGATCTATGATGAACATGGATGTACTTTGATGAATGAAGACTAAATATTTATTCATTTAAATTGATAAAATATATCAATTAAGAACATACAATAAAAATTGAGTCGGTATACCCAACAAGATAAATCTACAAATAAAAATTCATATTTCATCTTAATAGCATAAACTATATATTAAAATGTATGTAAATCTAATAAAATTAAAGTGTTTAAAATATTCATATATATTTGAGTTTGTAACATTAATTATGTTAAAGTCATTCATTGAATTACCAATAAGATGAGAAACAGACAACATCGCATTAAGATGACAAACAAAACGATCTTGCACTCAAAAGACAGAATCATAGACAAAACACCACACAAAAAAATTAGGCTTAATTGTAGTTTTGGTTCCCCTATTTTAGCTGAATCGCGAAAGAAGTCATCCCATTTTGTTTCTCCCTAATTTTGGTCTTCAAACAGAATTTTGATTCAAAAATTGATGATTTTTTTTTATGCATTTATTTAAATCACGTCATGCCTCAAGATCTCATTGCAACAATTGTACCTGAAATCTATGATCATAAATGGTGTGTTTAAAAAAACATAAAATTTCATCAAAATTTGGATCAAAATTTTGTTTTGGGGACCAAAACTGAGGAAAAACAAAATGGGGCACTACTTTTGCGATTCAACTAAAATAGAGGGACTAAAACTGCAATTAAACTAAAAAAATTATTTATGGAAATTATTTAAAAATAATTCCTTTTATTAAGATATTAAATTAAACAAAAAATATTAAATAAAATGAATGAATAATGTATATAAAAAATAAAGTAATATAATATTTTGTTTTACTATAACGAGGCGAGAGTATCAACATCCATTGTAACTATGGATTTTAAATTTTAGAGGGGAAAAAAAAACCTAAATTTAAATCTAGGTCATGTCAAAGTGGGTAAATTTCCCGTCTAAATTTAAATGTGTTCAGACGGATACTTTCACATAAGAGTTTTGTTGTGTTACCTACATGAAAATCTTGAGATCCAATTTATCTAAAAATATATTAAAAAAAAATTGATCCTCTAAAAATAAATACTTAAATAGGAGGGGACATGATTCACGCATCTTACCCTCTTAGTTAAAGACATTACCCTCATTGAATTTATGGGATGAAATTGAAGCTATTGGCAAAGGAAAAGCAATTCATCTGTATTCTATAAATGGTGAATTTAGACTTACCATCCTTGAATTTGAAATTAATGAATTTTGGAGTAACAAACTACTCCATGTGGTAGAGATTTATAGGTTCTTTAGGTTCCGGCTTTTATGTCCCTAGCAATTAACATGGAAGATTAAATTCACTTCAAGTGAGTAATTGCTATGATGCACCTTCTATATTTAGTGAGCTGTTTTCCATATGATAATGGTGAAAAATAGCTAGCAATTTAATGGTATATGCTCCAATATTAATTACAGCTTCAAAATTAAAGTGACAAGAAAGTTCGTAGATTCAATTTTTAAATTTAATAACATATTAATAATTAGTATATAAATTTGTGCATCGCACTATAGATATATAGATATATGTAAGGATTGAAAATTAAGAGTATATAGGTAATATTTATGAAATTTTAGAAAAGGTCTCTTCAGGTAAAAAACTCATTTAAAAAATTATTTTTATTTAAATATCAATATTTCTACATGCAAATATTCATGTTTGTTAGCTAAACTTTTATTATAAGTTTGTTTATCACGTTATTATTTAGAATAACTGATAATCATGAAGTAATATCCAATCCGCCCCCGCACCCGAACCCGCCCTACAAGTATTATTATTATAATTTTTTAATTTTATATACAAATACTTATTTAATATATTTAATTTTTTTTTTAAATATTAAAAATTATAATTTTATCTATATATAAAATATGTTAAATTTTATTATTATTTAATAATAATTATTTTATTATAATAAATATAATTTTTAAATTTATAATTTTATATATTTGAGTGGGTGCGGGTGCGGGCGGGGATGGATGCTTAAATTTTACACCCGCTATGAAACGGAGGCGGGTGCGGGTGTGGAGGAGGCGAAATTTGCCCCCGCCCTGCCCCTGTTGCCATGCCTATTCATGTATAAGCTATCAGTTAGGTTTTCACACATTAATTAATTTCTCAATTATCAATTAGTTTATAAAAAAGAGTCATAGTCTGTAAGTGTTATCTTGTGGATGAGTATAGAGTCGTAATTTTTTATCACTCAACTTCTTAATTTTCTTATTCCAACAATCAAATCAATTATATATCCCTTAAATTTTCCCTACAAGAATGTGAAGGATTTTTAAGGGATATGTCGGAGGCCAAGAGGTCCTCAGAACTCTTTGACAACTTTAACCCCTTGAAGCACCCTCATAAGTACCAAATGAAGAATATACGATGTCGGTCAAGGCCATCATATGATCATGTTTAGCTTTTCGAGTGTCATAGTCCTTGAAATGGCTTGATGAATTAAGGCAAAGAAAAATTTGGGTTGTTTTGAGGATTATGGCATCTGGAAATGACATGTATCTCTATAAGAGGCAATAATTTTAAATTTCAAATTCTTTTGGTTCTAATGGCTTAAACCCTTGGAGCTAATCTTGGAAATTCAAAAGCTTATCAAATATTAGTGGCCCTAAAGAGTGTGAACAATGTTCATAAGGCTTTGTTATTTTGTTGTAATAGAGTTAATGTTGGAACTTCAAAAGCTTATGAAATATCTAGAAAACAGGTTGGTAGTTACAAAAATATAGGATTCATGCAAAGAGATTTCCAAAATTATTGATGGAATTTAAAAGAATTGATCAAAGACTTTGATGCACATAGGTTTATTGATAATTTTAGGAGAAATCTTAAACAAATAGTTTGTTGTTTGTCCTTAAATAACAATTAAATTTAAACCAAAGTGAAAAATCAATATTCAGCACAAAGATAACTCTTCATTTCATATCAAAATCAATCATAAAAAATGTGTTTGATATATTACATTTTTCATACTCAATTGTCACTTAATATCTCAAAGTCATGTCAATAGGACAATTCAAAATAACATATTCAACATGCATTTATCAAGTTTAACTATTTTACCATAATTCCTCTCAAGTGTTTAAATAAGATGATCACTAAAATATGTAAAATGCACAAACTATAATAAGCATGAAAATGTTTTAAGCATGAAAATGTTTTAAGCATGTTCACACTGTAAATTGTACATACATTTTTAAAAGTCTTTTTAGGTTGTAATGGGGTCAAGGCAAAGGTGGGTCATTTGAGATAGTAGGATTATAACTTGGAGTTAGGAAAATCTGGTTCTCATTTTAATTTTATATCATGACTTTGACAACTTATCGACCAATAAAGTACAAGAGAGAGAAAAATACGATTTTGTTCAAATTTTCTCCTTTTTCTTTTGTACTCCATTTTTTTATATCAATGATGTTTTAAGAATCACCTAATTAGTACTTAGTGGAATAATATATCATCTTACTTTTTGATATGAATGATGTGTTGAGGATCACACAATTACTATTTCACAAGATGATGCATTTATTAGTTTTTTTTTTCTTGCTTTGCTTTTCAATCGGTTTCTACTTTTACTTATCTTATACCCCACCTCAAACTCAAAAAATTATTTTTCCATGAGCAACCTCAAACTTAAAATTTTCTAAATCATAAAAATCAAGATTTTACCTAACTTCAGATAAGGTTTTATGATAAAAAAAAAAATTGTATGCCATTGGCTTGTAAAATAGCTAAGTAATACAAAATTAGGAATTCAAACTCAACTGGATTATTAAAGATAAAAATTTATTTAAAATTGACACAGACTCAGAAGGTACTAAGAAAAATATCTCAGTATATGTACAAAAAGTAAACACGTTGCAGGAAAAAAAATGCAAATTCTGAAGAAATAATACATGTTAGAATATCACACCTTGAATAAACATTAAGTGTTTAAGCACAACACTTGCTAGCTAGGATAATATAGAGAAATATCAACTATCAAAACTCATGCAAAAATATATTACTAAAATAATTTTCTATGAGTTGATATTTGAGACTTGAACAACAAGAGAATAATCAACAATACATGCACACTAAATGAACTCATCATCTTAAAAAATGAGAATGAGTAAAAAGAGACAAATAAATATTCAAATTTTAAATTCGATCAACTAAGAGAAGAAAAGACAAGCATGAAATTGGTATAACTAAGAAAAGACAAGTAAATGCAACTATGTAAATGCAATTATGTTTGTCAATTAAAATAAATTAAAATGCAACTATGTAAATGTATGTCTCACCAATCAAAACTTTGTTAGCCATATAAAACTAACACGTTTACCCCAAAAAAAAAGATGTTTATTTTGAACATTAATCAATCAGTGACATTTGTGTTTCTTCGTCTCGTTCCATACAACATTTTTCTTTCTAACAAATCTCTTATCTAACATTCATAATGTTTAGTTTTTGAAGAAAGAGTAAACAAACCAACTTTTTACCGTACAATAAGCAAAATATAGTAATACCTAATTTGTAGGATTTTTTTCACACCATTTTGGATTACGTGACATTTTCATTTATTGTGTGACATTTAATTATTTTTATTAATTTTATTTATGTATTAAAATATT
>JBBPBT010001178.1:10113991-10134157 GCA_037974875.1 Cicer bijugum
AAATTATATATTTAAATAATTCATAAAAACTACGAAAACTAAAATAAATAAATACTTAAAAAAATTAAAAAATATATATAATGAAGAATTATTAATAAATAATTTATTTTTCTATGATTATGCTACTAATAATGAAGGAATAATAAAAATGCTTTGATTGGTACTACGTTCATTTTTTTCTATAATAATTTTTTTAAAAGAAGTCCATGATGTACTTAACATTTTATAAAAATTCACATTACATTGTCACAACACAACCCAAAGGATTCACATTACATTTGTAACGATTGACTTAAATATTGAATGGACTTAAGATGCTTGTGTTTGTGACTACAGGATAATCTTATATACAACATTACTAAGCTACAAAATTACACACACATTCTTTATTTTAGATGCTTGTCATTTTTTAAAGGAAGTTTTTTTTAGCTATTGCAAGTTTTGTTCAAAAGTTACATATTACTTTTATTTAATGCTAATAGCAACGTGAGTTTCCATTCATGAAGTTTAGAATATAGAAACAAATAATCATTTAGATAGACCACATTGACAATTGCATACATGAATGTGTAGTTAATTTGCTCAGTTTTCTCTACACTTTTGATATGTTATTCTTATCACTAAATTTATTCTTTTGATATTTGATAGTTTTACTTGACCTTTGAGTCAGTTTAGAATATCCATTGTTATAGAAGATTGTTTGTTATTATTTGTCATTGTTTGATTTTCATCTTTGGGGTGATGGCTATTGTTGATTAATGTTGTAACTAAAAAGACTAATGTGCCCATTATATATTATATTTTGAGGTTTTACTAGAATATGTATTGTGATTTTTATTCTCTCATTTTTAGTGAAGTTTTCCATGTTAAAATTATAGTGTGTCTGATATTTAATTTTATTGTCATTGTTATTGCTATGTATAATTGTATTTTCTATTTGGTCATTTATCTACACAAGTAAGGAAAAAATATTTCGATTTTTGAGATAGTTATCTCTAGTTTTTTTTCCAACAAAGAGGTATATAGAGCCTTAGCTGGTTTAATTTATGCATTTATCTTTGAATATGATTAAACTCAACTCTACTAATTACACACTTTGCAAGACTCTCATGGAAGACATGTTATACAGTAAAGATTTGTATGACCCTATTGAAGGGGACATCGCTAGACCCAAAGATAAATCTTATGGTAACTAGAAGAAGTAGAATAAAAGGCAATAGCCTTGATCAAGTAGTGGTTGGATTTTGAGTATACATCCACGTGTAAAAATTAAAATAGACGCTAAGAAAATGTGGGATATATTAAAAGTTATATGAGCGAAGAAATCTACATAATAAAGCATGCTTGATTTTAAAGTTGATGAATATGAAATATAAAGAGAAAGATTCAATGGCAGAGCATATGAGTATTTTTTTTTTAGAATACAATCAATCAGTTGACAACCACATATATTAAATTGGATGATGAGTTGCAAGCGTTGTTATTGATTGATGAGTTCCTTGTTGGATAATTGAGAAATCTTTGTTATGACATTGACCATTTCAGCTTCAAATGAGAAGTTGAAAATGTCACAGTAAAAGAGAACATGTTAAATGAAGAAGCTCAAAGAAAGGAGCGTAGTTTGGTTGGTTATTGCTCAAAATTAGAAGCACTAGTTACATACTTGTGGGGGTGAAGTCAATCCTGACACTTCCTTATAGACCCAATAACTCAAAAAGTAATAGCAAGTGAAGAAGTAAGTCGATGACTAGAAAAAAAGTGACATACTACAATTGTGGCAAAGTGGGGTCACATAAAATGAAATTGCAAGTTTCTCAAAGAGAGATCAAACAAGTGAAAGAGAAGAAAACAAATAGAAGAAAAATGATACATATACATCTATAGTTGAATTTATTAGTGATGTCTACATTGTTTGCGATGATAATTCAATAAATCTTGTATGTTAGAATTCAAATTGTTTTATTGATTCAGGTGTCTTATCATGTTACTTCTAGACATGATTTCTTCTCATCTTATACCGTTGGTGATTTTGGCACAGTAAAAATGAGAGATGAAAGAGTAAGCAAAATTATTGGTACAAGTATGTTTGGGTTGAAACAAGTGTTAGATGCAAGCTTCAATTGAAGAATCTTAAACATGTTCAAGATATTTGTCTCAATTTAATTTCGGTGCAAGCCTTGGATATAGAGGGCTATCATATTTACTTTGGTGGTGGCAACATATGTAAGATTACCAAAAAGTTTTTAGTTATAACATATGAGCAAAGTTTCACTTCTCTCTACAAAATGTTTGTCAAGTTATGCAAGGAAGAGGTGAATGCAGTTGAAGATGCATCTTCTAATTTGTGACATATGTGCCTTGGTCACTTGAGTGAAAAATAACACAACATACTTGCCAGTAAAAATTTCCTTCTGGTAAAAAGTACGCCTAAAAAAACTTGCACTTATTGTTTTGTTGGAAAATAATGTAATGTTTATTTTCATAGTTTTGTTCCTCATAAAAGGAAAAATGATATTGACTTAGTTCATACTAATGTTTGTATGATGGATAGTAAATCTCTTGTTGGTGCATCATATTTTGTTACTTTTATTAACAACCAATCTAGAAAAATGTGTGTTTTTTCCTTTAAAATAAAAAAACCAAGTACTTGAAGCCTTCAAGCCCTTTCATGGAAGTGTTGAAAGATAAAAGATAAGGAAATTGAAATGTGTTTGATCAAATAATAATGGTGACTACAAAGATTTGTTTGAAGAATATTGAAAACAACATATAATCAACCTTAAAAAGACAGTTCCAGAGACTCCTTAGCATAATCAAGTTGTAGAGAAAATGAATTGTAGAATTAATGACATAATTATGTGTTGCTCTCTCATGCAAAACTATTGAAAACCTTTTGGGGTGAAGCAATGAAAATTATAGTGTATTTGATCAACATTTCTCCTCATATTCCACTTGATATGGATATTCCAAACAGAGTATGGGCAGAGAAATATGTCTCTTATGGTTATTTAAGAGTGTTTAATTGCAAATTTTTTGTTCAAGTTCCAAGAGATAAGAGGTCTAAGCTTCATAGCAAATTCAAATATTGTGTTATCATCAATTATGATTATGAAGAATTTGGTTGTAGACTATTGAATCTGATTTAAAAGAAAAATTATCAGAAATCAATATGAGAAAATTTCTTGAAGACCATAATATTGAAAACTTTGATAAAGTTAAGAAATAAAAACCAAACTCTATGAGTTACTTTGATGTTGGCATAATCCCCTTGCTGAAACTTTTGTTGATGAAAGATATACATGTAGATGATGAGAATGTAATTGAAGACCATATACCTCACCGTTATGAACCAAATGAGAAAATTCCACCTGAGCCACCGATTGAGCCTCAATTGAGAAAGTCTATTCGAGGACATCATTCTTCCTAAAGATATCCTCAACATGAGTATGTGGTGATCCCTAATAGTGCAAAGCCAGAGCATTGCCAAGAGGCTATTGTAAATGTTGATAAGGAAAAGTGGTTGAAGGTCATGCAAGAAGAGATTAATTCCTTGCATGAGAATCACACATTTGAGTTGTTGAAGTTTCATAAGGACCGAAAAGAACTCAAGAACAAATAAATGTACAAGATAGAGTTAGAAGATAATAATTCTCAACCAAGATACAAAGATTGACAGTGAAACGATTTAATCAGAGAAAGGGTATTAACTTTGAAGAAATTTTCTCACATGTGATGTAAATGTCCTTAATCCGAGTTTTGCTTAGGTTAACAACTAGTTTTAACTTATAGGTTGAACATCTTAATGTGAAGAGGACATCCCTTCATGATGATTTAGAGAAAGAGATCTACATCGAGCAACCTGAGGGATTTGGAGTAAAAGGTAAAAATTAGTGGAACAAGAAATTTGATTATTTCATGGAGAAGCATGAGCGTAGAAAAACTACTTTTGACCATTGTGTGTTTGTTAAGAAATTATCAAATGTTGATTTTCTCTTGTAATATGTGGATGACATGTTGATCATGACACTAAAAAGATTTAGTCTCCAAAGAAAGATTTGAACAAGTCTTTTGTAATGAAAGACTAGGGTCCATGAAAGAAAATCTTGGGCATGAGAATCACTCACGACAGTAAGAATGATAACTTGTGGTTGTCTCTACATAATTACATTAAAAATATTTTATAGAGGTTTAACATGAGCAATTGCAAACCTACTAGTACTTCATTTGCTAGCCATTTCAAATTGAATTATGATCAATATCCTACAAGTGAATAAGACAAAGAAGATATGGATAAGGTTCCTTATGCATTCACAATTGATAGTTTGATGTATGATATGGTATGCATAAGGCCATATATTGTTCATGCAGTTGGAGTTGTTAGCTGATTTCTCTTTCATCCTAGTAAAGATTATTGACAAGTAGTGAAGTGGATCCTCGTGGGCACTTCCAAAAGGTAGTTATGCTTTGGATGTGGTCAACATGTGTTAGATGATTACACTGGTATATGGCATATGGTATTTATTCTAGAAAATCTATTTTCAGTTATATGACGACTTTTGCATGAAGAGCTGTTTCTTGACAATCAAGGTTACAAAAGTGTGTTGCTTTATTTCGTACCGAGGTTGAGTACAATACAACAACTGAAGCTTTCAAATAACTTTTGTGGATGAAGAAATTCATACAAAAGTTAGGCCTCAAGCAAGATAAGTTTGTATTATTTTGTGATAGTTAGAGTGCAATCCATATCAACAAGAACCCAACTTTTTATGTAAAATCGAAGACTTTGAGGCGCATTATCATTGGATACGAGATGCGCTTGAGATAGTATCATTTTCAATTGAGAAGATTCACCCAGATGTTGATGGTTCATATATGATGACAAAGACATTACATGTGTTAAAAATGATTTGTTGCGTAAAGAATACATGCATGATTGAGTAGTACCTTCTTACTTGAGTCGTGAGGGGATATTTGATGGGTGGTTCACTCCATAAGAGGGACTCACTTGTTTTTTTATTTATTTATTATTATCATCATTATTATTTGTATTATTATTATTATAAAAGAAAGAGAAAAAGAGTAAGTGGGTGTGTGTTAATGGGGTAGGCCATTTGTGAAAAGTAAGAAGCTCTTGAAAGTAACAACGAAAACAAAGAAGAAAAAAAATAATAATTGGGTTTTGATAACAATGAATTTAGCTAAATTATTCCATTTTATCTACAACTTCAGTATCTTATACATATCATTGAGTTGTTCTTTTGATATACATTACTGATAGTTTTACTTTCTCTATCAGTTAGTTTGATAAATCCACTTTTGTGGAAAGTTATTTATTATTATTTGATTTCCATATTTTTGGTGATAATAGTTGTTGATTGATGTCCTCTAGTGTTACTAGGAAGATTTTGGGGGTACCCGTGATTTATTATAGTGAAAAAATTTACTTTGAGAGTTTTTCAAATTAAAATTGTGGCATGTCTCATATTTAATTTTCTTATCATGTTATTGTTCAGTTGAATTTTATTTTCTATTTGACTATTTATACGCATAAATGAAGAAAAAATATTATACATTAGTGAGATAATTATCTCTAATTTCTTTCCAACACATACATGTATTCTCCTGGAGATTGATCACCCTATCCCTTCATGCTATTATAAGTACTACAATTTTTTATTTTATTTTTATTTTTAAAATGAAGTAGAATATTTACAATGAAATATAGTTTGGAGAAAGTAAAATTGCGATCGGATGATTTGATCACACTATGTTTATTATTTTTAAGAAATTCTTTATCACACTTTTTCTAACATATTTTTTCTTATTAGTTGAAATTCATACTACAAAATTTAAACGAGACTCACATAATTTAACGACCTCATATTAATTTCAAACAATAGAAGATAATTTATTGAAATGTGTGTTAGATATTGTAACGGCAATACTCCTCTTTTAGTTTGTAAAATCTATAAACTCCTTTAAAAAATCTTGTAAATATATAGAAGATAGTTAATAAGAAGATTCAAATTTTCATTTTACATATTTAAGATTATAAAAACTAAAAATCAAATGCACAATTAAATTAAATAGACCTTAAATTTATAACTAATAAAATGTTTTAACACAAATAAACGACTCATGTTACTTTATGGAAATACATGCTCGTGATACTCCAAGTAATCACGACTAAAAATTGAATAAGTAAAATCTATTACAATATATTTTATTAATAATAATTTTATTAATTTATTAATTAATATGGATATTCGTAAATATAAATATCATCACATCTATCTCCACATTTATTAACTAATGAAGAGTAAAAAATCTATTTATTTTACATGAAAACACTTATTAGTGTATTATCCATGTTCGTCACAAATTTTTTCTGCAATCTCATTACCAACAATTAAAACCTTCTAAGTTTATACCACATATTAGCGACCATTTAATATTTGATTGAATAAATATAATATTTTAAATTATAAAATAAGAATTTAAATTTAAATTATTATTAAACCGTTAGATCAATATCGAACGACCATCGATCTCTTTTAGAGTAAATAAAGGAGAACCAATGCAGAACTATTTCCTAACCTCTAAAACAACAAGACCGAACCAACTCTTAGGGATCAATTTTAAGAATGCTGTTGTGATGCAAGCGACAGCAGACAAGTAAAACTGAAAGGGTATTTTCGTCTATTAAAAATATCGCGCTAGTATTTCTTATCGCTCACAGTCCCAATCGCTGCTTCACTATTTCACTTCCTAAAACCCAAAAATCAGATCTAGGGTTTATTTTCAAGGGGAAGCTACTATTTCTTCGCGCTCTCAAAGGTTTTCTACTACTTTCTCTCTAACCAATTCATTTTACAGTTTACACTCTTCATTTCTCACTAACTGAAAACCCTAACAATAACCCTAACCCTAATCAACAGAAATCAAAGATAATGGGTGAATTGAAAGACACTGAAGCTTACGAGGAAGAACTCATCGACTACGAAGAAGAAGATGAAAAGACTCTTGATTCTACTAAACCTGCTTCTGAAACTGTCAAGAAGTTAGTTTCTTTTTCACTCTTATGAAATTAATCCATTTTTTTTATTTTGTTTCTTTGTTCATAAATAATAATAATCATTGAGATTTGTCGGTTTATACGCTTCTGTGTTATTATTACGTAGATGGATTATTACAAAGTAATTAATTTTCGTTCATGAAAGTGATTTATGATCAATTCATTCATTTCATTTTATATTTTTAATAATAATTTATATAATTTTAATTGTTATAATAATAATAATTTGGTATTGTTAATTTTGTAGATTAGAGACATATCCTATGGAAGTAGTTATAATTTTTTTTTTTTTTTTTTTTGCTTCAATTGGCATTAACTGGTAGATCTAAGGGAGTCTAGATGGTGATGGACCTGGATTTGATGTACTAAAAAAATTAATAGTGAACTCAGTAAAGAGTTATTGGATGAGGATTGGATGACTCATACTCGATTATAGTAAATTGGATTTGGAACACAAACTTTGAATATGAGCTGTCCGATCTTCATCTAATGGTTGTCATTTGCAAATTGAAGTCATGGTATTGTTGTTTTTTAACAGTAGAAAATTCAGGTCCCACAATGATTTAACTCTTTTTTGATACCCTGTGATGATTTAGCTGTTTTTTCATGTCATTGTTGTTTTATTTTGTAGTAATGAATATACTGGTTTTGTCTAGAGAACTAGTATTTATTACACATTTCATTAATAAGTATGCTTCAAGCATGGTACAACGTGATTATGTATGGTAAGTAATCAAGAACACTAATTCATAATAATTCCCACCATCTGCTATCCTGACGTTAGTTTTATAATCTTGTATTTGTGCAGAATGCACTAACTAGGGTTTATACTAGCGAGTTAACCCTTGAAACATGTGTACAATTGATAATAACAGACCAACTGAGTATCAGCTAGACAGATACTACTTCTAGAAGAATCTAGAGAATCTGAACATACTGTTTTGCTTTATATAATAAGCGATAATATTATCCTATAGCTGTTAAAAGTGTTTTTGGGGGAGCTGTGATCTGGACTTGACAACTATTAGTTAGTAGGATACAGTATCTGTGTACTGAAATAAGTATTAGTGTTTCATAAGCTTGTTTATTATTTCATGCTTAAATCTAAGAAAAAAGTTCTATTTCTGAGTATTGTAAAGGATATTGTGTGATGTATACAATAGGTCTATTAATATTTTGCGGGAAGGTTCTTGTAACATGTTTATGCTATTTCTTTATTATTATCTGATAAGGTTCTCAAGCCACTTTTTGTGTTTATATTCCTAACATTGTGTATATATTTTCTTTTGTGTTGCAGGGGCTACGTTGGGATCCATAGTTCGGGATTTCGAGACTTCCTGCTGAAACCAGAGCTTCTTCGAGCCATTGTTGATTCAGGATTTGAGCATCCTTCAGAAGGCAAGTTATACCACATGCTATTGTTATCTGACTCAGTATAGGCGTAGAGTCAAATGAATTCTATAGACTTCTCATGTTTTGGGCTTTGATTAACTTGTTCTTTTCTTTCTATCATATTAGGTTTCCTTATTTATCCGTACTCGTGTTCTATTTCAAATGTATTGATCCTGATATTTTCTACACTCTGTTACCATTCTCAATATATTTTACACTATGTCAATGATAAAATCTTGCTAATTAATGAGGGTAAAGGAACAGCTTGCGCGACAACAGAAAAGAAATGAACAAAGATACAAAGTGTATTAACTTTTCCAAGGGGAATTCCCCTTTTAACGCTTACAACAGTTCAACATACAACTCACTAATTAACTATGTTCTATCCTTCTCATCCGATTTTAAATTATCCTGCAATCTTTAGTTCCCCGGCTCCCTAAGCTTTCTTCTAGAGTAAACTTATAATAACATTTTAGCCTTTTGGTCTCTAACAGTCAAGTAATCAAGTTCCTTGGACAAAAATTTCAGTGATCATTGTATATGATTTAGTCCTTTTATCACAATTCCTCTACTATATTATTATTACAGTGAAGTTGAATTTCACATGTTCACCTTATACACATGTTTTCTTGCTTGTTTATCTCCTTAGTTCTCATTATGTTTTTGTTGCTTTATTATTATTATTATATGTTCTTTTCACTATTCTCTAATTTTTATTTTTATGGATTAATCAGGTAATCACTACTAGCATATTATGAATACATCACAAAAATTGGTTGGTAAACCTTTACATTAAAAGGATCTGGCAGATCATATATACTTACTGAGGATTCGTCCACTACAATTTTGTTTGCTTCTTCATTAGTGCAACACGAATGCATCCCTCAAGCAATTTTAGGCATGGATGTCATTTGCCAAGCAAAGTCTGGGATGGGAAAGACTGCTGTTTTTGTTCTGTCATCACTTCAGCAAATTGATCCTGTTCCTGGTCAGGTTGCAGCACTTGTTCTTTGCCACACAAGAGAACTAGCTTATCAGGTATGTCTGCTTTAATTTGGACGTAATACATACTGGTTTGCAAGAGCATTATATTTGCGAATCTTGTGTCTCTACTTTCAAGGGATTTGGTCGTGTTTCCAATAGACACTATCACAAATATATATGTATGTGTCTGCTTGTGCATACTTAGCAAAGTTTTCATTTTTTTCTGAATTTGTCCAGATTTGCCACGAATTTGAGAGATTCAGCACATACCTTCCAGATATAAAAGTTGCTGTTTTCTATGGTGGTGTCAACATCAAGGTTCACAAAGAATTGCTCAAGAATGAGTGTCCCCACATTGTTGTTGGAACACCTGGGAGGATTCTTGCCCTGACAAGAGATAAGGACCTTGGCTTGAAGAATGTGAGGCATTTTATACTTGACGAGTGCGACAAGATGCTGGAATCACTTGGTCTATTTCTTCCTCCTTGTCTCTGTAATTTTGTGTGTCTGTGTTTTGTTGAGTTTGCAAGTTTTGTGGTATCTAATCTAATTCTGCTTTTCGTATTTCTTAATATATATATATCTGCTATTTGACTTTTGCAGACATGAGAAAAGATGTGCAAGAGATTTTCAAATTGACTCCCCATGATAAACAAGTGATGATGTTTTCAGCTACACTCAGCAAAGATATCCGACCTGTTTGCAAGAAATTTATGCAAGATGTAATATTCTACTTTTGTGGTGATTTTTGAACTGCATACTGGAGGATGGTTTCATTGTTTCTCTTCTTTTTCATGCTGCTGTTGTTTTTGTATCATATTATTACCCTTTTAGTTGAATGTCATCAATTTTTTTGTTTCAAATTTTTGTAGTCATAACTGATTTATATATCTAAATAACTGATTTTTTAATGGATGTTGTCTTTATCTCTTCATTAATAATCTTTTTCCTCCAGCCCATGGAAATTTATGTAGATGATGAGGCCAAATTGACTCTTCATGGTCTTGTTCAGGTGTGTTTTGTGGACACTGTTCACTCCCTTTTTTCTTGTTATCTTTTTTTAAAATTAATTATGCCTTATTTAGTTTTACTCATTATCACCTTTTTCAGCACTACATCAAATTACAAGAGCCAGAAAAGAATCGTAAGCTGAATGATCTTCTTGATGCTCTGGACTTCAACCAAGTTGTTATATTTGTCAAAAGTGTTAGCAGAGCAGCAGAATTGAATAAGTTGCTCGTTGAGTGTAACTTCCCATCAATATGCATACATTCTGGAATGTCACAAGAAGAAAGGTATTTTATGTTCTTTCGAAATTGATGGCATATACTTACTCATATGCGTATTTTGCTGGATGTCTCTTTATTAAAACAAAATATTCACTATTCTTGGATCGTATGATGCAAGAACATCTGTTAGGCACTTTTGGAAGCTGATCTAACTATTAAATAAACGGTTTGTGTTGTATTTTTTATATTGGTGTCATGCAACTCCCTCCTGATGCTGCGTAATTTTTTTGGTAGCATCTTACAATCCTTGTTATGATATTATGTTTTCTGATCTTGATACGATCATTAGATTCCACTTTTTTGGTAGCGCAAGATATTGTGCAATCTCAAGTTATGTGATTTTGCATGCTATACAGCTCACATAGGGGTGGTAAGATACGATGTAGATCACAATCTTGACAACAGGGATGGTCATCAAAAAAACTATTTTTCTAGGATGCTAGATTTGAAATCTTCTGATGATCCAATCCTTTCCCATTGGATGATGACAACTCAATAAAATGAATTTCTTATTTGGCGTTAACTTCTATTTTAATGGTCAGTATTTTGGAATACAGTGATGTTGATGGTGGTTTATGGCTGCGAGCCAAAAATCAACCATACAAATATGGCGGACGGTGTACTGCCAATGGGAGACATCCTAAAAACATCATACATACATATATATATATATATATATATATATATATATATATATATATATATATACAAAACATGCAGAAATAAATAACACAAACATACAACATACTGTATTTTTAGGGAAAAGCATGCTATTAGATAAACACAGAATATAATAATTTTAAAAAATGAAGCAAACACAGGAGTAAATGAATTGGAAAACCAGTAGATTAGAAAAGAAATAATAAATAATGAAAAAGGAATAGACTATATATTTGGATTTGGAATAAAAATGGTACTAAAAAAGGAGAAAGAGAGAAATATTTTAAAAAAAGATGAACACTTTCTAAATGGTGGTAGACGCATGGGTGGTGGTCGTTGCGGGTAGTGATTGCTGTTGATTGTGGTGTCCGGAGGTAAAGTTTGTTAGAGGATAGAGATGCGTTGAATGAGAAGAGAAGAAGAGATTGAGATAAACTGTAGAACAAACCTGGTCTTATCCTTTGGGATATGTTGCTGATGTGAACTGTCATTATATTCCTGTCCTTGCATTGGTATAGTATTGGTCTGGGACCAGAAGTCCATATCAAAAACAGGATAGGCCAATTGACATTTCTGTTTTCATTCAGGTTGAAATAGGCCACACAGTTGCTTTAGGACTAATCTGATCTTTATTTTTCTTCACTGCCCGTAAATGGGCTAGATTTGCATTTAGACATCGTTCAACCTGTGAACACAGACATCACCTCATTTTTTGCTGGGACATGTACTCTTTTTATGCAGTGTTGGATTATACGAAGATCTTCTATCTCTACAGATTTATTTCCTCTTATTTTTACACCTCATTTTTATGGTTTATCATCAGCACATATTCCAGTTTTAGGATAGCAGTTAATAGAATTTATGTATTGTAGTCTATAAATTGTAAATTGTGTTTTTATATAAAGGGGAATGATCCTTTTTTTATGAAAGGATACCAACACAATACAGTACAACCCCAATAACTGGCTAACTAGTCACTCATCACCCTTTGTTTTCAGTCAAATACGGAAATGACCATTTGTCCATTGTCAAAGAAAAAGACAGTAAAAATTCATACGAGAAATTTATTTCATAAGAAATGGTGTTGCTCTTATACAAAATTAATTACAAATAATCTTCAATGAATTTTATTTCAAATGCCTCAATTTAGGATTAGGATATTGTTTTCCTTGTCAAAAACCTAGTCACCATTATTCCATATTCTATGATCTTAATTTTGCTTCATTATCATTTGCCCTTAGAAGTGTGGCCCACCATTGACATCATTGTTTGTCTTTTGTCAATCGCCTCTTCTGATGTAGGGGCATTTCCCTTAGATCAGCCTGTCCTTAAGTACTGGCCATTGTTTGAGGTTTTTGAATTGTTGAACTTTTACTGAGTGATTCAAGCTTAGTTCCCAGTGCATGCATGCTGTGAACATGTCCTTGATCCTGTCCTTCAAACCATGGACATAATAGCCAAAATGCTAATCGTCCGACATCTGCAAAGACAATTTCTTGAAATTGTAGTTGTAATCCTCCTTACTTCCTTGTTCAACTCTTTTGAAGTTGTTCCCAAGTCAATTCAACATTCTCATCAACGAGTGATTTGAAAAAGTGAATTGTGGTTTGCTTCCAAACTTGATTGTGCAAACAATCCAAGCCGTTGATTGTGCGAACAATCCAAGTCCTCTGCATCAAACAAGTGAAATTCTACCTATACTGATTTACAGTACTCCTCCATTGATTCATCAGACATCTTCGCCAACTGCTTCAACGTCAAGCAGTTGATGCTCTCATCCTCACCATTCTTGGTAAGAAGCAAGATCAGACACGGATGATTCTCCTCTGATTGAAGTTGCATCCCTTGCAACGTTGTTTTGATAAAATGACGGCAAACCTGTATTATTGATGTTAAAGAACTGAGAAATGCAATTGAGAATTTCAGGAAGGGCTATGGAAATCCTATAACTGGATTCCTAACTTGCATAATACCCCACCCCTCTTTTCTTCCACTCACTATAATCGAGTCATACCATACACATGGCCTCAATGGGTTACGTCATGTGCCACCTCATCCCTATTCATAACTCCCTTCTTTTTTCTCACATAAACCCTCCATACACACGGCTTCAATGGGTTACATCATGTGCCACCTCATCATCCCTATTCATAACTCCCTTCTTTTTTCTCACATAAACCCTCCATATTTTGGACCTTAATTTCTAACCCATGTTCTCTAAACCTACGGTCCTATCAATTATTTATAACTTAGGATAATCGTGGAACTTCTGTAGCCACTGTGTCCTTTCTTGCCTCTGTTTCTCTGCAACACCAACAACATTTGCAAGCTCATATGCTCTCTTCTCTTGACCTGCCTCATTTACATGGTAGGTTGTTGGGACTTTGTTCATTGTGAAGTATCTTTTCTTCCTCCTCTAGTTGTAGTGCCACCGTGGTTCAATTAATTTGCATAGTGTCAGCGTCCTATTTTTGGTGCAAAAATTCAGTTGTGTTCAGTGATTTAAGTGATAACCAAATTTGTAACTGGATTTGAGACGAGTTAGGTTTGGTTTTAAAACCTATTCTACTTAAATGGTTGACAGTGGGACATGCTTGGGTATTTTCAGAAACCTAACTGTCGACAACCCTACTAGCAGTTTCAAGATCTAACTTGCAGGTTGAGATATGCAATCACCAGTTTCAA
Source organism: Cicer bijugum (assembly GCA_037974875.1). Classification (NCBI taxonomy): domain Eukaryota; kingdom Viridiplantae; phylum Streptophyta; class Magnoliopsida; order Fabales; family Fabaceae; genus Cicer; species Cicer bijugum. The sequence goes on from JBBPBT010001178.1 coordinate 10,128,077, forward strand.
GAGACTGTTGTACACTAGGTATAGCTATCAAATTGTGGATTGTAGCACTCAATGGCCGACTCCTACAATGCTATAACAGGATGGCCGCTATTCAAATATAAAATTATTTACTTAACTTGGCTGGACCAGGAACCGGGCATATTACTGATTTGAGCCCATATTAGATCTGACAAGAAAATAGTGCTGAGCAAGTCGTTAGGATAACAACTAATAGATTTTTTTTTTTAATAAGAATTAATTGAAATTATGTATTTGTACAAAATAATATTCAGCGAAATATTTTTCCAGGACTAGCTAACATTTGTCTGTTTTCAGATTGAAGCGGTACAAGGGCTTCAAAGAGGGGAAGCAAAGGATTCTCGTTGCAACTGATTTAGTTGGAAGGGGAATTGATATAGAACGTGTTAATATAGTCATCAACTATGACATGCCTGATTCTGCTGATACCTATCTTCACAGGGTAAGTTTGATCTAATGAATTTTTTTGCTCGTGGTTCTGGTATGCTTACCTGCTAGTAAACAACCTATTTTCCCTCTATCTTATGTACTTTATCAACATGTGAATTGGTAGGTTGGAAGAGCTGGTAGATTTGGCACCAAGGGGCTTGCAATCACCTTTGTGTCTTCTGCTGGTGACTCAGAAGTTCTTAATCAGGTTTGTTAGGTCCACTTTCTTGGAGATTTAGGAACTTTACGTTTTGCACTTCCATTGAGGAAAATTGAGGGAAAAATGGCCAACAATGCTTTTATTAACAAATAGATAAAATATGATTTCAGGTGCAATCTAGGTTTGAGGTTGATATTAAGGAGCTTCCTGAACAAATTGACACCTCCACATACAGTAAGATGATTTTTCCCTTTACTTTATGGCTGTAGTCATTCGTGTAGATGCCCAAAGTTCTCTAGAATTGCATGTGTGACGTTTTCATATGATAAAGTTGATCAGAAAGGATGAATTTGTATATAATGATTAGAATTCCATGTGTGATGTTTGCATATAATAAACTTGATCAGAAAGGATGAATTTGCATATAATGAATAGAATTGCATGTGTGACGGTTGCATATAATGAATAGAATTGCATGTGTGACGGTTGCATATAATGAATAGAATTGCATGTGTGACGGTTGCATATAATGAATAGAATTGCATGTGTGACGGTTGCATATAATAAAGTTGATCTGAAAGTCAAGTATGATATTTGCATATAATACTTAACACTGAGACATGAAACAGAAGCTTAAGGTTGAGATGATTAATATTATTCACAAGTGAGATGCTTTATAGTGGGTTTTACCTTGGTCATAAGTGTAATATCTTTTTGTTTCCTGCAGTGCCTAATTGATGAAGTTTTGGGACGATTTGGAGGCATAATGCAAGATCTATTTCCAACTGGGCATGGATTAGTTAACATGTCATCTATTTCAGTGTTTTGATAGAATATTTAAGGAAAGACATTCTTTAAACTGTAAGGAAGATTAGATAATTTGAATAGTTCCTTGAGTTTGGGAGTTAGATTGTATCAGTTATTCCATATCTTGTATGCTCCTGCATCCACTTTTTATTTACATATGCAATTACAATGTAGGGTCAGCATAATTTATTTGTATTTGTATTATTCACGTAATTTTTTATAACATTTTCCGTAGTCGCAAACTATTGTTCAGTCTTAAAGTTTAAATTAAAATCCCCAAAGTATATTTGTTTGGTCGTGGTTGGATATTTTGTGCTAGATCATATGTAATCATAATTGCTTGTTTGAGGCTCAAGAACATGTCTGCTTATACTGCTTGTTCGTGAATATATTTCAATGTTAACGTTTTTATTCTTTCAAATTCTATTGTAGTTAATGTGTGGTTCTGATTAATAAATTGAATTGAATTTTGAATACATTATTAGTTTTGTAAATCAATTTTTGTTTCACAGTTAAACAATAATTTGTTTTTACTTAAACAACCTTTCAACCCCTCATTTCAATATGACCAATACTATATCAATAACAAGATAAGATGGTATTTATAAGTTTGTAATACTTCATATCGATAAACTAAATGGGTACATTCATTGGAAATTTGAATATTCTAAATGTGTTTTCACTTTAGAAGATACAATAATCTGTTTTAACAATTGCTCACAAAATTAACAATTAATATGCAAACATATCTATATCTATAATTTGTTATGTATGTAAACAATACACTAATATAAGCCATTAAAATTACCGACTTCAACACCTTTCAAAGTAAATTACTCAGTTTCTGTCAATTCACTAGCAATAGAACTTCAAAAACATTACATCAATACAAAAGAATAAACAAGATGAAAGACGTTATCGAATGCCTTCCTAAAAAGTTAAACACTAGAACTTACCACAATGAAAAATTAAGCGTGTTTGAAACCACATCAAAATCTGTCTCATCGTGAAAACTACACCATGTAGCTTCAATATGAACGTGCATCCAATACTGTCAGACGCGGGTCCAAACACTCGCTAAATTAATAAGTCAAAGTAATTAAAAAAAAATGACTAATCAAATATCCAAAATCAAAACTTGAATTCACAAAAACACTCGGGAAGAGCAGCTCCTCTTCCCATAACAAACTCATCTCTATGAACCTTCCATAAAGCTTGCATCAATTCCTTTCCTCTAAGACCTTGTGAAGTTAATTCAGCAAATCCTCTTCTACTCAAAAATAGAGTTTTGTACAACCCTTGGAAAGCTCTCATTGCTGCAACCATCTTATCCATGTTCCCAAAATATGTAGCTATATAAGAATCACTATTAATAGATATATAATAATCCAAAGCAGCTTTTGTATTTCCATGCATGCTTGTGAAGTCTTCTTCACTGAGAAGACCAGACTTTGTGAATATGTTAGTGTAAATATCCGACAATCCTTCGATTTCCATGAGACCATCTCCGGCTGCGAGGTAAATATTTGTGGTTGGCGGAATAGAAAGAGATTGAAGTATTAAAGCTGTCTCATTAGGTGTGAGGGGACATTTCCCCCGTTGTCTCCAAACGCGGGCTAACTCTCCGGTCCATGGTTTTCTCTCGACTAGTGCTACTGCTGCCTCTACAGCTTTGACGGAAGAAGGCGAAAGGTCTGGATATTGGCACTGACTGTATGCAACCATGTCGGGCTCGAAACGAAGATGGAGAGACAAAAAGGGTTTAGGTATTGCCTCTAGAAGCTTAGAGGCTTTTGTTTCCAAGGGTTTGGCGAGACGTAATGCCTTGTAACAAGCTTGACACAGAGCAGCTTTTGCATATAAAGGATATCTGCAAAGGCAGAAGAAAATCAAAGAAAAACAAAATTCAATTACAAATGCTAATCATAGGGAAATAGAAAAAAACAGATACATGCAAGCAAAAACTCATTCGGCATGAATCAACAAAATCCGAAATTTTTATGTTTTCCAAACAATTAATTTGTGGTCTTCGAACTAAAAATGTGAGTAGTTGTCACATAATTGTAAACAGATATAAGATACATAATCATACATACCTGTCCCTTCTTTGAGACATTGCTGGTGTGATTGAAATGTATTTGTGTTTTAACAGAGATGGGAGAACGCTTTCAACATAATCAAATTGTCCTTTTCTTTTGCTACAGTCGACTTGAACAGGTTCTTTTGTTACAATCTCCGGTGGTAATGTTTTTACGACTTTGACAAAGCCATTCATATGTTGAATGAAGTAGTCTACATCGTATACATCCGCAAAACCACTGTAATAGAACCAATCATATTTCATTCCAATAAAAATCGCATATTAAAATAATTCCACAAAAATGGAAAGATAAATTACCTTGTTTCATTCCAATAAGAAGCCACTTCAAACTTGGGCAGGACAAGTGTTGCATTTAACAGCCGAGCAATGCCGACACCATCACAGAACTGCAATCACGTTACGCTTTATTCAATTTCAAGAAACAGGCAAAAGAGTATCGAACAATATCTAAGTGTTTCGAGTTAAAATTTAAGAGTTAAAATTCAAGAACTCACATCTCTTCGCATCTGATTGAGACCTCCGTAGCAATCCACTCGGATGTATCCATTGGTTTCCAATGGTAGAGCTGCACCATTTCAAGAATAAAAAAAACAAAAGCAATGTCTGCAATGAAAGCCAATTAAGGTTGATTCAGAAAATAAAAAGCCAATCATCAACCCTCATCCCAAGGCTCAACCTAACTTAATCTTATCCATTGCAAATTGGATTAGCCAAATTAAGAATCCCTCACTTGAACTTCCAAGTTCCAACATCATTGAAAAGCTAAGGGACCGTTTACTTCAGGTGTTTTCTGTTTCCATTTCTACTGATAAAATAAACAATAGAGAAGACATTATGTAAGCTTTGAAAATGCATTTTAAAAATCGATTGAATATTTCTGAAAATCCGGAAAAATTTCAAAATATTGTTTTTTAGTGTTTTCGAAAATGCATTCTCTTTAGCCAACTTTCATCTTCTATCTAACACATTGCAAAAGAAAAGTTCATAACCAAATATCATTCTAACCACGACATACAAAGTAAAAATTGAAAACATATTTAGAAAGCAAACGGACCCTAAGCTTTTCCCCCAAATTCAAATCATTCAAACACAAGTAGAGCCATTCCAAGTAATTTCAAAATGTTTAATACCTACGAACAATTATTTATAGCTATCCAAATGAGAATCCTGTACTATGTCCTATGTAGCACCGACACTTTGATCAAATAGGTGTCTTGGTATCTGACACCAACACTTCTGATCAAATAAGTGTCTCGGCATGTGACACCGACATATTGATTACATTTAATGTCATTATTCCAGTATCCTATGTGGTGTCCGTGTCAATATTTGTGCTTCATAGTTCATAGTCTATCTTATGAACTCATTTTCAAATAATCAATCTACTAATCACAAAATTTCATTAAAAAATAACTAATTTTAACCTTCAATACAAAGTTATCTCTATTTTCCTCTCTTTCACGCTTAATATCAATATTTTGCATATTCTATTAGTTAATAAAATAAAACCAACTATGATTTGATTATTAAGCAAAAAGTACCTGTTTGATGACCTTGTAGCCACCAATTGCAAGGTCTCCATTCCATGAGTCTCCTTACACTCCATATGTCTACCTCCCCTCTACAATCCCAACAATTCATAGATCAATAATAATAATAATAACATAAAAAATAAAATAAAAAATTGTTACTTCACTAGATACAAAAAAATTCATATTGAAAATACCCAGTTGAAAAGTTACAATATTTTTGGCATATTAAACACAAAAAGAAAAAGGGAAATTGAAATTGTGAAGCTTACAGTGAGGATTGTCGAGAAATCGGATTTTGGGAGAAAGGGTAATGAGGCGATAGCAATGTGAAAACGACAAGGAGAGTGAGTGAAACGACAATGATGATGAATAAGGGTTTTACAGAGAAAACGACCATTTGATTTCACAGAAACTTGAAAGGAAAAGAGGATCTCTCTCTGTGATTGGGATGAAGATGGAAAGAAGGTGAAATAAATTGTTATGTGCATTTTATGATTTGGTTCTTCAATATATTTATTTTATTTTAAAATAAATTAAATTAAAATGCAACTTTTTTTTTCTAGCTAGACTATAATATTTTAAAATCTGATTGGTTTTTTTAGAGAATAAACATATTGGTTAAGCCACCGACAAAATAGTTTTGATTTTGGTGAATTAATTAAGAAATACATTGTAATTTATTAATGTTTTCCTTTACAGAGTATTGTATCAAATTTTATTTTATAACAAATTTGGGTAATGACTTTAAGTTTCCTGAATTATAACTTGCAGATTTATGTATGTTATTTTACTGTTAGACTAAGTAATTGGAGTAATGTATGGGTTATTGTATAATCCAATATTAACTTTCATTATTAGAGATTAATTATTATTATGTGATTTTTTTATTTACTAAATTGCATAAATTATTTAACGAGTTTAAGTCTTAATGTAGCCGTCTTAAATTTGGCACAAAATGTATGAGTTGAATGTATAAGATAAATTTATAATAATATAATATTTATATGAGATCTATGTTGTAGATCAATTGTTTA
>JBBPBT010001178.1:10134389-10163747 GCA_037974875.1 Cicer bijugum
ATATTATATATAAAAAAATATTATGTTTATTTATTAAAAACGCGTGAAATATGTCACGTGATAATATTTAATTAACATTTTGTAAATTAATTCTGATTTATGATTAAAATACATTAATAATTAATAAAAAAATTTGATAAATTAAGATTTTTTTTATCTTTTTTAATTTGTGGAATGAATTTCAACAATACTCTTTCGTAGTATTTCAATTTTGTCTGATTAATTAAAAATCATTTTAAAATAATAATATATTTAATAAATATTTTATAGTTATTTTCAAAAATCTAAACATTTTAAAATAATAAATAATAAATAAATTGATGTGTCAATTTATTTGTTTCATTTTTTTGATAAGCCAATTTATTTGTTTCATTTTTAGTATGCCATCACAGTACACATCAACCATTCAACACAGAGCACAACACACGCTTCTTTGCAAACGCCAACATGACTCTCTTCTTTTATCCTATTACAAACATATTACAAACTGATATTTTAAATAATCTGATTTATTTTTTTTAATTTAATAAAGAAATATAACAATCAGTGCATTCAATGGAAAAATTAAAAGACTTTTTTTTCTTGATTGTACCTTGCTCAAATTTTATTATAAAATAATGCAAAATTTAGATATCATATTTATTTAATGAACATAAATATTCACTATTTTAGTGATAAATTGGGACAAAAAAATCAAAGAAAAATGAGGGAATTTTTTTTGAATAGATCTAAGAGTGAAAACAGAGAAGCAAACAAACCAATAGCACTAAAATCGTGAAGAATCTTAAACCCATCCCACAATAATTAGAAACAAATTAAAACCCCATTAAAAACTAACATAATCAATTAGAAGAAGTAAGATATTTTTTCTTCTTTCCTTTAAGTTGTAACCTTTGTTTCAGCTTGTTTCCCCGCATTTTCCTTTCCTTTCACATGTATTTTCTTTTCATCCGCGATTTTCTCTGTTTTTTTTTTTGCTTTATTGTTCCTTCGGCAATCTCCTGGATGCCTTTTTTGATTTGAATGAAAATAGAGTTACTGAAACATCTCTATTTACACATTATTGTTTTATATTTTTTTCCCTTTATTTTTTATTTTTTTCATTATATATTTAAAAATCTGTTTTTTTAACACCTTAGATTTTATGTAGTTTTTTTTATTTATAAAAAAGAACACATCATTTTTTACGCATATTAATTTGAATTAGTTTCTAATAAGTATTCTAAAAAAAATATTTTATTAAACGTTTCGTCTTTTAATCTATCAATTGTCAGGAAATAAATTGTATAATTTAATATGTTAAGTAAATTAATTTAATTTTCTATCTAATAATTTGATTAATTAGATTTAACATCTTTTTAATATTTGAGTTGTTAAAGTACAATATAAAATATTCTTAAGAGAATTAAATAAAAAATAAATTTAAAAATTTATTCTTAAGAGAATATAAAATATTATAATACTAAATTTAAAAAATAATATAAAATATATTAAAAATAAAAAATAATAAAAAATATTCTTAAAAGAATTAAATAAGATGTGACATTTTTTTACTCTTTGGATTTTGAGACACGAGTTGTACAACTCGATCGTCTTAAAACTCATATTTTAAAATAATTATCTAAATAAGCAAGAAAAGAATGCAGTTATTGAAGAGGCCTATATGTGGAAGCAGTTGTGGACAAAATCAACAAGCTCCGAGAAAAACATAAAAAGGGAGTTTGAAGATTTAAAGAAACATGATAGCGTTTCAGCAAGTGTACTGAATCGTTGCAAGTAATAATAAAACGGTAGTACCGAGTGTCAAACTCAAGGATTGCGTTTTACTATTGAATTATATTTGATTACTAAAATTGAACAAAAAGGTTCCCAAGTTGATTGAAATAATGGTTGAAATTAACAACAATAATAAAATTGATCTTTTATAATGAGAAAAATGTCAGGGATGAGTTTCACTTCGAATCCAACCTTGGTGTCTAATTTGATCCTAATTACTGAATTCCTTTATTGAATTATTACCGAATTCTCTTTATTATTCTTGCCCTAATGTCTTAGTGACAGAACCTTTAATTCCAAAGTAACCCCTAATTCCTTAGTGGATTTAAGATTAGAATTAAGCATTACCGTATAGAAATTCTCTTGTAAATTATTGCTTTGCAACTAATTTAATTGGTTTCATGACCTGCATATATCCCTAGACTACAAATTCATGAATTTTTCATCTCAAGCATTCGTAAAGTCCACTTCCGTTTCAAAATACAAATCGTAGAACATTTTAATGTTGATCAAGCAATAAAAAGCATTAAGCACAAAGATTAGAAAAACAATCCAATAAACTCATTCATATAACTAGAAATCAAATTAGAAAAATAAGGGTTTCATCTGGTTATACTCATCCCTAACAAATAGGGTTTAGTTACTCATGACAGAGATACAAAAGATAAGGATTAAAGAAGAATTACAAGAATGATTCATGGATAATTCTTGATAAAACTGCTTCAATGGCGTTAGAAACGGCCGTCTTTGAGTTTCTATGCTAGGGCACAAGTCTCCCAAGTTCCCAAGAGTCAAAAAGAATCCCTAAACAGTAAAAAAATTGTGTTTTTATGGATGCTGATGCGTGTCGCGCGCCCCAGGCGTAGGATTTGCGCTCCGGGCGCGTACTGGCAGTGCTGTCTGGCGTATTTTGCATTTTTTCGCATCTTTCGAGTTTGAATTTGGTCCCGGTGTCTTCATGAAAGTTGTAGATATGGATCTTATCTTTCATTAGAACTTGGATTGACTCCAATTAGACATCTAGAACTCCATATATGGCTGAAATACTCCACATAGGTCATGTTGATTTTTCACCAAAATTCAGCACTGCACTAAAACAAAGTAACAACGCAAAACTACGAAATATCTCTACTTAATTAAGCAAATAAGAACAAAAACATTTCATTAAATCAAATAACTAAAATCAACAAAATATATCAAATAACTCATTAAATTAACTAATGATTAAACATAAATAAGACCAAAATCAATAAAAATTATGCATATGATGAAGAGTCATCAAAACAGTTGAAAGAAATGGTAGCTAAATACGAGAGTCAAGTAAGGAATGAGAGGCAATAAAAGGAAGAAATTGAAGAATTACTTTCAAAACACCAAGATGCACTAAAGACAGAAATGAAAACTTCTAGTGAGTTGAAGAATTACATTGATTATCAAAAAAATATCTATAATGACTTAAAGGATGTAACCATATATTGGGAGGAGCGTTTCATGGGGTTGCTTGGACAATTGAAAAATTAAGAGATTTATAAAGAGTTGGAAGATAAGGAAAGCAATGGAAAGATTGATTTTTCAAAATTGGCAATGCTAGCTAATCAGACAATCATAAAAATCCCAAAACACCTAAGAGAGATTGATGTAATAATGCATCCACTCAATACTCCAATCAAAGTCTACAAGTTCGTTGAATATTGCAAACATTTGGTAGAAGAATTAGAGGAGATGATTGGTTGTCCTATTGAAAGAGATGATTGAAATACCATAGTCGATGTAGCTTTCAATTTAAATGCAATGTACTTTTTTTTTTCTCATGAATGAAGAATTTGCTGTTTTGTTTACCGATTCCCATATTTCTTTTTCACTAATAATTCATGTTCGTTAAAATTTACGTATCACTTATGATTCCCCAACATCCAAATGTAAAAAAAAAAAAATAATTGCATTTTCATTCCATTCATGTTTAATATATACTCATAATTTTTTTATTTAATAAAAATAGAAAAATCAATAAAGCTGTTTCTCCAACATCCTTATCGGACTCGTGCAAACTCAAAGATCATGAAAGAACTTGAGCAAAATCAAGAAGTGATGAGAGTAGATGTCAACCAATTGAAGGACAAGGTTGATCAAATCTTAGAAGTTATACAAGCTTTGTCAAGGAAGGGGAATACATATGAGAATCGTCCGACTGCAAATGAAGAATGCCAAACCACTTATTCTCACTCACCAGGCTTTACCCCAACTACCCAACAACTTCGTACAACAACTATGCAATTTTCTATGTACAGTCTCCGACTCGGTTATACTCCACCTTTAGTCATCAACTCCATGAACAACAACCCAAACCATTGAACTATCAACCCCCAAAACCTAATCTAATCACAAATCCCAAAATACTCACATTTTGGGATACGTGCCACCCCAAAATGCTCTACCATAAGAAAATATTCTATATATTGCACCCCAAGTACCCCATTTCGATGCTAATGGGAATTGGCATCAACCTCACATTGGTGATGATACACAATCAAAGGAAAAATTTCATAGCAAATAAAAGCAGATGAGGGGCATAATGTTTATGGTCTCGAAGCGTTCGATATGTGTTTGGTTCCCGATGTGACTATCCTTCCAAAATTCAAGGTTCCTGACTTTGAAAAATACAAAGGCAACACATGTCCTAAAAATCATCTAACTATGTATTGCAGAAAAATGGCTTCTCATGCTCATAACGATAAACTTCTCATTCACTTTTTCCAAGACATTTTGAGTGGGGCATCGTTAAGTTGGTATATGCATCTCGAGCGAAATCGAATTTGTCCATGGAAAGACCTAACTGATGCCTTTTTGAAATAATACAGGTACAACATTGACATGGCCCCTGATAGAATGCAATTGCACAATTCATTGTATAAGGACAACGAAACTTTCAAAGAATACGCACAACGGTAGAGGTAAATGGCATCACAAGTAGAACCTCATTTATTTGAAAGAGAAATGGTTGGTGTGTTTATGGATACTCTCCAATCATCCTTTTATGATAAGATGATTGGGAGTATGTCATCAAACATTTCTGATCTGGTCATGATAGGATAAAGGATAAAAAGTGTGATGAGGAGTGCAACAACTGGCATAAAAAGACCTTAAGCGACATTCACAAAAAAGAAAGAAGGGGACGCTAACGCTGTAATGGTAAACCCCATAGTCTCCTATTTTCTATCCATTAATTCTTATTGACCCCGAAATTTCCAGCCCCCGACACCACAAACTCCTTACATTCCTTATCCATATGTGGCCGCAACCACACAAGCCTCACACCCTCAATATCACCTTTCAAGACCACTTTTTTATCAACCACCACCTACTGCATTTTCCCAACAAAATCAATGGAACCAAAATCCAATCTCAGATCACTACAAACCACCAGTTAATCAAGAAAAAAGGATAACCCGTTTTGACCCAATTCCCGTCACGTACAACCAATTGTTGCCTCACTTACTTCAAAATTCACTTCAAAATTCATTGGTAGTCCTAAGACCACTGAAACCTCTTGAACCACCATTTCCAAAATGGTACAATCTAAATGTCAAATGAGAATATCATGTAGGAGCCGTTGGGCATTCCATTGAAGATTGTCAAGCCCTAAAATCTAAAGTGTGAGAATTGATTAATGCAAAATGGCTTACCTTCAAGGAGGACAATCCCAACATAGGGAGTAATCCCTTGTCGGGCCACGGGGATGCCTTTGTCAATGTCATTGAAGATGGGATAGACCAATATGCAATAGATGGTCATGTGTTCACCATGGGGTCGTGTGGGGAAAATAATATATCTTTCCCAAAACCATTGCAAATTCTTTACAAAAAGAGAATCTTAAGCCAACTCCTAACAGGCCAAATGCAATAATTGTCCAAGAACCAACCATTTTCCTTACAAAAATACCAAGGCAGTATCGTGGAATTATGAAATCACATCCCACTTGGCCAATCATCAACCAAGTGATGGTCGTGAACCTAAAGGAACTGATGTCACTAACATCTCAGGGATTGGTGGAATGACTCGGAGTGGTGGAGTATACACTCTTGAACAACTTAGGAAAAAAGAGGTTCATGGAGAAAAAGGGAAAAAAAAAGATATGTATCATGCCATAAAAAGACAAGAGACCAGTAAAAAGACGGTGTCTGAAGAAGAAGCTAATGAATTTTTGAAGTTTATCAAGTAAAGTGAATATAAAGTGGTGGATTAGCTAAATCAAACCTCTTCCAAGATATCAGTTATCTCTTCGTTATTGAACTCTGAAGCACATAGAAGAACACTGATGAAAGTTTTAAATGAGGCCCATGTTACTTATGATATCACTGTCGATCAGTTCGATGGAGTTGTCGATAATATCACTGCTAGTAGGTGCCTGAGTTTTAGCAATAATGAATCATCAGCTGAAGGGATAGAGTATACTAAAGCACTACACATCTCTGTGAGGTGTCACAATCATATTCTTGCACACATGTTAGTTGATAATGGTTCATCATTAAATGTCATGCCAAAATCAACACTATTAAAACTATTTGTTGATGGAGCCTATATGAAGCCTAGTGCTTTGGTGGTGAAAGCGTTTGATGGATCTAGAAGACAAGTTGTTGGTGAGATTGACCTGCCGATTAAAATCGGACCCTATATCTTTGGGATAACCTTTCGAGTGATGTATATTAAATCGGTGTACAAATGTCTTTTAGGGAGACCGTGGATTCATGCTATTGGAGCAGTGACATCCACCCTTCATCAAAAGCTAAAGTTTATAGTGAATAATAAGCTGGTAATAATATCTAGGGAAGAAGATATGATAGTAAGTTATTTATCTTCTACATGCTACATTGAAGACACAGAGGAGGCCATAGAGACTTCCTTTCAAGCATTAGAAATTGTCAATGTTGTCTTCATGGGTAACGAATATCATTTAAAAGAACCGAAACTATCTACCACATCATTGAAGTCTACCAAATCCATGTTACAAGGAGGAGTTTTTGTTAAGTTGGGGAATTTGATAGAAATACCAGAAAAGAACAATAGGTACGTGTTGGGATATGTACCCACTCAAGCTGATAAAGAAAAGGCTGCGAAGGGAAAAAAGAAAACTGGATATCAAATTCACAGAAGATTCCTATTTGTGACATTCGCCAAAGCTTTCAAAGCACCGAAATAATGTATGCTCATCAGGTGGCTATTGCGGAAGAGGATCATGTTGCTGATGATACCCTCAAATTGGTGTACCCTTGTCCTCCAAACACCAGCCTCAACAATTGGAAGGTCATCAAGTTTTTTGTGTTTGTTAATTCATATTCAAAGTAATTATGTATTTTTAACTCATTTTGCTCTACCTAAGGCTATAATGATAACTAATTATGGCATATGTGTTTCAATTCCGTACTTATTATCAATAAATGCATTTTTTAATTCACCAACTAGTTTTGTTTTTTCTTCTTCTTTTTTTGGCAATCCTTATTCATATTTTTTTTTTCTTTTTCTTCTTAATTTAAATAATGCAGAGTCAAAAATGAATATGTTGAAAATAGCAGCGCTATAACCCTTTCTTGTAATTTTGAACACTCAATTAATCGTGCTGATGAAGATTGTTAAGACGATTGTGAGCCTCCCCTAGAGCTAGAAATGTTAATTGAACAAGAAGCTAAAATAATCAAACCCTATCAAGAACCTATTAATAAAGAAGTTAAAATTGGTATGTCTATGAAAGAAAGTGAACGGGAAAAGCTCGTTAAACTTTTATTTGATTATGTGGATGTCTTTCCATGGTCATATCAGGATATGCTTGAGCTAGATACTAACATAGTTGAACACAAGCTACCACTCAAGCCTGAATGTGCTCCAATTAAACAAAGTCTGAGGAGGATGAAACCTGATATGTCACACAAATTAGAGAAGAGGTCAAGAAATAATTCGAGGATGGTTTCCTAGCAGTAGAAAAATATCCTCAGTAGTTTGCTAATATTGTCCCAGTTCCAAAAAATGATGGAAAGGATTGCCCGTTGGTAGATGTTGTTATCAAAATACGATTTGGTATATGTTACACAAAAATCGATCAAAGGAAGCACATTAGCAAAGTATTTGGCCCAACAACTGGTAGAAAATTATCAATCAATGTAGTGTGAATTCCCCGATGAAGGCATAATGACTTTATTTGAAGAGACAAAATCATTTGATAAAGAAGACGTTGGTGTTTGATGGTGCCTCTAATGCGTTAGGGCATAAAATTGCAGCTATTTTGATTTCCCCAGAGAAACAATTCACCCCATTTACGGCTAGGTTGTGTTTTGATTGTACAAACAATATTGCAGAATATGAGGCATGTGTTATGGGCATTAAAGCAGCTATCAAATCAAATGTAAAATTTCTTGAGGTATATGGAGACTCATTGTTGGTCATCCATCATACGAAAGGAGAGTGGAAAACGCGAGATTCCAAATTGATTTCGTATCACACCCATATCAAAGAATTGACATAACACTTTGAGAAGATTACTTTTCACCATATCCCTCGAGAAGAAAACCAATTAGCTGACACCCAAGACGTGTTGGTCATAAAAATTCAACAAGGAGATAAACCTGCATATTGCTTATCAATAGAAGAAGAGTTTGATGGTCAATTTTGGTTTTATGGCATCAAATCATATGTTAAGAATAAGGAATATCCATTGGGTATTTCAGAGAATGACAAAAGGGATTTAAGGAGGTTGTCAATGAACTTCTTCTTAAATGGGGATGTGCTATATAAGAGAAATCATGATATGGCTCTTTAGGAACTCATGCAAATGGGCACGCAATGGCAATAAAAATCTTAAGGGCTGATTACTATTGGTTGACCATGGAATTCGATTGCTTTAGTCACGTAAAGAAATATCATAAATGTAAAATATATGCTGATAAAGTACAAGTACCACCCACCTCTTTGAATATTTTAACATCACCATGGCCATTTTCAATGTGGGGAATGGATGTTATTGGAATCATCGAGCCTAAGGCTTCAAATGGACATCGGTTTATCTTAATAGCTATTGATTATTTCACCAAATGGGTTGAAGCCGCTTCTGGTGCCAATGTGACAAGAAATGTGGTTGTCAGATTCATCAAAAGAGAATTGATTTATCAATATGGCTTACCAAATAAGATAATCACTGATAACACGACTAATCTGAATAACAAAATGTTGAAAGAGTTATGTGATAGTTTCAAAATTCAGCATCATAGTTCTTCTCCATATCGTCCAAAAATGAATGGGGTTGTAGAAGCAGCAAATAAGAATATCAAGAAGATCATACAGAAGATGGTGGAGACATATAAGGATTGACATGAAATTCATCCATTTGCATTACATGGCTATAGAATCTATGTTCGTACCTCAACAGGGCAACTCCTTTCTCATTGGTGTATGGAATGGAAGCGGTACTTCCCATCAAAGTTGAAATTCCCTCAATCAGAGTCCTGGTGGAAACAAAACTAGAGGAGGCCGAGTGGGATCGATCACAATATGACCAATTGAATCTCATAGAAGAAAAAAAGAATGATAGTTTTATGTCATGGTCAGCTATACCAGAAAAGACTAAAAAAAGTCTACAAAAAAAAAAGTTTGTCCTCGAGAGTTTCGAGAAGAAGACTTAGTGTTAAAGAAAATAATGCCCATAAAAAAAGATTCTCGGGGAAAGTGGACTCCGAACGACGAAGGACAATATGTTGTGAAAAAAGATTTCTCTTGGGGAGCTCTGATACTCGCAAAAATGGATGGAGATGAGCTTCCACTTCCAGCAAACTCAAATGCAGTCAAGAAATATTATGATTAAAAATAATAATAATAATAATAATAATAATAATAATAATAATAATAATAATAAATAATAATAGAAAATTAGGCTCGCTAAGTTGAAAACCTGAAAAGACGACCTAGGCAAAAATTAGAGCATCCCGATGGATTGAAAACTTGGAAGAGCGGTCCATGCAAAAGTTAGGGATAACAAAAAGATCAAATGTTTCAAGTTAGGGCAATTATTATTCTTAGAAGTTCTAAAGTAGTAGAAGAATGACTAGCAGTTTTTATCTCTCCAACTAAAGCTAAACACACTCACCACATTGTAATTTATGTCTCATTTGTTTTGTTTTCAATGTATCGAATGTGCTTTTTTTATATTTGATGTTGTACGTTTTACTCATTCAAAACTAATTCAATTTCATGGTTGATTGTTCTAGCATTTTGAAATGTTGTTTTATGACAATAATTGTTAGAATTTGAAATATGTGGAAAAAAAATACATTCTAAATATTTTGATATTTAAAAAACAAATACATGGGAACTCGATAAATTCTCAACTTGTATAGGTGCATATAAGAAAATTGAAGAATAATCATTTTAAATAATGAATTTTGTTTTATCTCGAGAAAAGGGTCCCACGAGACATACTAGAGTCATGATACAAAAAGTGGTTGTTAAACACACTCACCACATTGTAATTCTTGTTTCAGGTGTTTTGTTTTTAATGTAACGAATGTGCTTTTTTTGATATTCGATGTTGTACGTTTTACTCTTTCAAAACTAATTCAATTTCATGGTTGATTGTTCTAGCATTTTGAAATGTTTTATGACAATAATTGTTAGAATTTGAACTATTTGAAAAACAAATACACGAGAACTCGATAAATTCTCAACTTGTATAGGTGCATATAAGAAAAATGAAGAATAATTATTTTAAATAATGAATTTTGTTTTACCTCAAAAAAAGGGGTCCCACGAGACATACTAGAGTCATGATACAAAAAATGATTGTTATTCACCCATTGAATCTTGTAGATGTATAAAGTCGCATAAGCAATAATAAAATAATATATCTTCATTGCATATATCTTACATTTTTTTTTTCAAGTAGTCATACATGACCTATGCATCTTCACTCATATTTTACATATACTCAACAACCTCCTTATATCGTGCATAATTAATTAATCATGCATATCTTATGCGTATATTTTATTTATACTTGTGTCATATTATTCATTATACGTTTGCATTGCAATTACCATATACATATTTCCTTTTAAAAATAAAAAATACAAAAAACAAATTTATCTCCCTTTATTTACCTTCTAAACTTATGTTTGGTTGTAATCATCATTTTATTTATATTAATCTACGTATCGGTAATGAAGTCGAACACAATCATATTGTTTATGTCAATTGTTTATGTCAATCAACGCATCGGTAACCAACCCGAAGACGATCATCTATGTTGATCTACGCTTTGGTAACCAACCCGATCATTTTATATACATCGCATCGGCAATCAATCTGAAGACGATGATGTTTTTTATGTATGTCGCTCAACCATTGGACATCAACTCTTATGTTTTTTTATCATTTTATTTTTGTCAATCACCAACTTTTTTATATTTTTTTTTATTTCATCAATCATCAACTATTTTTTAAATTTACATGTCAAATTATGTTCTACTTTCTCTTACATTCAAAATTAATTTACTTTCACAATTTTTACAAAATTGAGTTACTTATATTTATTTAATTATCTTTTACCATATTAATATTCTTACTGGTAAAATATAATTAAACAGGGTAGATGTAGTAATTCAACTTTGTTTGATTAATTAAAAATCATTTTAAAATAATAATAATAATAATATATTTAATAAATATTTTACAATCATTCTCAAAAATCTAAACATCATCATTTTACCATTCAAATTTGAATATATATTAAAAATAAAATAATATAAAAGAAAAAATAAAAATTGTGAATTACATCAACACATATCTGCCTGTTTATTTGTTTTATTTTGAGCTGCCAATTTATTTGTTTCATTTTTTGCTTCAACTACAACACACGTTTCCTTCAACAACCCACAACACACGCTTCCTTCAACGTAAAACACCAACATCACTGAAAAATAGCAACACACGCTCCTTGCACACACCAATATCACTCTATTATTTTATCTTATTTGCCTTACGAAGATTCCTATTATAAACATGATATCTTGACTTTGATTTATTTTTTAGCTTAATAAACAAAAGTAACAATTTGTGCACTCAATGGAAAAGTTAAAAAAAAAAATTCTTTAATTGTATTTGCTCAAATTTTATTACAAAACAATGCAAAATCCAGTTAAGAAACAATCTAAAAGACCTTTATTTCTCCCCTGCATTTTTTTCTTTCTTTCACATGTGTTTTCTTTTCATCCACGATTTTCTCTCTCTTTTTTTTTTGCGTTATTCTTCCTTCCGCAATATCCTGGACACCTATTTTGTTTTGAATGAAAGTAGGGTTACTAAAACAATTATATTTACACATCATTGTTATATATATATATATATATATATTTACTTTTCCATTTTTTTTCATTATATATTTAAAGATCTATTTTTTTAACACCTTAGATTTTATGTAGTTTGGTTTTTTTTTTTAAACATTTTATTTATTTACCTAAAAGAGCAAATCATTTTTTACACATATTAATTTTAATTAGTTTCTAATAAGTATTTTTTTTTTAAAAAGGAAATATTTTATTAAATGTATCGTCTTTTAATCTATCAATTGTCAGGAAATAAATTGTATAATTTATTATGTTAAGTAAATTAATTTAATTTTCTACCTAATCATCTAATTAATTAGATTTGACATCTTTTTAATATTTGAGTTGTTAGAGCGCAAGTGGTGCCGCTTGACCGGTTTAAAACAAAATTTATAAATAAAAAATATTCTTAAGAGGATTGTGATATCTTTTTACTCATTGGGTTTTGAGACACGAGTTTTACAACTTAATCATCTTGAAACTCATATTTTAAAATAATTATCCAAATTAAGCAAATTTTTTTATATTTGTCAAAATTAACTTTTTTTAACATAACAAAATACAATTTATTTAAAAGCAATCAACACATCCACATTTTCTACCAAAAATTACGTAGCTTTGATTTCTCCATCGCACCAGGAGATAGGTAGAAGCAAGATCACACTCTTGTCAAAAACAATAATAAAAAGTTTTTTTTTTACTCTTTTTAACGCGCTTTTATCTCAAAAATCACATTTATAAAAAACAATATATATCCATATTTAATATATAAAGAGAAATAAATATATTTAAGTTCATATAATTTTGCACAATTAATTATAGGTAATCATTTTTAACGGATGTCGTAAGGTGTTAATATCTTCCCTACACTTAATCGACTCCCGAACTCAAAATCCGGTATCAAAGACCATTTTTTATTTTTATTTTTATTTTTAAGGGTTTCCCAATATTTTTCTTAATTTAAAATAAATTTTGTTGCCGACTCCATAGAATCGGAGGAAAATTCAAAATTTTAGGCCGCGACACTCTTGATTTTGAATACAAAATAAATTCAAACAAAGAAGAAAATATGGAAGAAATCGTCACAATTTGATATAGATTTGTGTGTTTCCGTATGATTTGAAGGATCTAACAAAGTGATATTTTCAAACAAAGCACTAAATAAAAATGGAGAACACAAAGAAGAAAATATGGAAAAAATCGTCACACTCCACAAGAAATGATAAGATTAAGGTATAATCACCACAAGAGTAGGAGACTCTTGATAAGATCCAAATTTGGTTCAACGAGGAATCCTAGAGAGTGTTTCTCTAATCTCACACTTTTTCTTCTTTAAAAAAAGACCCCCCCTATGTCTTGCAATAAAAAAAGACATATATAGTCTAACACAAGATAACAGGCTACACACAACTAATGAAATTGTGTCTAAGCTACCAAATATTTAGGCACATACACAAATCAACATAATTCCAAATTATAAGGTATGATTATTACATCCCAAAATTAAAATTAAGTCTTAAGATATTTTTATGACCAAAATATTAATATAATATGGATCAATCTTTTCATAGGTCTTAATACTAACCAAATTAACAACTTATTTTTCTAATTGTTCTTTTAGCTTCCTAGTCTTCCCTCTGGTCAATGGTCTTTCTGCTCGTAGTTCTTGAAGCTCATTAGCCTTCAGGTAGGGTTGATCAATATCATTCCCTCCCTCTTGAAGAGAATTTGTCCTCAAATTTAGCTCCTCATAAGTTGTTTCACCGACATCACAAGGAGACAAGTCACTAACATTAAATGTAGCACTAACTTGATACTCACCGGAAAGGTCTATCTTGTATGCATTATTATATATCCACTCCAACAACTTGAAGGGGTCATCACCCCTTGATTGAAGCTTGGATTTCCTTAAGGAGGGAAACCTCTCCTTACTTAAGTAAACCCAAACCCAATAATTGGGTTCAAAGACCATTCTCTTTCGAGTCTTGTTGTCATTCTTTGCATAGTGTTTCATTTTCTTCTCAATATCGGTATTTACTTTAGCATGTAGGTCTTTGACATACTTGACTCTTTCTCCGGCATCCCTAAGTAAAACATTATCACTAAGAGGTAAAGGAAGCAAATCAAGTGGAGTTAGTGGATTAAAACTATATGCAACCTCAAATGGAGAAATTGATGTGGTCCCATGTGGAACTCTATCATATGCAAATTCAATAAATGGAAAACACTCTTCACAAGCCTTTGGATTTTCATGCAAAAATATTCTAAGCATGGTACCAAGAGTTCTATTGACCACTTTGGTTTGTCCATTCGTTTGAGGATGACAAGTAGTGGAAAATAACAAATTAGTACCTAGTGTAGCCCACAAGGTTTTTCAAAAATGACTCAAGAATTTAGTATCCCTATTTGAAACAATGGATTTATGTATATCGTGCAATTTACAACCTCTTTGAAAAGCAATATGACTTGCATCATCAGCTTTATGACAAGGAATGAAATGTGTCATCTTAGAAAAGCAATCTACAACAAAAAAAAAATGCTATCACGACCCCTTTTGTTCTTGGGTAGCCCTAACACAAAGTCCATGGATAAATTAACCCAAGGAGATGAAAGAATAGGAAGAGGGGTATACAAATTATGAGGCATGCTTTTAGATTTAGTCTTCTTACAAACTATGCACCTAGAACAAATTAAATGCACATCATGCTTCATTTTAGGTCAATAAAAATGTTCATGCAACATGTCAAGAGTCTTATGTTCCCCAAAATGACCCATTAAACTGCCCTCATGCACCTCTCTCACGAGCAATTCTCTCAATGAACACTTAGAAATGCATAGTCAAGTGTGCTTGAACAAATAACCATCATGTCTATAATAAGAGTCATGTGCCATAAGTTCACAATCACGAAAAAGAGAATCAAAATCAACATCTAAGGCATACAAACTTCTAATATTATCAAAAACAAGATGCCTAGTTTGAAGTGTAGAGATTAGTGAGTACCTCCTTGAAATTGCATCGGCTACCACATTAGTTTTGCCTTTCTTGTGTTTGATGACATATGGAAATTGTTCTAAGAATTCAACCCACTTTGTGTGTCTCTTATTTGGCCTACCTTGCCCTTTTAGATACTTTAAAGATTCATGATCACTATGTATCACAAATTCTTTAGGAAACAAATAATGTTGTCAAGTATGCAATACTCTAACTAAAGCGTATAGTTCCTTATCATAAGTGGAATAGTTCAAGTATGCTCCATTCAATTTCTCACTAAAATATGCATCGCATTCAATTTCAAAAAAATTTGCAAAGTTAGGCAAGGCCAAGATAGGTGCATGCATCAATTTTTCCTTTAAATTAGTAAATGCATCTTCTTGATCTTGTCCCCACTTAAATGCAACATTTTTCTTAACAATCTCATTCAAATGAGCGGCCAAAGTACTAAAATTAGACACAAAAGCCTATGGAAGCTAGCAAGACCATGAAAACTCCTAACCTCACTCATGCATTTAGGTGTTGGCCAATCCCTTATAGCCTTAATCTTTTCTTCATCTACTTTAACACCTTGTGCACTTACTACAAATCCTAAGAAAGTAACCTCACTTTTGGCAACAAAAAAAAAAACACTTTTCTAGGTTAGAAAACAAATTCTCTTCTCTTGGGACTTGTAAAACACTCTTGAGATGCTCAATATGATCATGCATGTTCAAGCTATACACAAGAATATCATCAAAGTAAACAACCACATATTTTCCAATGAAGTGTCTTAAAACATGGTTCATCAATCTCATGAAATTACTAGGGGCATTAGTTAGGCCAAATGGCATAACTAACCATTCATAAAGGCCAAACTTGGTTTTAAAAGCCGTTTTCCATTCATCGCCCTCTCTAATCCAAATTTGATGATAACCAATTTTTAAGTCAATTTTGGAAAATACACATGCTCCATGCAATTCATTTAACACATCATCAAGCCTAGGTATAGGATGTCTATATCTAATGGTAATGTTATTAATAGCATGATAGTTGGTGCACATGCACCATGTGACATCTTACTTTGGTACTACAATTACCGGCATGGCACAAGGACTAAGGCTCTCTTGAACCCAACCATTTTCCAAAAGTTTGTGGACTTGTCTTTCAATTTCTTTAGTTTGTTCCGGATTACTTCTATAAGGAAGCCTATTAGACAAAGAAGCACTAGGAATGAAATCAATGTGGTGCTCTATGCCTCTAAGACGAGGTAGGCCATGAAGAAGTTATTTAGGGAACACATCATCAAACTCTTTTAAAAGACAATTTAATGAAGGAGGAATATCATCATGTGACGTAGACAAATATAAATAATTGCAATATAGAAAATATATCGATTGTCTAGTCAACAAAGTTTTCCTAACCACATGCTCTCTAGCAAATAAGTTTTCGACCGTAGGTAAAAGTATTTGTTTACTTGAATCATGAGCACTCATAATATATTTTCCTTTTTGTTCTTTGATCTCTTTGATCCTCTTTAGATTTTATTGAGTTTGATCAAGATAAACTTCCTTGAGACTAAGAGGTAAAAGAGACATTTTATGCTTTTTATGGACAAAAGAGTAGATGTTAATGTGACCATCATGATGAAAGTTTCTATCAAATTGCCATGGCCGCTCTAACAAAATATATCCAACCTCCATAGGAGCAACATCACACAAAATTTTATTATGATATTTGCCAATGCTAAAATTTACCAAAACTTGTTTATCCACCAAAATATCAACATTGTCCTTTAGCCATTGTAGCTTATATGGCCTTGGATGTTTAATGGTTTTCAAGCCAATTTTTGTGACTAATCTAGTGTTAGCCACATTGGTACAACTGTCACTATCAACTATAAAAGAGCAAAATTTTCCATCATCAAGACATCTAGTATGAAAAATATTTTCTTTTTGGGAATCGTTATCCTTAACTTGGAATCTTAAGAGTCTTCTAACCACGAGGAGATCTCCTTCAACGGAAGTCAATTCATAGTCACTCCCTAGTTCACTTGGGGATGATTGTGAAGAGTAAAAATAAAAGGAAAAATCAGTTTCATATACCTATTTGGCCTTTGCAATCATAGACATTTTATTTGGACAATTAGATGCTATTTGACCTATTGCTAAGCATTTAAAACATTTAATTGAAGAATGAGAAGAAGAACTAGGAAGATGAGCTTTAGGTTTAGAAGACTTACCTAGCTATTATGACATTGTTGTCTTCTCTAATATTGGAGCGGATTATCAAAGTGTCAAAGTCCTTATAATAATCCTCCACACTCTTGGAGCCTTGTTTCAACCTTTGTAGTTTTTTATGTAATTCCCTTTGATAATGTGATGGTACATACCTCTTCCTCAAAAGTGCTTTTAATTCATCTCAATCATCTAATTGCCTAGCACCACATCTCCTCCTTTCCTTGACATTTTGGTCCCACCAAAGTAAAGCATGATCCTTAAACTTCAATGTAGCCAACTTAACTCTAATATCTTCTCTAATATCATAAGCTTCATACAATTGATATATCTTAAGCTCCCAATCAAGATATGCTTCCAGATCACTTTTTCCATGAAATGAAGGGAACTTAATTTTGCCACTAACATATCTATCATCATGTCTTTGGTTCCTCCTCTCATTTCCATGACAATCTCTATGGTTTCTCTCATGATTCCCTATCTCATAATATTCTTTATGGTTCCTCACATGTTCTCTTTGTCTTCTACTTCCCTCGACTTCAAACTCATCTTCATTTTGAGAAAACCTTCCATGATGAGATCTCATATCTCTTTGATTCACAAACTCTTCTCTCAAAGTATTCATTTGAGTATTCAACATTTTTGTAAAGTGATCCATAAGAAAAACGGTTTTAGGAGAAAAAGGGTTTGTTTCACTTCCACTCATGATCTCAATAACAACAAACAATAAGTACCATAATAATCAACAAATGACAAAAACAAGTGAACAAAATAAAAATAAGGCCTTGACCGCTCACTAAGTGTTTACACTCAAAAAATGTATCATCCGTGTATATCACTCAATAATTGTTTTTTTTTTTTAATAATTTTCACTCTAGCCTTTTTCTACTCCCTAATGCAGCTCTTTTAGTTCTTCAAGCAACCAAACAAATCTCAATCAAGTTTGTGATAAACCTCTAAACAAATGTGACAAAACACACATGAAAGTTATCATTCAAGAGGCTAAAAAAAATGGCATGCGATACTAGAAATACAAAACCAAATAATTGAAAAGACAAACAAGAAAATATAAGCAAAGAAAGACACACTCAAGTAGATTATCAAATAAATAAGAAAAATTAGAATTAAATTACTAAGTGATCAAAATATGTGGGAAGTAATATACTAAAATCAAACTTGCAATGTCTAAAGGAGGTAAGAAGAATCAAAAGATGTTTGGTGTTTCATTAAGAACAATTCTAATTTTTTTTTTCTTTTTCAAAATGCCTCTTTTTTCAAAAGTGCTTTTGTGCAGAATCACTTTTTCGAAGCACTTATATTTCCAAATTTTTCTCTGTATATTTGAATTCCTCTCATTTTTCTAATCAACTTAGGCTTTTGAATTTCCAGAATCAGACTTGTATGAAAGAAATAACATCAAAAACAAATTTGTAAGTAAAATTTAGGATCAAACAATTACAAGTAAAGAATGATGCAGCTGAATCCTAGATTTTTTTTCTGCGTTTCTTTTTTTTTCAGCTCAGTTTTCAAATTTCACCATAAATGAAATAAATAATCACAAAACTAAACATTTCCACACATTATAACACTAATAAACAACCAATAACTCAAGATTTAACAAGATTTGAAACAAAAAATAAAACTAAAATTTCAAATATCTCCAGAACAAAACACTAAAATAGAAATTAAAAAAAAAATTACCACTTAATGGTTGGCTCTGAAAATCACATGATATGTATATGAGTGTTTCCATATGTGGATAAGGAATTAAATGGTAGAAATCGCCACATTACATAAGAAATGATAAAGATCAAAGTAGAATCGCTACAAGAGTATGAGACTCTTGATAAGATCCAAATTTGATTCAAAGAAGAACTCTATATAGCATTTCTCTAATCTCACACTAAGTATTTTCATCTTTAAAAAAAGTCCTCCTATGTTTTACAATAAAAAAGACATATATAGCCTAACACAAAATAACATAGTACCTATGATAAGCCTAAAGCTACCAAATATTTAATCACACACACAAGTCAACATAATTCATAATTATAAGGTATGATTATTACATCTCAAAATTAGAATTAAGTCTTAATATAGGGTTCTTAGTCTTCCCTCTAGTCAATGGTCCTTCCGCTCCTAGTTCTTGAAACTCATTAGCCTTCATGCAGGGTTGGTCCACATCACAACTTTTTACTGTCGAAAAATAGAACAAAATTGTTTGTGAAGTTTAGTGATGAAAGGGGACAATGGTTCCTCTCTTTTTCTAAGCAAATGTTTGATTCAGTCATCAACGTTTCAGGCATCCAAAATTGATTTTCAAAGTATAAATCTAATTTTATAATATTTAATTACTCTCGAATAGAATTAATTTTGTCTCAAATTAATTATAACTTAAAACTAGAATTTATAGCTTTTGAGTATATTCGTTAATTGAAATGATTCAAACTCAATTTTATCACTAAATTTTATTGTAATTTTACCGTGCAACTCACAATGCATCCAAACTTAAATCACTTTCCATTCAACTAACTTTTAAGTAAAATCAATTTTACAAAATCAATTCATTCAAAATTAATTTTTTTTGTCCCAGCAAAACCAAACATGCACTAAATCGTGGAACTGAAACCAACAACAAACATTGGAGACATGAAAAATAAAAGCCTCTATTTATAATAAATAAGGAAAAGAAATGAAGGAATTAGGTAGCTCAACATTGCATGTCAGTCTATAACAAATTCTATGCTTGTCTGCTATCTACTAACAACAATCAAACAATTCATTCAACAGAACAAAGATTCACCCAAAACAGGGGTTATACTGATGAACTTATGCTGCATGCTCGTCAACATCTCCATTTTCACCATCTTCGGCAGCAGCCGCTGCAGCGGCCATCAACTCATCGAAGTTTGCAGTCTTCCCGAGTAATATTTCGATCTAAAACACAATTTAACACAACAAATGAGGCTTAAAAAGAAAGTCATAAATATAAAGCAGAATCCAAAAGCCACAGGCTTGAAGGTCGTATTACCTTGGCCTTTTGGACAGGTCTTCCTCTAGAATCATCTTTTATGTCAACAGTTGAGGTCATGATTTCTGCATAAATATTCAATGAATCAAATTTGATTGTTCAATCATTTGAGTACCAGAAAGAGAAAAGGAGACATTTTCCTAAAGAAGAAGACATAGTATCTCACTCTTTTCGACGGCAAGCCCGTTGTTTTTCAAAATTTCAGCAACAGTAACCACTGTGGCAATAGCTGTAACAATAATGTAAAAAATGAAATAAGAAATAAGAAAAACATAACCCAAGAGATGGTTCCAAGAGATAGAAAATAATCAATATATAAATCAAGAAGATACTAAGACCCAGTTTAAATTAGTTTCGAACTTATGAGAGCTTCTCAAGTGAAATAAATATGTACTCGTTCTTAACCAACGGAAAAACTCTTAATAAGTTTACAGCTATGACATGTTTAGTTCAAATGAGGGGAGAAAACGGATTTTAGTGGAAGAGAGTGAAGGAGAGAGGAGAGATTTAATTATATATAATTTTAATTGAGGATGGGAGATAACCCATTTTTTGTTTGGTACACAGATTTTAAAGGAGGGCAGTGCTAACTTGCTCTTTTGCCCTTATAACTTATGTAGAAAGCTATTATTGATTTGGTACAATGAGGCCAAAGAAAGTATTATTTAAAAAACTTATAATCATTGAAAGATTATTTCAACTTTTCTTTTCCTACAAGCATTTGTTAAAAGCATATCCAAACTGACAGGGAGTCATTTTCGGGATGTTATTATCCAAGCCTAGGGAATAATTATATTATCTTTAAATCCTAGATGAAAACTATAAATAGAAACTTATAATCCAAGGGGCCTTTGGAAGCAAAACTTCAGGGTAGTCAATAGTCACAAACATATATTAAGGTGTCTACAAGATGCAGAGTGGTTCAAGTTCCACAACCAGCTAAGACAACTGATCTTCTAAGTTTATGTGGTGTTCACTAGCCCAAAGATGAAACGTGTCGCAGTGTCACAAAACCTAAGTTTCAGCTTATTTGGGGCTAAACGGGGGAGCATGGAGAGGAAAGATCTGCAAACATTGACAATAAGGGTACAGGTCAAAGTACACTTAAAATATAACCATTCTTTGTTGAAACTCAGTAATTGGGGTTTGTATGATTTTCAAGTTAGCAAAGAAAGAAATGAGTAATGCATCAAACAAATCAATAACATCCAGAGTCAAGATTCAGGGTCAAATTTCATTGTTTCCATTTTCTCAGAATTCATTATGTTCCCATTTCCAATACAAACCAAAACAGCATACAACCAAGTTACTTTGAAGTCCTATTAGAACCTGTCGTACGGAATTAAACAACAAATCCTTTTACTAATGCAAGTTACATTATTTATCCTCAAATATAAATTTCTCTTAGCATGTGATGCCATTAGCACTAGCAGAATAAAAGTTATATTTAGGAAACATGCTATAGACCCCAATAAACTAATACCATAGAAACATACCTAACTTTATCTGCCCATGTACAGGGTAGACAAAAGTAACCACACTTACCTACAGAACACTTTAAACAGCAATTCAACCTAAGAAGGCCTTAAAACACTGCGATGGACTACTATGATAAATGGTCTACAATGGACCAACACTTAAAAATTACTCGAAATTCTAACAATGACCAATGTCACCTCTTGGAAGTAGAAGCTCATGTTCGTCTTTGTTCTCATGAGTGAGGTGGTGATCTGATCAGTGTCAGTTTGACAAAAACACGGGTGAAACAAATATGAATTGAGTTTTAAGGCAATCAAATTTGTTTTCCCTTATTTACTTTAACAGATACCAATCAATCAGATCATCATGTCACTGTCATTAGCATGAGGAGGACGTTAGCTTCTATTTTTGGAAGCTAGAGTGACTCATGGTTAGAGTTTCAAATGATTTTGAAGTGGTGGTCCATCACAGAATTTTGGCCTTAAAAGATATAAGAGATTGCCTACAAGATAATCATATGTACATAGTCTAATATGTAGTTACGTAACCATTGTGCTAGCAAAAGTAACATCTACAAATCAATTTATATTTTGTTTATACCATTCTTCAGTGTGTAACAATTCTTATTATTAATCTCATATAGTTAAAGTGATAAATATAATCAATAACTCAACAAAAAAAAAATTAAAAGCCCAATTACAAAATGACAAAAAATTAAGGAGAGTGATTTAGTTCCAAGATTTAATACCCATTCCTAGTGCAGATAACTCAACTTCATTATGCTGTTGCATATACCTCTGCAAAAAAAAATCGACAAAAATGAAATAAAACCTAACGTGTCCGCAACAAATAAAAACGACCCAGAACTGAAAAAGCTAAAAAGTTGTAAAATTTAATATCAAAAGCTAAAAAAAAAAAAAATCGTTAATTAGATTACCTTAGCGAGATTAACGTAGAAGAAGAGTGGTTTTTTGGTGTTGGAGACTTGAATGCGATTCTTCTTAATGGAATCGGAGATGTTGATGTTGTTTACTCCTTCGGTGATTGCTTCCATTGATGTGTGTGTGACTGTGATAAGACAACGAAGATGGCTGAAATGAAAAACCCTAATAAATGAAATGTTCCCCAAATTAAAAAAATAATATTCTTGTTAGCTTTGTGTTGTGTGTTGTTGTGTTGTGTTGAAGGAAAAAGGTTGAAATTATTTGGGCTTTGTATAGGGCTCTTACTGGGCCGTATTATGGCCCGTTAGTTAGGGCAATAATGTTTTGGGCCTAAAATTTTAATATAATATATGAAGATAAAAAAATCTCACCTCTACCTATTCTCAAAATCTTCTGAATTTTATTCAAATTAACTAATTTGAATGTGTATTTTACATATTTAGATTGACTAATACAAATATATATTTTTGTAAATTTAAAAATATTAGGGGTAAGAGAATAAACATCTTAATATATCCAGTATAATATATAACATCTTGAAAAAAATTCAAGAAAACTCAAGATTCAAGTAATTGAATTGGGTTATATTTTACAATGCAATGATGACACTATTGAGGAAGTAATTGATGTTTGTGTCGCATTATCTTTTAACTTAGTTAAAGAAAACATGTGACGCATGAGTTATTTGTTTACACCAAAAAAATAATATAAGATATTAGTCGAAAAAGATAAACATCTAAAATAAATTTAATTAATATTTAAGTAATCACATGAAGGTTAAAGGTTATGTAGAGTATGAAAAATTATTTCTCACGTCTAATAAAATCCAAAAAGGGTGTGAAAATCTTAGAACCAAATCAAAAGTACATCAAACATAACAATTTAACTAAAAGATATGAGTTCCATATTTTAGCTTCTATTACTTGAATCAGCTATTTCAAAGAAGTTAAACATGAGTGGGAATGCATAGTAAAGCTAGAATAATAAATTGGTTAATATCACTCTCTATTTTTGTAATATGAGTTAAAACAAAATATAAAATCCTAATAATAATTATAAGTATTATTTTCTCAGTGTCCAGTCATTAAGTTAAGGAAACAAATTTTTAATGTCAAAATGTTAACAAAGGAAACCAAGTTGTTTTTGTGCTCGTCTACTGTATACCACATAATCTAAATGGGAATCGTTAGTTTAATAAGTTAGGTAAGAGTGTGATTCCAACTTGAATATCTGCATTTAATTATTTAATTTACAAACGTTAATTAACCTCTAAATTTTAAAAATACACAAGTAAATTTTTAAAATTATAATTTTTATTAAATATAAAATTCATTCACGTTAATTTCACATTATTGTCATTACAACGTAAAATAATTTTTTTATAAAATTTAAATATTTTATAAAATAATATGTGTTCATACAAAATTATAACTACTTACAAATTTGTTTATGAGATGATAAAATATCATCGACAATTTATTATAAAAAGTTAAAATTAATGTGAGGTCAACGTAGATAAATCTCTTATTCAATTATAGTGACATGTCACATTATAATTACAATAATATATTTACAAATTTATAAAATTTAAGAATGAATATGAACTATGCTTACAATTTTATAAAATAATTTGTTTATTCACTCTTATTTAAGTATTTATTCATATAAATTATTTTTAAAAATAATTCTTAAATAAATAAAAGAATTTAAACACTTTATTTAAACATGTACACACAAAAATAAATTTATTTTAATTATTGTTACCTAATTATTCAAATTCTTGTCACCATTAAACAATTATTATGCGCTTTCGAAGCTTTTGTTTTGGTCCTGTACACTGAATATGTACTTACCAAAACCAATGAATCGACACCCTTTAGTTTCATCTCGATCTATCAACAGAAGTGACATGTGACACACAGCTAAAATTTAGAGAAACAAATATAAACATAATGTCCTATTGGACCCTTTTATACTCCGATAAACCCCTTTTATAAAATATAATTGAATTATAATATAAAAATTGAAATATTTTATTAATTTATATTGATCAAATTATAATATAATTTTTTTCATATAAAAAAAACAGATGAAATAATTTTTTAAATTCATCACTAAATTTAGCAATAAATTTTATTTTAATCATTATTCATAGTTTTTATAATACTATTATGACTGTAAATAATTTATTCAAATATTATATATGTATATTTGATGTAGATAATGTATTTTTCTCATTCGCAATATTAGTCTTTCTATTTTTAAAATGCAACAATTTAATCTTCAATAAATAGATATCACAATTTTTTCTACCGCTGAACTTGGTGATTATAGTGTTTATTTGGATTTGTTGTAGATACAATTGATAATGTGTACCCCTAGGTATAGAACTTTAATACTTATCTTTGGATCCGCAATATAGAAAACTACTTGTACCAAATTTGTATATGTAAGGTTAATGATCTTAATAAAACTACTCATACCTTTTGAAGTCCGAATATTTAAGTATTCATATTTGTTTCCGTTATCTACGTTTGAATTATAGTAAATCAATAAAACACAATATATTATATCATTTTAAGCCAATTAAGAAAATACCTAAAAGGTTTAAATATTTTTTTCCTTGAATATATAATTTGTTTTGATTTTAGTCTTATAATTTTTTTTTATTTATATTCTTGCAAATTCTAACAAATTTTAAAAAAGTTATTAATAAATCGTTTTTAGTAAAAAAAAATGGTGACATTGTTAATTTTAGATGAAGTGACATATGGTGACCGTGTAATTGTTTTTTACTAGATAATAATTAATATTTAAAATTAAAATTCATTTTATTAACTCAATTAGTCATTTAATTAAAAAGTTAAAACTAATTAATTAATTAATAAATTAATTAAATAATAAAAACTCAATAATTTTCCTCTTTAATCCCAATTTTTTTAATAAAGACTCAACAACCTTCATCTTCAACTCTGATTTCTTCATCTTTAAATCACAAATTATAATATCTGATTCAAACCCTAAAAATTATAATATCTCATTTTTCTCACACCACACATATTATGGACATGTTTGTCTTCTTGTGCTTTGGCTATGGCCTCCTATTACAGTCTTAGTCTCTCTTATCCTTTTCTCTTTTTCATCACAGTGGTTGCAATTTTCCTCCCAAAACTTCTTTCATTTTTTTTTTAATTTTACTTTTTTGTGTACGGGTTTGTATAATTTGGATTGATCAATAGTTTGACATTTGTGTTTGCAGGATTAATTCAAGGCTGAAAAAAGTTACACACAATGAATTTAGTGCTTCTATTGTAAGTTTTTCTACCCCGCATAGATTTGGTTGAAAACCCCAGCCTCTTTCCATAACCGATATGATATTTAGTTAGAATTATAGGTGTGATGTAAAAAAAATGAAAGATTATAATTTTTAGAGTTTGGATCAGATATGTAAATTGGTGATTTGAGGATGTAGAAATTAGGGTTGAAGATGAGGGTTGTTGAGTTTTAATTAAAAATATTGGGGTTGAAGATGAAGATTAATGAGTTTTTATTATTTACTTGGTTTATTAATCAATTAATTAGTTTGAAGTTATTAATTAAATGATTAAATGAATTAATAAAATGAATTTTAATTTTATATATTAAATATTGCATAGTCAACAACAACTACACGATCATCATGTATCACTTTATCAAAAATTAGTCATGTCACCATTGCTTTACCAAAAAAGATTCATAAATGACATTTTTAAAACTTGTCAGAATTTACAAAGGTATAAATCAGACAAAAAGAATTAAAGGGACTAAAATTAAAACGAAACATATTTGTTGAAGTAGCAATGTCAATTTACACAAAAGTGGGGTTTGAATTGTAAATTCACCATTTTAAAATTTCTGTTAAAAATTAAAGAAAATAAATCAAAATTGATCTTGGTTGTGAAAACATAAAACATAGAATATTCTTGGTTTTAACCAAAAAATGAAGAATGTTATTGGTTAATTAAAATCAATAATTCAGTTTATGTATTTAACTTGATAATCAATCAAACTGAAAGTAAATAGATACGGGAAGAGATACCACACAAGGATATATTCTGGTTCACCCAACTCAGGTTATGTCTAGTCATCACAACTATGAGATTTTTCACTAAATATTCAAAACAAATAACCTTATTGATTTTACAACACCTAACTCAGATCAATATTGATCTCTTACAAAGTTAAAACATTTTCACTCATAAAGGAGTTCAATCAAATCACCTATCAATCTTTAGATAGGATTTTACAATTCACCTTTTAATCATAAAAGGATTTCCAACAAGCTTGCTCAAAACTATACTTCACACTATAGCCTTTAGTTTACAATGATATGATTTAAAGTGTGTTGTAGGAATCTAAGAAGGCTCAACACTTGTTTGAGTTCTGATTCTTTGACAGAGAAGTAGACGAGAATGATTCTAGGAATTGAATGGGAAAAATCAGAATTGATTCAATGTATGTGAGTGAGAGAAATTCAAGTATGATTGAAATGAGTAATGAATTGCTTAGTACTTGAAGGTCTAATTTTTCCTTGAGCTTGATCTTCCTTTTATATGTGTTTTAGAGCATTTAATAATGGTCAAAAGCGTTATTGGTCGGGCTCTGTCAGTTTTGACCAAAGACTAATTTATATGAATAAAAATATTCAAGTCTTTGAACACTTTTGAGTTATGTTTGAATGTATGGATTTCTTCATTCTTGGACAACTATGATCTTGTTTAATGATCCTTTAATCTTTAGATATATGATTGATGAGACCAGTTCAATATAGTGTTTTGATTCACACAAAACAAACTGAAGAATGATGATATATGGTTAAAGAATGATGTAACAAAGTTGGAGAATGATGGTCAATAAGCCGAAAAAGGTTTATATCACTATGGATTGATGTCATCATACTTGGATAATGATGTTGATCATTATGGAGATAGTTATTAATCATTCTAGAGAAAGATGTTTGTTGCTGAAGATCAAGTGTAACAGGCTTGAAAATGATGTTACACTATTGGAGAATGATCATTTGACACTTTTGCTTTGAGTTGTGCCTTTGATCCTTTTGAGTGATTCTTTTGCCCATATGAGAGTTGTACACTCCTAGTATATGAATTGGAAATCCATTCGCGATTTGCAAGAGTTTTCCTTGAATCAAAAGATGATCTGATCTTGCTTGTTAATCTTTTGGAGTAGATCTTTCTGGTATGATCTTTGTGTACCTATTTCTGGTACCTTTGTAATAGGGAATGGCTTATCAATAAACCATAAATGTTCTTGTCGATTGCAAGCCATCAACTTTGGAGATTAATCTTGTTTTTTATTCTTGATGCATTTTTTTGCTTTTGTTGATAATTTTCTCTTGAATCTGCCCAAAATTATCTTGAGTATATAATTATGTTCCTTTGTAGTAAATACTGGAAATTTTCAATGTAGATTGATGTATTTTTACTGTCCAAATCGATCTTAAACTAAAGAAGACTTTGTTCTTTGTAAACTAGAATGTTCTTGGATTAATATTGTCAAAACAATAACATTCTTGGATTAAAAGTTGTGAAAAGGAGAATGTTCTCTATTTTTTCAGACTTCAGTTTTAATAACTAGAACATTCTTCATTTTTCAGACTGTTGTCCAAAATGATCATAATGTTGTCAAGAATGTTCTTCGTTCTTGGCAGTCAAGCTGAATAAGGTTCAAATTTGTCTGGTCTTGTTAATTCATGATCTTATCTCTTTATGATTCGAGTAATTTTTTTGAATTTGATCATCTCAATTTGTTCCTTGCCAAATGCTGATGATATAAATGTAAAACCCAGAGGCTAAAACTTCTTTTAAATAATGGAGATTGATTGACCTTGGAGTTGACTTGATCATTCTTGAAACTGAAGAACATTCTCCGTTTTTCCAGAATTTGTCAAGAACGTTCTCCGTTCTTGTATGTTCAGATTTTGTTTTTCATACTGATTTATTCTCGCTCTACTTAGATCATATATTTGATTAATACACTTAAACACACATGTTAAATACCAAAATACTTAGAATCATAATTATAAATCTTAATTAACTTTTGTTTAGTCATCATCAAAATATTAATTTGAGATTGTCTCAACATTTGCAAAGACCAAAAATATATTTATATATTTAATCATAAAAATAATAAACTAAAGTATTTAATTGTAATAATCATATCATAATTTATAAAAAAATTATTATTGTAATTGTAAGGCGTTTTCTAATTTAGTTTTTAGTTTTTTTACTTAATGTTTTGGTGATGTCAACTTGATCAAGAAATTTTATATTTTTTGGTATAATTAGTTTTCGTAAAATCAATGTTGTTTAATTTTAATATCATCGCCGAATCAATACAAATATTTAATAGATTAATACTCATGTTCATCGTAATAAAAACTTTTATTTTCTATTGTATGACTCAAATATTTTTAAATAATTTTTCAAAAGTATCCATATCTATTCAATTTCCTCTAGAGTTCGTTAAATTTCGTGAATAAAAATTATATTTCTTATCTCAT
>JBBPBT010001178.1:10172855-10186716 GCA_037974875.1 Cicer bijugum
GGATAAATTATCGTACATAACAATAAAAAAAAATATTTTTTAAAATATTTTGCAAAAGAAAATTATGCTTATTAGAATTATTAATAAAATCTTTAAAATTTATTGCAATACAATATAGTCTAATAACAAAATTCAATGTGTTAATTTCATAAATGAATAGATACTTCAATTAGGAGATTAATAATGATCAATTGGAAATTAATATACAAATTGAATAACACTTTGAATATGAACTAAACCAAACTTGATAACTCAAAAAACTAAATTTTATTTTTTTACCTTATGTTTAAATGAAGATAAAAAATCAAATTTTAATTAAACTGAAATCCACATTATGAGCATAATTATTTTAATGTTTTTCAAAGTTGTATTTCAACCATTTGAAATAATTTTCTGCACAACCAATTTTGAAATAATTTTGAAATAATCAGAAAATTCACCAATAATTTTAATCAACACATGCATAAATTTTTTTACATTGACCAAAAAATAACTTTTCAACAAACAAAATTTTGAATTAAATAATTAATTTGAAGAAATAAGAAAATTGAGGAAAAGAAAAGATGACACCATATTTTATTTTGGTTCAGTCGCTTCGTCCTCGCTTGTGACCTACATCAAATTTCGTTAACAATTGATGAAAGATTTTCTTCTACTATTCTGAAAACAATAGAATACTCCCTCGAATCATATGAATCTAAAGCAATTTAGTCTTCAAGATTTCAATTTCTAATTATTCTTCAAAACCACAAAATCTTGACTCACAAGATTTTGTTACAATCTTCAATTTGATTTGTTATACTCTAATAGGTGAAATCCTTTCTTTGAGCCTTCAATCTTCTTTAAAATCTTCAATTCAATTGAGCTATCTTTCCTTCAACCTTGAAGATTTCAAACCTAACTCCTATAATCTCCTTTCTAGGAGAAAATAATTAAGATTGTTTTCCTTCTTCAATTGCAACCTTGAAACTATCAAGATTTACAACACCATGAACACTCAAAGAACAAACAATCACAATTAAGTTTTCTCACAGTCAATCACTCACACCAAAGGATTACTAAGAGTTTTCAAAGAGACTTTGTATGAGAGAAAAATTGATAGAAAATGAATATTTCATTGTTATGAATGAAAGAGAAATAATCATTTTTTATGTGGTAAAGTGTGAACCAAATTGATGCTGTAAAAAATCAAAAAATCTCGTGTGTAATTGGATTAGCCTATAATGTTATTCAAATCACATAGTAAAAAATGATACGATGATTCAAATCAACTTAAGTTTCTATTTATAGGTGATTCAAATCACACTAAACCATATGATTCAAATCAATCTTAACGTGATTCGAATTACAGTGTTTCCTCAAAAACTAAAAAAAAAAAAATATGTTGGTGATTCAAATCAACTCAAATTCATATTCAACTTATTCAAATCACAAAAGCAGAATCGATAAATCTTATTATTTTAATGCATTTTTGAGATCTAACATGTTTGAGAATTAAAATGACTTTAACAATGATTTTAATGTATGTGTTGAACAATAATCTTCTCATGTCCTAAGACGAGGATGATTATTGAGAGAGCCTTAGTTACATCATATAATTTTCAACCTAGATTTGACATCATTCAAAATAAACTAATTCTAAAACATTAGGGATCATACACTCTCATTTTTGTTATGTATTGATACATTATCAATATTACAAATGCATAGTAAAAAATATTGCATTTAAAATTATATAAATAGTATCAATTAAATGATACAAATATAAAAAAATTGAAGGGGGTAAAAAACATAAAAAAATGAGGGTTTGAATTGTGTTATGCTATTTTTAGATTATACTTCTATTTCTTTGCACAATTTTTTTTTTTTTTATTATCAAAACATTCAACTTACTCTTATAAATTCAGTTTAGTGAAAATAAAGTTGCATCATGAAGAACTAAGATAAAGGAAGACACTTAAATTTTATACTAGTTCACAACACAACAATTGTTACATCTAGCCATCCCATTACAAATAGATTTTGCCTCAATATCGTTAGGGATGAGAATAGGTTAGGCAGTTCGTCAGGGGCCTACGGCCTGACCTATTTAATAAAAAAGCTAGACTCAATCTATTTTTAAAGTCTATTTATTTAAATAGGTCAGACCCAGACTTATAAAAAAACCTATTAAGCCTGATAGACTGGCCTATATATACTTTATTATTTATTAATATTATTTTTATTGTTATATTAATAATATTGTTTCCTATTTTAAATTCTACCAATTAGACAATCACTCAGTAATCATTCCATATTCAGTAGTCGTTCCATATTCGGTAGTCGTTCAATTAGTCATCACTCAATAATCGTTCCATATTTGTTTAAGAGATAATAATAGGTGTGTTTGTTTCAGAAAAAAAATCTATTATTTGAAATCAAAAATTATTTTTTAGAGTTTAAAAGATGTTTGTTTCAGATTTTTTTAAAATTATTTTGTTAGAAAAAATATTTTTTGTTTAATATATATAGATATATACATTGAGATTGGTATGTGGTATTAATAGAGCATTAAAATATTTTAATGTGAATAAGACTTTTAAATAGGCTTCAAGGCCAGGCCAGACCGTAAAAAAAGCCTATGATAGGTCGTAGGTCAGACTTAGACCTAAAAAATAATTTGTAGGCCAAACTCAGACCTTTCAATGTCTGGCCTGACCTATTCCCACCCCTAAGTATCGTTGATAACTTAATCTACTATTTTAACAATAGCATAAAAATATTATTTACACTGTCTCTTTAGGCTTTAAGTATTCTTTCTCGAGCCTCTCCAGACTTTATAAGTATTATTTACTCTTTCTATACAGGCTTTAAGTATTTTTTTCTCCAGACCTTTGTCTTCAGAACCATTCTTCAACATTCTGGAAAACTACCGTTGAGGTTCATGAGTGTTGTTTCCACTAACGGGGTGATTTACATCAGTTCAAGCTTGTGTCTAAATTGACACAAAGTTTGTTTTTAGGATTTTAATTCTCATTGAGTGGATGTTACATATTCAATCATATATCAGTTCAAGTGTGTGAAAAATACTTTGACTGGTTTACATCAATTCTAATAATTCTCTATTGAGAGGATTTTTCATTCATGTATTTTTGATGTGTTTTACTTGTTGTTGTGTTTTTCTCTTTAAAAATGCTACAAGTTGTTGTCTCACATTTTCAGCTCATAATACGTGTTCTTATATAGAAGTAGTTTCAACATTGCCTTTGTCCTTCAAGGGATGACTTAATGTGCTTCATGTAATGGCCTTGTATCCTTCAACATGGAATGACTTTGTGTCCCTCATGGTATGATCTTGTTGTCCCTCAACATGGTGTTTCAATATCTTCAAAACTAGATCAGTTGATACCAATTCAAATCGTCGAGTATAAAACTGAAACTTAGAATTTCCTTAAGCATTTTGAGTTCAGCTTGGCTGAAGTATAATGTTCTTATTTAGAGGTACAAATCAACCAAATACGTAATTTATTGACCAAAAAGGAAAGAACATCATAAGCATGTTTTCTTGGCCAGAGGCAAGAACAACAGAAGCATGATTTCTTGACCAGAGGCAAGAACATCCCAAACATGATTACTTGATCAGAGGCAAAAATTCCAAAATCATGATTTGTTGACTAGAAGCACGAATACTAGAAGTAGGTTTACTTGACCAGAAACATGGAGCAACCAGATGCATAATTATTGGACTAGAAGCAATGATCAAAGGCATGTTTACTGGATCATAAGCAAAAGTAAATGATCAGAGGCAGTGGCTTTGTCAAAATGTTGACTTTTACCAGTGGTATTAAATTTTTTTAACGTTGACTTTTACCAAAAGATTGAATGTTGACTTTTTCCATAACGTTGACTTTTTATGGGCGTTAACTTTATCAGAACGTTGACTTTTCCAAAGGATACATAATAGTTTAAAGTTAAATGCTAGATGTGATTATCATAGACAAAGGTAAAAGAATTCTTATTATGCTTGTCAAAGGTAGATAAATTCTTGTTACGCTTGTGTATCAAAGGCAGAGGAACATTATCCAGTTGAGTTTATTAAAGGCAGAGGAAGTCGAACACTTGTTTCATCTCCATAGACAATTTATCAGAGGTAACTAGTTAGAGGAAATTTGTGCATAAGCTAGCTCGCTTCATCAGATGCAAACTTAACAAAGACTTGCTTGATTCATTAGAGACAGACTTAACAATGTCTTGTTTGCTTCACCAGAGGCAGACTTAGCAGAGTTTGGTTTGCTTTATCATAATTCAGAGGCAAACTTTTCCGAAAGATGTTTTCCTTCATCAGAGGAGGACTTCAACAATTGCACTGAGAGCAGAACTGAATCAAGAACATAGACAGTCTTGGCAAAATCTTTTTGTACCATTAAATGCAGAGGCAGTCTAATGCTTGTATCATCAAAGGCAATATTTTATAGGTGTTTTTCAACAATTTTGAATGCATAGTTTTCCATGTCTTTGTGACTAGTTATCGAGGATAAATTTTAATATCCTTCATATTTTGTATGGTCTTGATACTGCACATTTTAAATAAAACATTAATGCACACTTTAAATAAAA
The DNA here is from genome assembly GCA_037974875.1 of Cicer bijugum. Classification (NCBI taxonomy): domain Eukaryota; kingdom Viridiplantae; phylum Streptophyta; class Magnoliopsida; order Fabales; family Fabaceae; genus Cicer; species Cicer bijugum. The sequence goes on from JBBPBT010001178.1 coordinate 10,177,452, forward strand.
CATTAGTGCTTAAAATTATTCTTACAAAATGACTTTGTTATCATCAAAACAAGTAGGGTCTTTTGTATTTTAAACCAATTTTGTTGTCACAAAAAGTATTAAATAATTGTGGAACATAGGGTGTAGTCATTCATTTTGGGACAATTTATTTTTTGGAAGTGAGTCAATAATTGTGGAACTTAGGGTGTAGTTAATAATTCTATTTTGCTTTAAACTGCGCTAAGAATCAACTTTATTCTTTGATCATGGCTTTATTAACTCCTCCAAAAAGTATTAAATATGGAGTTGGATTTTTGTGAGCTACTAAAAACTAATGAAAAAATAAAATAGAAAGATATATGATAAATTGTGATAGAAAATGATAAGTTTGATTGATAGTTCTCTTGAATTTTTGAATATCATTACTTCTTTAAAACTTTCAAATCATGTATTAACACTTAAAATTGGTGTTCTCGTAATGCTGTTGAGAAACATAGATCATTCAAATGCATCGAAATTATACAATGGTACAAGACTTATAAGCACTCAAATTGGAAATTATGTTCTAGAGGCAATTTTAACAAAGACAAATTTTAATAGTAGTCTCAGTTGCAATCACAATAAATATGAGTCGAAATTAATCTCTTAAATATGTCGGGGTATATCTTCAAAAACATATTTTTCTGATGAACAATTGTATGTCGCACTTTCGCATGTAACCTCCCGTGGTGGTTTGAAAATACTTATATGTGACGAAGAAGACAATATTTCAAACACCACTTCAAATGTAGTTTATAAACCAACGCAAGTTTTGGAGTACTTCATAAACTAATTTGAAGTAGATCACAGATACACTATTTCAAACATGACTTATAAGTTTTGGAATATTTCTTTATAAACTACATTTGAAGATAGGTCAATTGAGCAACTCAATAAAATAAGATATTTAAAAGTCTTAATAACACTTCAAATAAAAGATTCAAATAAAAAATAAGAAGGAGAAGAAGCAAAGTGAATGAACTCCATGTGAATTGCATTGTTGCCAAATGCTTTATATGGCAGATTGTTGGCTTTCTGGTATTCACCATCGATATATTACTGAAAACCGCTTTTCCAATAAATTAAGGCTTACGTATTTTGTTAAATGCTGAAAATTTGGAATGAAACTACACGTACGATTGCTTGCTTGCTTATAACAAAATAATATTAAAAAATTATAAATGAATTTTGCATGAATGTTAAACTCATTAAAACATCTAAATAAAAGAAATCACCGTTGTAAAAGTTCTAAGAGATCAAAAAATGAGTTTGTATTAGTTGATTTTTAATTGTTATTTTAAATTTAGTATATCTAATAAATTACTATATGATCTTCTTTTATGGAGATTATTATTATTCCATAGGTTTTCACTTGCTTTATATTATTAAAAATATATTCTTTAATTTATTTGAGTTTCTTTTTATATCTCATATTAACATAACAAATTTGACATAACAAAAATGTTACTTAATAATTTAGAAATATTTTTTGATACATGTGATCTATTATCTTTTCTTTTTAAATTGCTAATACCACAACATTTATTTTAGTAAATTTTTAGTTGAAAAAAGTAATAATGTCACTTCAACATTTTTTTTAAATAGGTTTAATTGCAAAATTTGATAAAATTTCATTTTTTAAAGTCGTACAACACCATTTATGATCATAGATTTCAGATTCAATTATTGAAAATGAGATGTTGAGGCATGATGTGACTTAAATAAATGCAAAAAAAAACAAAAATTCATCAAATTTTGGACAAAAATTATGTTTGAGAGACTAAAACTGGAGAGAAACAAAATGGGGAACTACTTTCGCTATTCAGCTAAAATAGGGGGATCAAAACTACAATTAAGCCTTTTAACTATGAGTGAGATATATAAAATCAGAAGAAAAAATATAGAAACTAAAGCCGCATATAAATCAAGAAAGACGAAAATTACAATTGAAAAATTTGAAGTTAATCGCTCATTTAAAATTGGGAAGTAACATCACATAATTAGAAATTTTGGTGAAAAAATGTATTTAAAAGATGAGTTATGTGTACAGTAAAAAGCATAGGTGTTATTGTATACAAAAATGGTGGTGGTGTTTAGTTTAGGGTTTAGGAGAGAAGAAAGGGAAAAGAAAGTAACTTAGAGCTTCTTTTGATTTCCATCTCAAAAACTCTATTTTAATATTTTAATAGTAAAAAGCATAGGTGTTATTGTATACAAAAAAGGTGGTGGTGTTTAGTTTAGGGTTTAGGAATGAAGAAAGGGAAAAGAAAGTAACTTAGAGCTTCTTTTGATTTCCATCTCAAAAACTCTATTTTAATATTTAAATATTTGTTTGGATTACTTGTTTTTAAAATATGTTTGGATCACTTGTTTTTAATTTTTTTAAAAAAACTATTTTTAATAGTAAACTTTTTTTTAAGAAAAAAAAAGATAAATAGTATTTTATTTTTTATTTTTTAGTTTTTTTAATTCTAGTCAAATTCTATTTTAAAATTTAGAGTTGTCAAAGAAATTTGGCTTAATTGTAGTTTTGATCCCCTATTTTAGCTAAATCGCGAAAGTAGTCTCCCTATTTTGTTTCTCTCTAGTTTTTGTCCCCAAACAGAATTTTGGTCTAAAAATTGATGAATTTTTTTTTTTACATTTATTTAAGTTACATCATGCCTCAAGATCTCATTTGCAAGAGTTGCACCTGAATTTTATGATAATAAATGGTGTAACATGGCTTTAAAAAATAAAATTTCATCAAATTTTGCACAAAAATTCTGTTTCGGGGAAACAAAATAGGGGAATTACTTTCGCGATTCAACTAAAATAGAGGAACCAAAATTGCAATTAAGTCAAAAAAAATTTGTAAAATTTCTTTTAAAAAACAGTTTTCTAAAATTTACTTATAAAATAGTTTAAAAGAAAAACATAATCAAACAAATCTTAATATTTTTAAGATTTTGTGTTTAATTAAATTTGTAAGACGCGAGGGGAGAGGGGGTGTAGGGTGAGCCAAAGTTCAATAGAGGGGGAGCCAAAGTTCATCCTACACATCATTTTGCTCCCCATCTATTATAAAGGATATGGTAACACAACAATAAAATCTATTAAAAAATTATTTATTGAATCAAACAAATCCAAAAATAACCTTAACAAACTTATTTTATTTTGTATAAAAAAGGAAAAATAAAAGCTTGTAAATGGAATCCAGTGTTATTGGGTAAAAAAACTCCAAAGAAGAAATAAACAGAGCCCATAAACATAACACTCCCAATCTGCAAAAATCAAATAACAGAGAGAGAATCATAAGAAAATGAACACCATACACTTTAAGCGTATAGTTCCACTATCAATAACTAAAAACTCTCTCTTTACACACAAAACAACAACCCCATTATCCCAATTAACCTTATCATCATCATCTTCTCAAAATACCACTGTTAGAACAAGAGCAGGTTGGTTTTTAGGTCTAACATCAGATAATAAGAAGAAGATGAATTTGCCTGATACTGTTAAAGCTGGTGACCCTGTTTTGCATGAACCTGCTCAAGAAGTTGATATTACTCAGATTAATTCTGAGAAAGTTCAAAAAATTATTGATGATATGATTAGGGTTATGAGGAAAGCTCCTGGTGTTGGTTTAGCTGCTCCTCAAATTGGAATTCCTTATAGGGTTAGTTTCATTTTTATTTTTTTTTATGATTTTTTTTCTCACTTACTCTTTTTTCAATTTTGTTCATTTATTTCAATTTTGTTCCTTTATCATGTCTCACTTACTCTAGCTCAATTTCCCTATGTGTAAGTGTGTGTTTGTGCAATATTGTGGTAAAGACTCTGATACTTGAATGCGTGAGGCGTTGTTACCGTAGTTCTTGAAAGTATTAAAATTTCAAAAATATGTTTGAATGTGTCTTTTGTTAGTCAATTTGACACTTGAATGTGTCTTTCCGTCTTTCGTTCGTTAGTTTGATATTCCAATGTATCTTTTGGTAGTCAATTTAGTCGTTAAAAGTGTCTTTTACCAACAAAAGACCCACTCAAGAATGATGTTTTTGTAATTTCGATGCATTCGGTGAACATAGTAACAATGCCTCACATTAAGGAACCAAAATGGTTGTTTACTCCATAGTTTATTTATTAATTCAATCATCACCATTATTATCATCATTATCATAATGTTACAGCTTGAATAAAATAGTTCCAGAGTGTGAATCACCGATTTAGTTTTGAAGTTGTAGGGTGTTGTCAATCTCGTTTATGAAATTATTAATATTTTAAAATAGTTCATGAATTTGAAAATTTTCTATTATATTAGTCTTTTTGGAGCAGTCAATTAGAGTCTGTTTGGAAAAATAGATTAATTTAACGCTTCTAACATAAACATGTATCATCTAAGTGTCTGTGTATAACAGTATAAGTCATAATCTGTTTTCATAAGCTATTTTGAAGAGCTTAAGGAAATAAGTTGAAAACAACTTATGGAAACATTATAAATTGTTTCCATAAGTTCTTCCAAATAGTCTCACAAGTACTTATGTCAGTAGATAAGCTCAAACAAGTCAATCCAAACAGACCTTAGTCTCTAAAATTGTCTTCTAAGAACTAATGTGATTGAGATTTTTCAAATCTAGAGTTCATTTTGATATTTAGTTAATATTAGGGATCAAGTTGATGGCGTCTTATAATTTCAAAGACTAATTACTTAATATTTTCAAAGAGCTAAGTTAATTGTCTAAGTCATATAAGTAAGTTATTTAAAAGTCTTAATCACACTTCAAATAAAAAATAAGAAGGAGAAGAAGCAAAAAGGGTGAATAAGCTTTGTGTGAATTGCAGTCTTGTCATATATCGGCGATGTCATTGCGAGGTTTGGTGGTGGATTTATTGACAACCACGATGACCAATTTGTGAAGGATGGTGGCGCCATGGTGTTTTATGGCGGCTTAACTGCTTTATATGGAGGATTCTCGGCTTTCTGCAATCCGCCACCGATAACATTGGTGAACTGATGCTCCAATAGATTAAGGGTGTACTTATTTTGTTAAGGCTGAGAATTAGAATGAAAGTGCTTCATGATTTCTTGCTTATAACAACAATACTGTTGGAAAATTGAAAGTGAATTTATGGAACTCACTTTCACTCCAACTTAATTTTATTTTTTGTTTTTGCATTCCTAACATTTGAAAGTGAGATGAATTTTGTATGTTACATGTATGCAGATAATTGTTTTGGAAGATACCAAAGAGTATATTAGTTATGCCCCAAAGGAAGAGATAAAAGCACAAGATAGAAGACCTTTTGATCTTTTGGTATGTTCATATGCTGAGAAAAAGGAAAATTTTAACAGTAAATATTTACTTTTATCTTAAAGTTTTGTTACTTTAATACATATTTTGTTGGTTCTCTTGACATAGGTGATCTTGAATCCCAAGCTGAAGAATAAGAGCAACAAAACTGCCCTATTTTTTGAAGGGTGTTTGAGGTGTGACAATATTTAACTTTTTTTCATTTTTCCATCTTTGATTAATGGCTAAAGAGTATTAATTGTTGGTTTCTTCCGCATACAAGTTTTCTCAACTTGCTGATAGCTCTTACTTGGCATCCCTGCATTGTAATGAATTCATACTAATTGGTCAACTTTTACTTATCTCCCGGCCAAACTCTGGATTACTAGGGTCTTATTTCCCTTGGAACTGGATGGTTAAAACAAAAGAAAAATAGTAGTTTTGATAATATCAGAAAATTAATCTGCATATGCTTAGATGGTTTAATATTTTAAAACATTAGAATTACCACATTTCTCCTGTGCTTGATGCTTCAAATACTGATCTAAAATCTGAATGTTTGATATATTGCTAGTCTAGCTTGCACACCCTATGTATTCTGATGCGAACCTAGATTTGTTTTATTTTTATAATTTGATGTTCGATATCCATGATCTTTATGGTGACTGAAACTATACGCATTTCTAAATTTTAATTTGTCAATAGTGAAGTACCATGATTATAATGTTTGAACATGGCTTCTGTTCCCAAACTAGCTTTTGAAACAGTATAGTGAGATATCTTAATGTCATCTATATTTTTATAAGTTATAACTCAAATGACATGATGGATTACTGATGTAAGTTAGTAGCTTTTTCAATCAAATCTGCATTTGAAAAAACAACAGATTTGAACCTATGAAGCACTAACACAAACATATACACCAAATACTGCACTAACACATAGACACCAACAATAATTTGAGATAGTAGAAGTCATTGAATGTAACCACATACGTCGTGTCATTGTCAGATACCGGCATGTGTCAAACACCAAACATGCCTTTAATCTTAAGTGTCAGTGCTATACATAGTTCTGGACTGTTCAATTTTTGTGATTTACGTAAAGAAAAAATGTCTGAAACAACATTTACATGATCCTTCGGTCTAGGGAACCATTAACATGTTTAATTGTTAAAACATCTTGCAGTGTTGATGGATATAGAGCTATGGTGGAGCGATACCTTGACGTTGAAGTTACAGGTTTGGATCGTAATGGCGAACCAATCAAAATAACTGCTTCTGGATGGCAGGCCCGGGTTTTACAACATGAATGTGATCACTTGGATGGAACTCTATATGTTGATAAGATGGTACCTAGAACTTTCAGAATCGTAGAAAATTTGGACCTACCTCTTGCACAAGGGAGCCCGAAACTTGGCCCTCGGTAACCCAAGTTTTGTGACTCTATCGCCGCCTCGGATAAGACCATAAACACAGGTTTCTTGTGCATGTTAGTCAAAATTTTACATTTGTAGATCCCAAAATGTAGACCAGATACAATGTGTTATAATTACTCTTGATTTGAGAATATTATCAATTTTCAATGTCAAAGTTTGTTATTGCATTATACTGCTCTTTTATTTTTATTTTTTTATGATAAGTCATGTCATGTAAGTTTCAATGTTATATACTAGAAAATTTTCTTTATTATACTGCTCACATCCTTTGACTCCTATATTGCCACAACAATGAAATCGAATTGTGAAGTCAAGGTTCTCATAATATTTTCAACAACCTAATGACCAGTTTCACCACCACTTTCATTTCATTTGTAAGGGTCGGCAATCTTGAAAAAGTAATCACAAATATTCTCCTCTTCTTCCATGTGCATCAACTCAAATTTCCTTCTCAAGGAATGAAGCTTGACTTTTTTTACTTTGTCACCTCTAGGGTGATACTTGAAAGCCTCCTTTGATGTTGATACATTCGAAATCTTCCCAAAATTATTTGTATTTACGCTATGTTGAAGGTAAACTAATGTCATATTCTCAAAATGATTTGTATCTATACTTTGTCGAAGGTAAACTAATGTCTTGTAATCCTTTTTCTTGAAATCTTTATATGTAGTTCTCTGAGCATTTGTGGGACTTTCTCCAAGTTCCTCTCAGCCTCCCTGCACCACTTCAAACACATCCTGAGCCCCAAAAAGAGCATTGATTAGCGCACTCCACCTTTTCCAATTCTTTCCATCAAGAACAGTTAGATTCAAAAGAAAATTACCATTTTCATTCATGATTGTAGTTGAAACTCACTCTTTTTCAAACATACACTCATGTTTCTCAAGATTCAAATTCCTCACAATCACTTGTGTTTCCCAAGAAACGAATCCAATTTGTCAGATGCCACAGAGATGAACACACATACACTGGCTCACTGATTCACACATTTAAGACTTATATAATACACAGGCAAGAGAACATTAAGAGTAAAGATAGAAGGAGAATTATGATTGAATTGAGTATTTCATTCAACTAACATAATGAATCATTTCAAGCTTATTTATAGTACAAGGCTTAAAGCCAAATCAATTATAGTAGTTATAACTGTCCCTCAACTAACTAACTGAATTATGAATTAGCTACAATAAGATATGGCCCATAGGTCCTTTCTTGTTCCATTGATTCTTTGGCCGCCATAAAAAAATGTTCACCCCCATGAAAGTAAAGCCATTTGTGAGAGTTAAAATCATGCCATACTATATTAAATCATTAATTAGATGGATTTAACTTTGGGATAGATTGGATGGATGTGCAGTTGTGCACAAATGAATTTCTTTGCTACCCTACACCATATTAGGGGATCACAAAGTACAATCAAACATAAAAATATGAGAGGCTTGAATTAAAAAAGTGATATATATTTGCATGGTCTAACACAATATTAAGTTTAAATTTTACATAGTAAAAATGAAATGTGAGTTTTGTTGTTAGATTTTTTGAAAAAAATAAAATCTAAACAAACCTTTTCATGAACATATTATACTTTAAATATAAAAGAAAATAATATTCTTTCTTTTTTGCTGAAAAAAATTAGTCCGAAATAAAAAAGATTTGAGGATTTATTAAACACTTACAAAAGATTTATGTATAAAAGAAAATAATATATTTTTATATAAAATAAATAATTTAGTTTTAATAGTTTGATAGTCCAATTTTGAATAAAAGAAATATTGATAGTCCAATTTGGCTGGAATGTCGGCAAAGTGGGGTAGCCAAGGTTTTCTTTTCTCTATTATGGGCTAATTGATGTTTGTTTGGAACACATTGTATTTTTATTATATTTATTGTGAGCATATTCTGTTATTTGATGACTAGTAATAAAATACCTATATCAATCTATTACAAAATATAAGTAATCATAGTCCACTCTGAAATCCTAACATGTGTTCGGTTGAATGAAATGGTTCATGATTCAAATTTTGAATTCATGTGCATCAAAAAATATCATTGAAAATTTTAATGCATAAATGAATAATCAAAGTAAAAGTAAACTTGTAAATCTTGAGGGGTGATGCAAGATCGTGAATGAATAATATTTGTTTTTGCTCTTAACCTTTTGGGTTTTAAGAGAAAATGATAACGTTCATTCAAAATTTGGTGTGAAAGTAAGTAAAATTTAATCATTGACTATTTTAGATATTTTATTTAATTTTCTAAAACAATTCACTCTTTGATAAAATGCGTTAAAGAAATGATTTTTTTAATAACAAAATTTAACATGTATTTGGAAATCTTATATTAACATGATTTTTAATTAAGAAGAAAGTAACTTGGAGCAAATTTTAGATGATATCAAATATTTATCTTGGGTGTGGATTAAATCTAAACTGCACAAATTTGATTATGGTATATATAATAATATATCAATAGAGTTTTCAACCCTTTGGATATTTTTGAGAGTTTTAGGTGATTTATTCATTTAGTCTGACAACAT
>JBBPBT010001178.1:10193676-10206566 GCA_037974875.1 Cicer bijugum
TTAAATAATAAATAAAAATAATTTGTATATTTGTATCTAATAAAATAAGTATACACACTTCAATGAAAATACAAATTTAACTAATTATTATAAACAAATTTAACAGAAATAATATTTAAATAACAAATAAAAATAAATATATAAATTATTATAATATTTAAATTAATATTCCATTAGAGTGCTACAATTGTTCGACCTTTTCCTCTATTTGTCAGTTCACTTTTCTCTAATGTCCATTTGACATTAAGGAATAAAAATAAAGTCTTAAGATATTGTAGGTATAAAATCCAAACTAATATTTTCAGAGACTAAAATTAAAAATTATTATATTTACAGAGAATAAAAATATATTTAAATATTTGATTTACATTTTCCTTTGTAATTGTTTGTAACGTCCATTTAACGGTAAGAATTAAAAATCAATTTTTATGATATTACTTACTGGGATGGAATCCAAACAAAATTTTTTATAGGAATTAAAACTAAAAATTGTTATATTTACAAAGATCAAAAATATATTTAAACTTAAATAAATTATTAATATTTTATTTAACAATCATTAAAAATTTCGTTGGCAGAAACCAACTATTCTACCTCAACACCTAAGTGGTAAGAATCTTCTTAAATGTTTGTTTTACAAGTAATTTTTGCTTAACTGTGTCCATGGATTTTTTACTAATTTAATTTTTTTTGCTAGGTTAACGATTTTTCTTAATTGTCATATGATTTTCCATGCTACTAATTGTTTGATAAAAAAAATCTCCTTGAAAATCATTGGTACAACTAATATTTATCATGGAATATATTTGTTTATTCTGCCACATATACACGTTTCTGTACAAATTGATACTTGTAATTTTAATTATGTTTTCAATCTAGTTTAAATCATGTTTTAGATTCCGATAGTAATTTTTGACGTTTTCACTTTGGACACCCCTCTTTTTTCTTACGATAGATAAAAGTGTTGTTATATGTTTGTTTGCTAAACAAAAATGCTTACCTTTTTCACATAATCCATATGGACATTTGGGGATCTTTTTTGTCCCATCTATGATTGGTTTAAATATTTTTTCACCGTGGTTGGTGACAAGTGCCGTTATTGTTAGATTTTTCTTATGAAGTATAACGGTTATTTATGAAACTACTAATCTTGTAAATGTTTTCTTTATTCATACGAAGTTTGATGAAAAGGTTAAAAGTTCAAACTAACAATGGCACTAAGTTTGTTATGTAAGATTTTTTACAAAATACATGACATTTGCATCAAACATCTTGTGTCAAAATTCCTCAACAAAATGGCACTGTTCAGCAAAAACATCAACGCATCTTGAATATGGCATCTGCACTTTGATTTCAAGAAAAATTTAATATTTTTTTTGGCTTCATGTCATTATACATGTTATCTTTCTTATCAACCGATTACCATCCAAGTTACGTTATTTGAAATCATCTTATCATTTACTTTTTTTATATTTCTCCTAATAATTTTTATTTAAAGGTTTTTGGTTGTTTATGTTTCACTACTACTACCAAATCTCAATAAAAAAAAGTTGGCCTAATTGCAGTTTTGATCCCCTGTTTTGACTGAATCGCGAAAGTACTCTCTCCATTTTGTTTCTCCACAGTTTTGGTCTCCAAAGAGAATTTTAGTCCAAAATTCGATGAAATTTCATTTTTTAAAGCCGTACTACACCATTTATGATGATATATTTCATGTACAATTGTTGCAAATGAGATATTGAGGCATGATGTGACTTAAATAATTGCAAAAAAATGAAATTTCATCAAGCTTTGGACCAAAATTATATTTGAGGGACCAAAACTGGAGAGAAATAAAATGGGGTGATTATTTTCGCGAATCAGCTAAAATAGGAGGACCAAAACTACAATTAAGCCTAAAAAGTTTGACTCTAAAGCATGCAAATGCATTTATTTAGGACATAAACTCAATACTAATGGTCATGTCCTCTTTGATTTTCATAACAAATAAGTTTATTTTTTTTTTATTTTAGGGACTGTTTTTTTTTTTAGTCTTTTTTTTTCATATTATGTTTTTAGTGATCAACATAAACAATCTAACTCTAACATTGATGCTAATGACTTTATTGTTGATTATTTTCTATGAAATAGTTTCCTTTCCTCTCCCTCATTCCCCATCCCATGCTTCCCTTACTAAATTGAAGTTGCAAGTAGGCTTTGTATTCGGATGAGCCTATTTCTCCTATTGCACCATAAATTTTGACAAATTCATCATCTCTTGTTGCATATCCTTCCACTACGGCTTCTTATTCTCATGTGGGTTTGTTACCTTCTACCGCTAGTGGTAGACATGTTCGACATCCCTCTTATCTTATAGATTACCATTGTTATCTTCTACAAGGCAATATAAACACCAACACTTTAGTTTCTAATCTAATCAAAGGTACTTTGTATCTCTTATCAATTTCCTTTGTTATGATAATCTATCTATTGCTAAAAAAACATTACTCTTAATATGTCAACTTTAAAGGAACTTAGTTCATATTCAGAGGCAAATAAAGACTCCAATTGGAGACTTGCAATAGACTCTAAACTCCAATCACTTTTAAGCAAATAACACTTGTGAATTAACTCATTTTGTTGGGGTTGATTGCAAGTCCCACATCCTTTAGTGTGGGAGAATAAGGAGAAGGCCAAGGCTATATATTGGGTTTTGGTCATTTGTTTTCAAATGCACCAGCACCAGTCAGCATGTAGCACTTTAAGCTTGTATCTGACTTAGTTTAAATATTTGCTTTGTAAGAGTGTGGTTGTATTGGGCTGTTGGGTGTGGGTGAGAGAAGTCTATGTGATGTAACAATTTTCACATAGTGTTAATTCTCTGAGAGAAGTCTATGTGTTGTAACACTTTTCACATAGTGTTAATTCTCTGGTTGCCGGTTTAGGCAGCGACCGTGGTTTTTTCTCCGGTTTTGGAGTTTCCACGTTATATTCTTGTGTTGTGATTGTGTCTTGATTCTTTTGAACTTATGCTATTTTTCCCAACAACTGGTATCAAGAGCCAGGTTCGGAGGTTTGGTGGGATAATTTTTCTTAGTATGCTCTATGGTTGCAGCTTTGTCTGATCTTCCACATCAGAAAAGAATTATCCTTGGTATTGTTAGGGGAAAGGTGATACTGTGAAAGTGTTGTTTAGGGAGGTTCTGGCTAAGGAAAGACTTGGTATTTAAGCGTGTCTGTTGTGACCACCTCTCTTTCCTAGGAATTTACCTGGTGCACAGTTTACAGTCTGCGCGCAGCTGCTATGTCTTATTCAAGCGTTATGAAGTTTGACATAGAGAAGTTTGATGGAAGAATCAACTTTGGCTTGTGGAAAGTACAAGTCAATGATGTGCTTATACAATCAGGATTACACAAGGCATATTGTCCAGGTGGAGCAATATCTGAAAAAAGACTCTGAGACAAGTGTTGGCAAGGTCTCCCTTGTTTTGGGAGATGATGGTGTCCTTATGGTATTTTCGCTATACCATGAAAAAGGAAAAGTTATTGCTAGCGGATTCAGAACATCACACGAGCATTGGTTGGCATTGATGCAAGGTGTGTGGTGTGGTGATGTGTCGATGGCTGAAGAACTTCCTGGAAGCCAACATGGGAGTTGCACCATAAATTTCAGATAGGTTTCGACATGAGAAAATTCTTGGAATGGTTTAGTTCCAAGTGGAGAAAATTCTTGGGATGGTTTAGTTCCAAGTGAAGTGTACTTTTTATGGTGGAATATGATTGTCGGTAAGACAATGGAAGCGGAAGCTGTAACTCTTACAATCAAGGTGGAGATTGTTGGGGTTGATTGCAAGTCCCACATCCTTTAGTGTGGGAGAATAAGGAGAAGGCCAAGGCTATATATTGGGTTTTGGTCCTTTGTTTTCAAATGCACCAGTACCAGTCAACATGTAGCACTTTAAGCTTGTATCTGACTTAGTTTAAATATTTGTTTTGTAAGGGTGTGGTTGTATTGGGGTGTTGGGTGTGGGTGAGAGAAGTCTATGTGTTGTAACAATTTTCACATAGTGTTAATTCTCTGAGAGAAGTCTATGTGTTGTAACAATTTTCACATAGTGTTAATTCTCTGGTTGCCGGTTTAGGCAGCGGCCGTGGTTTTTTCTCCGGTTTTGGAGTTTCCACGTTATATTCTTGTGTTGTGATTGTGTCTTGATTCTTTTGAACTTATGCTATTTTTTCCAACACATTTACCTCCCAATAAGAAAGTAATTGGTTGTAAGTGAGTTTTTAAATTAAAGTTTTATGTCAATGGTCATATTGAGAGGTACAAGACACACCTTGTAGCTAAAGATTTTACACAAATTGAAGGCCTTGCTTATCTTGACACTTTTAGTCATGTTGTTAAAATGACCACCATTAGATTATTACTCTTTATCGTTGTCATCAATAATTGGTTCCTTTTTCAATTTGACATAAACATGATATTTCTCTATGGAAATCTAATTGATAATGTTTGCATGAAGGTCCCTCCTAGGCTTCATGTTCAACATAAAAATCTAATGTGCAAACTAAAATAATCCCTTGGTGTACTAAAACAAGCTATTAGACAGTAGAATGTGAAATCATGTCCTTCTTTAAAAACTTTTAGTTTATTACAATCTAAATCTGATTATTCACTAGATCTACTTATGTTGGTTTCACTATCATTCTTGTTTATGTCGATGATTTGCTCATTGTTTGGAGATAATTTGGCTGAAGTTCAATCTATAAAACATTTTTACAATTTATTTCCATCATTAAAGAGCTTGGTGTTCTTAGATATTTTCTTGGTTTTGAAATAACGTGCAACAAGAGAGGCATTTTCTTGTGTCAAAGAAAATACTCTTTGGATCTTCTTGAAGACACCAACTTGCTACCTTCAAAACCATGTTATACACCTATGGATTCAAATTTGAAATTGACTACCGCCATTGGCTAACCTCTAAACAATGTTATTGTTTTTAGACAATTGATTGACGAGTTTCAATATTTTTCAAATACTTGTCTTAATATTACTTTTTCGGTTTGTAGACTTAGTCAATTTTTATCATCTTCTATTGATGTGCATATGAATGCAGCCTATTGTCAAATTATTTTAGATAAGTCCTAGAAAAGACTATTTTTCCAAGCCAATTCGACTTTTTGCATCAAGGACTTTTGTGACTCGGATTGGGGAGTTCGTCTAGAAGCTAGATGGTCTACTACATGTTTATGTTTCTTTTGTGGTTTCTCTTTAATCTCTTGGAAGAGTAAGAAACAACCATTTGTTTCAAGCTCATCATCTGAAGTTGAATATTGAGCTCTTGTACTAGCTACTTTTTAAGCCCCGCCATTTGCACATCCATTATCCTAAACTAGTTGTTATCTATTGTGAAAACAAGTCAACCTTACATATTGCTTCGAATTTGGTTTTGCACAAATGAACCAAATACACCGAGATGAATTGTCATGCCGTATGATATAAAATTCAAGAAGAAATTATACACCTTATGCCTATAGCTATTGCAGACCAAATATTAATGTGTTCACTAAAGCTTTTCATCCTTTTCAATTTTTTTCCCCTTTTGACCAAATTTGAGACATTTGACATTCATTCCAGTTTGAATGGGGATATTAGACTCACTTGATCCATTTTGTTTTATGTTGTTACCCCTAGTATTAGGTTTTAATTAAGATAGAGTTAAGTTTATATCTTTTCCCATTATTTAGGAATTTTGTTTCAATGGGTTTTAGGACTATTAGCTTAGTTAGTTTTTTTTTTTTTATTCAACCTCATATAAAAGCATAGAACCCTTTTTCTCATTGTAAATAAAGTTCATTCTAATCAACATTGAGGTATTTTCAAAAGTGTTATCTATTGAATATGAAACTCACTAATACATGAACTATATGTATTATTGCTTTTGTAACTCATACTCATAACCAATAATTCAATATTAGCACATTATTAAAAAAAAAATGCATTACATGCTTCTTTTGTTCTAATGCACAAGAGAAAATTCTTCTTTATGCATACTTGATATTTCTATTGTTGTAATTGAGTATTGCTATACTGTACACCAATGTTACTCAATAAACACCAACGTTTCTTCATTGGAGACTTACAAGCACATTTCTTTTGAACTCTTGAACTCCTAATAGAGGGTGGTTTCAATAAAATTTCCTAAAACCACTATCAATTGCCTTGGATCTATCTTCTTCACAATCATAAAAAATAATTCCATGAATTGAGTCATCAATCACTACCGTTATGATCTTTATTTTCTATAATTTGCACCTTATTAATTTTGATTATAAAAAACTTATATATGTTTTTCGTCTATGTATATATGCATTATTTGAGTTTTAATTCTTGTAAAAATATTATTTTTATTTATATCTATGCAATTTTAGAAAACTTTTAAAAAAGTCTTTAATGATTTTTTTATAATAAAATTATTTTTTACTAAACTATTCCCTTTTGAAACTTAAATACCAAAATACCTCTCCTCCCCCATTTTTTTTTAGTTATAAGTCGCCATTTGGAATGACGACTTCCTTAAAGAAGCTCAAGTTCCAAATGACGATTTCTAAAAGATTTTAAAAAAATAATTTATTTTCAAATAACAAAAATAATATATATAATTCATAAAATA
This sequence comes from Cicer bijugum, assembly GCA_037974875.1. Taxonomy (NCBI): domain Eukaryota; kingdom Viridiplantae; phylum Streptophyta; class Magnoliopsida; order Fabales; family Fabaceae; genus Cicer; species Cicer bijugum. The sequence continues at coordinate 10,200,330 of JBBPBT010001178.1, forward strand.
CATAAATAGAAATTTTAAATTACGATAATTGACTAGAGCTGGCTGTAATATTTGGACAATGTTTTCGAGCATGGCCAGTTAATCGACCTTGTGATACATTTTCTTGGTACTTTTTATTTAACGTCCATTTCAGTTCTAATACGAGTACTATTTGGACGACCTTTTTTAATTCTCCGCATTTGAGGATTGTGATACAATGTTTCACCTTCATATGTGGGCCAATATCCTTCATTAGGTATAGGTGGAAACTCTTCTTTGTAGATGTTAAATACACGGAGGGAAAACCCATAATAGTCGTTTGAAATTTTTGGACCTATGTAATAGAGTATTATCATAATATGCAAGTGATACTTCCATTTCCACAATAGTTCTTGGAAGAAATTTTTGCATAGCCAACAACCACCGTGGAAGATCATTGTAAGACTTTTCTCAGTTCCCATAAATTATTTCGATAGCTTTGTTCTTTGTCATCCATGTCTTTCTATAGGTGATTGTTTAGTTGTATCGTTCCCGAATATATGCAATGATAACCTCCACTTTAATTGATGAATCAACTTTCAAAAGTGACTTTATGCTTTTGCATATGTTGTTAGAGTCAAGCTTGGTATGATCCTGTGACATAGGGGAATTTGCGCAATTGTGGGGCCCCTTCAAACGACCAATCATTCATTGCTTACTTTTTTTGCTTAATGAAGCTTGAATTTGAATAAGCATTATGGGTTCACACATTTAATTACATACCAATATTGATCAGATTGCACTGCACTATGATTGAGGGAGTCTTTTATGTGATAATGCTTAATTGCAAGTTGACAATTTGGTTTGCTATTAAACTTCATTCCAATCTCAAGAGACGCATCTAATGGAGGTGGTTCATTAGATGGCATATCAAATTCGGAGGATTGATAAGCATAATCCAAGTTTAGATTATGCATATGGAATGGTGGATAGTATGCCATTTTACTTTTATGAGGTTCTGGCTCTAGATCGTCGCCATTGTCATCGTCCTCGGCCTCGTCAAAGTATGTTTCTTCTTCACTCTCCCCACTTATTTCTTGTTGATCAAAAACAGTCATATCACCTAGTGGAATAGACGATTCATGTTGAGATGCTTCAGGTTGAGACGTTTCGGCCAGGTCAAAGTATGGTTCGGGTTGGCATGGTTCAGGTTGGTATAGTTCGGGTTGGTATGATTCGGGTTGCAATGGTTCAGGTTGGTATGGTTCGGGTTGGTATGATTCGGGTTGGTAAGATTCATAATTTTGAAAAGAATAAGTGTTTTGTGTTTGAAAATTGTATTCAAGGTGAGGTGTGACTGGGGATGATGGTTGACTAACATTGTATAATGGATTACCATCCTCAAATGAGACATATAACTCGATAGATTCGAGTTGCGGTCACTGTTTATGAACATCAAACATGAGTTCAACATCTTCGTCGTCTTCAACATTTAACAATTCATAATGAACTAGGTCTTGTCAAAATGAGATAGGGTGTCGAAAAATTATATTAGACACTTTCTTATTTTCTAACTTCAACTATTCTTTAATTTTTTTCTTCAATTAAGGTTGCTTCCAAAATGAACTCGAATAGCTTTTTTTTTTTGTCACTTTTGAAATATTTACCAATATCTTGTCTTTCTCATATTTCAACATTGTAATAATTAGAAAAACAATATTTTTTGGTGTCATTGATATGAAAATGAGATATTGAGATTGAGATGAAATACAATGAAAATAATATATCATACTTATAGACAACCAATTGTGATACATGCAATGTTGCCAACACTTACACTACCCTTGTGATACACTGCCATTCAGACATACAAGGCAACCTTGTGACACATTCTTTGGCAAGTCACCATTCTAAAAGGCGACCTTGTGACAACATACTGTAAGTTGCCATTCCAAAAGGCAAGCATGAAAAATGCTTTGAGAAATCGCCTTTTCAAATGACGATTTTGGTGGAATCAGCATATAAATATATTCTCATGTTGGGAAGTTGCAAAAATGTGATCAGTCTTCTCATATTCAGCCTTCGCCGTGCAATCTAATCCTTACCATCATGTTCAATCTTCTCATATATTCTAACTTCAACTATTCTTTAATTTTTTTCTTCAAGTAAGGTTGCTTCCAAAATGAACTCGAATAGCTTTTTTTTTTGTTGTTGTCACTTTTGAAATATTTACCAATGTCTTGTCTTTCTCATATTTCAACATTGTAATAAATCAGAAAAACTATATTTTTTGGTGTCATTGATATGAAATTGAGATATTGAGATTGAGATGAAATGCAATGAAAATAATATATCATACTTATAGACAATCAATTGTGATACATGCAATGTTGCCAACACTTACACTACCCTTGTGATACACTACCATTCAGACATACAAGGCGACCTTGTGACACATTATTTGGCAAGTCACCATTCTAAAAGGCGACCTTGTGACAACATACTGCAAGTTGCCATTCCAAAAGGCGAGCATGAAAAATGTTTTGAGAAATCGCCTTTTCAAATGACGATTTTGGTGGAATCAGCATATGAATATATTCTCATGTTGGGAAGTTGCAAAAATGTGATCAGTCTTCTCATATTCAGCCTTCGCCGTGCAATCTAATCCTTGCCATCATGTTCAATCTTCTCATATTTTCTAACTTCAACTATTCTTTAATTTTTTTCTTCAAGTAACGTTGCTTCCAAAATGAACTCGAATAGCTTTTTTTTTTTTTGTCACTTTGGAAATATTTACCAATATCTTGTCTTTATCATATTTCAACATTGTAATAAATCAGAAAAACTACATTTTTTGGTGTCATTGATATGAAATTGAGATATTGAGATTGAGATGAAATGCAATGAAAATAATATATCATACTTATAGACAACCAATTGTGATACATGCAATGTTGACAACACTTACACTACCCTTGTGATACACTGCCATTCAGACATACAAGGCGACCTTGTGACACATTCTTTGGCAAGTCGCCATTCTAAAAGGCGACCTTGTGACAACATACTGCAAGTTGCCATTCCAAAAGGCGAGCATGAAAAATGCTTTGAGAAATCGCGTTTTCAAATGACGATTTTGGTGGATTCAGCATATGAATATATTCTCATGTTGGGAAGTTGCAAAAATGTGATCAGTCTTCTCATATTCAGTCTTCTCATATTCAGCCTTCTCCGTGCAATCTAATCCTTGCCATCATGTTCAATCTTCTCCGTCCATAAGTATTTATTTTCAAAGTGCTTGTTGTGTAAAGCCATGCATAATATTTTATTGGTCATTCAAGGTGTTGTCTTGTTTATAAATAGGTCAAATTTATGATCATATTTCTTCACTCTTCCACTTTTAATATTTTTTCTTTGCTCTTTATATTTCATCTAAATGACATTGTTATGGAATGATGATAATCACATATCAACACTACACCACATTAAAAAATTTGTAAGTAATACAATACTTTATGTTATATTTTTAATATTCTTTTATATATTTTGTACTAAGTTTCTTTCTAAAATATAGTTCTATTATAATATCTTCTAAAATATAAAATATATATATATATATATATATTATACTAAGTTTCATTCTAAAATATATTTTATACTATATTAAGATTCATCTCATTATAATATCTTTAAATATATTTTTATTATTTGCTTATTTCAGGATTCATCTCAAAATTTAAGATCACTTAGCCATAAACATATTGGGGGTAAAGTTGTAACTGGATCAACTATGGTATCATGGACATATATTTTTTAGATTTGTTAGAAGTAATGCCACCTGAATCTCAAAGAAAATAGAATTTTATAAAATTAAAATGGCTAAGAGAAATATTTTCAATGTTAACTCCATAGTCATCTAATGAAGAAATAATTAAACATTGTATAGCATACATTTTAGAATTGATTGGCGGCATATTAATGTCTGACAAATTCCACAACAGAGTACATATTATGTGGTTGCACTTGTTGAGAGATTTGCGAGAGACGGGAGAATATAATTAGGGTTCAGCGTGTTTGGCAACACTTTATAGAGAATTTTGTCATGTATCTGAACCCGGTATTATGTCGATTGGTGGATGTTCACATCTACTTCAAATGTGGGCACGGTACCATATGCTATTTCTTGCACCAATAAGTAATCTTGAGCCTCATTTTCCGTTCGCAAAAAGGTAAATATTAAAAAAGTCAATTCACTTACATTCAATAATTAATTCACTAACATTCAATGTAATATATTAAAATAGTACTTTATTTCTATTATTTTATAGAGAATTTTGTCATGTATCATACCACTAGATAGCGATAAAAAATTTATTGATCGTAAACAATGTAATATATTAAAATAGTACTTTATTTCTATTATTTTATTTTTCTTATGTATATATTACTAACAAACTTATTATATATCAGTTTCTCTGGAGGCAATATCTACGTCTAACATACGATCATCCATAAGATAATTGGCTATGGAATGCATCTACGTATTTGATTTATTTTTACATAATAAAAATGCATCAAATTGATAGAGTGAAACTACAATTTGGACTACCTCAAGAAATTCCACATCCTCCTAGAAACATGAGAAAGTATCTTAAGGTAGATTTGCATAAACTAGTTAACTATAGTTGGACATTATTCGATGAAAATAAGAACAAATAGTGGAATAAACCAGAGAATCATATTCTTCATAGTCAACCTCTAAATGTTGAATTTAAACCAAGTTATGAATACATGGTTTGGTTTTACACAAACTCTAAACGATTTATTTTTGTAGAAAATCAATTGATTGATCCTCGTGTCGATCCACCCAAACCTCCACCATAATCTAGCCAACATTTTTTTTCCAATAATCAATGTCCAACGCAATACAACAAAATCAATATTATATACCAACACCTCCTGACACTCAACCGCCTCCTCATACTTTTACTCACACACCATATCCTCATACTTTTACCTACACACCACATCAATCTTATGAGTTCACGCCAAGGAAACAATTTAATTTTGACAGCCGACAATCACATCAAGAAGATAATCGTCGACCGTCATTGGCAAAAAGCGAAGAGGAATTGTTGTATAACACGTTCAACACTCGTCATAATACACCTGAGTTCGCTACCCAATTATTGAATAATATGTGTCAACAAAACTTTCAAATTCCAAGCTTTGGGAATGCATATACTTCGTTGAATCAAATATCCAACTGAACTTAAGGTGGAAGTAGTTCTTCTGCAGCACTTCCTCCTAGACATCCTCAACAACAAGAAGACGAAGATCAAGAAGAAGAACAACAACAAAGTCATGATGTACCAAGACATCATCAAAATCCCGTACGTGTGAGAAAACCTCAGCGATGTGGTATTGAAGGCTACCTTCGACATTAATTATCTTAATTTTTGTAGAATTTGTGATGTTTTTTATGAATAAATTATGTAATTTAAAATTTTATCGTAATTTAAATTTCTATTTATGTATTTTTATGAATTATATTAATTGTATACATATATATATTATTTTTGTTATTTCAATAAAAATTGAAAAAAATTGATTTTTTTAAAATCTTTTGGGAAATCACCATTTGGAACTTGAGTTTCTTTAAGGAAGTCACTATTTCAAATGACAACTTATAACTAAAAAAAAAAGGTATTTTGATATTTAAGTTTCAAAAAAGGGAGTAGTTTGATGAAAAAATGTCAAAAACTAATTATTTAAAAAAAAAAAACTTAAAATGGGTGAGAGAGATAGCTCAAAGTGGGCCGTTTGGTTCAATCTCATATGGTTGCTCTGGATTTTCCTTTGAACCTCTCAAGGTTGCTTTGCTTTCCTCTCCTCTATGAATGGAAGAGATGGGGGAGATTCTATCACAAATGTGGAGATGAAATAAATGGGAACAATAGATCAAGGACGAATCTATAAATCAATCAAACAAAGTACTTACAATTTTTTTTAATAATATTAAAACACCAACACATAAATAATAATAATAATTTAAAAAAATAGAAGTGATTAAATGTAAAATATTTTAAATATAAAATATCAAATATTACGTTAATAAAAATAAGGCTAAATAACACATGTGGTCTCTTAACTTAATTTCAGTTAACGTTTTAGTCTTTTATCTATTTTTTTTTTCAATTTGGTCATCTATTTTAATTTTAAGTAACAATTTGATCTTTTATATTTTAAAATGTCAACAATGTTATCTTTTTTTTTTTT
>JBBPBT010001178.1:10206692-10222681 GCA_037974875.1 Cicer bijugum
AATTCAAAAAATTCATCAAAATTTTCAAACAAAATCCATAACATTAATTATCATCTTCAATATAATGCAAATTTCATCAAATGCATAACTCAAATATTCAAATAAACTCATATTTTCATCTCCAATAACATCAAATTCATCACATAAAGAATGAAAATATGAATTTATTTAAATATTTAAGTAATGAATTTGATGAAATTTGCATTATATTGAAGATAGTAATTAGTTTTATGGATTTTGTTTGAAAATTTTGATAAATTTTTTGTAAAAAGAAAGGATCACACTGTTGATATTTTAAAATATAAATGATCAAATTATTACTTAAAATTAAATTAAATGACCAAATCAAAAAAATAAAAGATAAATAACTAAAATATTAACTGAAATTAAGTTAAGGGACCGCATATTCTATTTAGCCTAAAAATAATTGTGGTTATTTGAATTTTGGGAGGTGGAGTCAAAGCCTACCCTTAATACCCTAGATTCGTCCATGTAGGGAATGATAAATGAGATTTGGGTTTTGGATAAAAGTTCTCGGTGTGTATCCTAATTCGTTGGTCGCGTTTTAAATTTTGATTCTAGATTTGTGTTTTGTGTTCGAATTATACATTAGTGTTTGTCGATTATTGATTTTGAATTCACATTAGCTACAATATGACATTTTTTTTTTGGATTCTACCACAATATAGCATTTTTTTTCCAACTCACAATTTTCATATCAATGTCATATCATAAATGGCATAGTTACGTCATAAAAATTAAGAAAACTAAAAGTTGAATTTAAATAAAATAGAAAATTAAAATGCATTTAAATCTTTTTATTATAAATAAATTCATAATTTGTTTAAACTTTTATGTAATTGCAAGATTATAAACTCAAAAATATAATTTTATAGAGACAAATTTAAATAAGACATATTTAAAAGAATCAAAAACATATTAAAACATAATTGTTAGAATTAAAATAACAGAATTTTTGTAGTAGTTCTAAAATAAAATTTTATAAAAATAAAAAAATTATTTAATCCAATTAAAAATTATCGTTTCCATATTTTTTGAATATAGAAAATAGATTTGTTACCAAAAAATACTAAACACATTTTATTTTTTTATTTTTAGACTACCTATTTTTTGATAAAATTTTAATCCAGCAGGACAAACATGCAAACCTAGTTTTGTTCATTATCATATATGTTATAACCAAGTCATTCTCATCATTTCGTAGAGCATTCAAAGTGGTATTCAAATTTGTCATGTTTATTAACATTAAAAATAAATAATACATTAATATGAAGAAATGTCAGACTTAGACGTTTATACGATTTATTTTACTCTTAAACATAAATACGTACGAAATGATCCAGCATACTAACTTTGAAATAAAAATTAACAAACTAAGCATCAACTATTAATATATCACAGAAATTTGGTTTGGTCCACAAACACGTACGAAAACTAAATTCGTACTTAATCATGTTTTGGAAATTTGGTAAACCACAAATAATATAAAACGGAAGAAGTGAAAGAATATATGGTGAACCAACTTTTAACTTTAATCATCAAGATGTAAAATTAAATTCCAAAAAAACAAATAGAAAATTTAATAAACTAATTAAAAAAATGTACAAACATTAGAATATCCTAGAGAGTTTTGTTGGATATAATATTTAATAAATTTTATATTTAATTATTTTTAAAATAGTTTAAATTTGAAATAAATTTTGTTTAAAAGAAACTGATATCCACGTTTTCCTTGAGTTCTTAAAAATTTTCCTAGAAAATTTGTCATTGTCGTTACCATTACTATCACATTATCATAATTTTTCTTTTTTTTGACTAAACACATCATCAACGTTATCACTATATAATAAAAGATTGCTTAACTTTTAATGATTGCCGTGGGTAGTTAAAGTTGACCTAAGATGTATCAATGATATTTCCAAAATGACCCTAACACTTATGTGTTTTTGGCTCTTTAAAAGTAATTAATTTTTTTTATAGATAAAAAATAAACTTAATTGTATTTTTTATTTTAATATAATACAAAAATAGTCTTATTATTTTGAGATTAATGTTTTGATCTTCTATTTTTATATTTATTGAAATTTTGACCCCAAAATTATCATTATGCCGAGGTCTTTGTTTTCTTTTCTTTGACAGAAACATTGTGACCGTAAAATATTTTGTAAAAATCTGAAACAACAACAAAATTCTAAAAACAGTAAAATGAAAAAACAAATAAATTAATATTACATAGCTGCACTACACAACCATTTTTTTTAATGAAGAAGTTCATTGTGTTGCCTTGAAAACAATGTAAGTAATATAAATACCAAAGGCTATTATATAGATTAAATTATTTATATATATACATATATAATTATATATATATAATTAATTGTGATAGAAAATAGGCAAAATATATATAAATTGGATATTACATAGTTTAACTTTCTTTTATAAATAAATAAATGTTTACTTATTTATAAATAAACAAATAGTGGTAACAAAAGTTGTCAACATAAATGTGGTAAATTGATTTATTATTAAATGATAATATTTTAGATTTTAATAATATTATTTTTATAATTAATCTCAAATGTTACTAAAATGCCCTCATTTAGCGGGGAGAGGAAGATATTAATTTAATATTAAAATGGATTCGTTATTTGTCATCCGAGCCATAAAAAAAGCTCCCAACTACAAGACTCTTTAATTTTTTGTTTTATTATTAGGGCCCTATCAAAATAATTTTTTTTAAATTTCGGTCAATTATTTCATGGGGCTTAACAGATGAGGCTTTTGGGGTATAGGCCCCCAATATTTTGTTAATTTTGAGATTTTCTTTTTTTTTTAAAAAAAAAAATCTATTCAAAGAAAAATAAAAATTTTTTATCGAAAAAAAAATCAGAAATTTCTTATTAAAAAAATGAAAAATTTTTTATTGAAAAAAAATTGGACATTTTTTATCGAAAAAAATCGAACATCTTTTATCAAAAAAAATCAAAATTTTTTTATAAAAACAAATTGGACATTTTTTATAAAAAAAAAAAATCATACATTTTTTATCAAAAAAATCATACATTTTTTATCGAAAACAATCAGAAAGTTTTTGTTGGAAATTTTTATCGAAAAAAACGGATATTTTTATAGAAAAAATCTAAAGAATTTATAGAAAAAAAAATTATCGATGAAAAAATTGAAAAACTTTATTTCTCAAAAAAGAAAATCGATTTTTTTTTTAAAAAGTGGTCCTATAAGCCTCCTAAGCCCACAAAATTTTAGGGGACCTTGTGTTTGGAGACCTTTAAAATTATTAATTTTTTGACCCCTCCAAAATGTAGACTGAGACTAATAATTAAAAAATTTGTCAAATTGATGGTTTTACTTATCATTCACTATTCAAGTGATTGATAGATTATGAAAGTTCGTTGGAGAATGATCTTAAATTTAATGGTCATCAATGACCATTGAGTGGTACTGACTTTTAATTCTTGATGCTAGAATCAAGCTTATAAATAACGACAATTATCTTTTGTACCTCCCATTTAAACTTCTGACTCCCTCGTTGAAATTTTTGGTAAGTAATTTTAATAAACGAAATTTCCGATAATTATATGTAATATCGAAAATTTGGTCAATGAAATTTTCGATAGTTGTATTTTCAATATAGGAAATTTTAAATTTCCGAAAGATACTTGAAATTTCAAAAATTTTAAAAAATCTGGTAGTTAGTTTTTGTTCACCGGAAATTTCGGTTTTTGAAATATCTGGTAGTTATTCTATTAAACTGGAAATATAAAAAATCTGATATGTTATTGAATTTAATTTACCAAAAAAATACATTAAACTTAAAAAAAAATACCATAAATGAAAAAAAAATACATTAAATTTAAATTTTATCATTATTATTATTTTGTTAATTTATATTTATTAGACAAAAAAGAAAGTTATTATAATATAACAAGTTGGTTGTTTTGGCACATCTATTTAACCGCATATTTTATTAATAGAATTTTGATTTTTTAATTATTTTTAATTTATTTAAAAAATCGAAATACTATTAATAAAATATATTAAATTGAAGAAAAAAATACAGTTGACTAAACGTGCTACAAACAAACGACGTGTCCCTAATATTTTACCTATAAAATAGCAACATATTTTCTTAACAACTCTCTGCTATTTTTATTGCAAATATTTTATAAAATAACAACTTATTTTCTTAACAACTCTCGAAAATTTTAAATTTCTAGTAGTACTCCCAGAAATTTCAAATTTTCAAATTTCCGATATCAGAAATTTGAAAAATGAAATTTTCGGTATTCATTTATAACTACCAGAAATTTCAAAAATAAATTTCCGGTATTCATTTATAACTACCGGAAATTTCAAAAACAAAATTTTCGGTATTCATTTATAACTACAGAAAATTTCATTCATTTTTAAATTTCCGATTTTATTAAGGGTATTTTGGACATTTTAAATGTAATTTTTTTAAATGAAGGGGTATAGAGTTAATTGAGGGGTACAAAAGCCAACATTCATAAATAACATTTGATTATAAGCAAAGCCCGTGATCGTCATATGCACATCCAGCCCAACTTCACAGGGCCTCGGGCCTTACTAATGAAATGGCCCCAAATGTCTCTTTTATAATATAACCCTCACTGATGAATAGCCTCAAATGTTTTTTGTTTTTTATAATATAATAAAACGAGGATAAAATTTTTGGGTTAAATTACATTTCTTTAAGTTTAGTTCCTAGAATTTTTTTTTAGTTCCTATTTTAAATTTATAGAGATTTTTTTAGGGATTAAAAACATCAATTTTTTTTAAATAGGGACTCAAAGTGAATAAAAAAATTAAGAATTTAAAAAGTTGGGAATTTATTTATAGGAACTAAAAATAAAATTTTATAGAGACTAAAGACTTATATTACCAATTTTTTAAATTATTAAAATTTCATTTTTTTTATTAAAAAGTTTAATTTTGAAGATTAGAACAAAAACTCCAAAATATTGAAAGTTGTTTTGGTCTTAATATTACTTTCATCCTTTATACAGAAAAATATTATATTAGATAAAGTAGAGTTTGGTTTATTGATCCAAAAACATTAATTATTAGTTCTAATTTTTCTATGTCAAGTTATTCTTCTTATATTTTCTTTGTTTTCATGAACACATGATAATTGATAATTAACTTAGATTCTCTAACAAACAAATGTAAAAACATATACATGGCTAGTTGCCAAAGATAATTCGAGTGTTAAGACCCACCCAATTTTTCACACTTTCAACCTAAAACCATTTCACTATTCACGAGTCTAGTGTGTAAACGTAGCAACATAATATTTCAAGATCATAAAAAACTTTGATATCATATCTCAACTAAAATTTTTAACGCATTAGGTATATAAGTCCCATCTCTCAATCTTTCCATCAAGTGTGAGTCTTCCACATCCTATATTTGCACCACTATTATTACTAATGAAATCTATTGCACCGTCGTTATTACCAACAAAACTTGCCTCATGACTACAATGGTAGAAAGACTTTCCATATAAGAATCCAACACTAGAGTCCATTTTGCTCCATGCCAAGTTGAACTAGCCTCTAATGCCACTCATTGAGGGAGTTTGGGGGAGCGTGAGAGCAACAACATGTCAAATATTTCTTAACCATAAAAGACTTTTTTCGAGGCAAAATTCATAATTAAGTGTTTTGAGGATAATCAAACATTTAATTAATCACTAATTATGATTCTATTCATATTTCTATTTAACTTGTGTTTTTGAGTAATTCATTCACAAATAGGTGATCACGCATATTCATGCAAAAATAGTGTGGCTCTCTTTGAAAGAATTCAAGAACATTATTGCCATCCTATATCATGTCAAAGATCCACCTTACAAGCCCATGAGTTTTTCAAGAATCTTCAAAAGCAATAGCAAAATGAATTGGAGAATGATAAGAAGAAATTCAGGATATTATTTATTAAAGACAAAATCAAGACATGTTTTCTACAGTCCAAACTATAAGTTAAGAGTATCAAGAATGCTCAGACAAGTTGTCAAGCCCAAAACTCGAATAGAAAGACCCAGATGGAAAAAAAAACCTCTAGATTGATGACCAAAATGATATTCATATTGATTAGTTGTGTGCAAGGACAACAAGGACACAAGTACAATGTGCATACACTGTTATGCATAAGGTCTTGCATGCTTTTGAGTTAAAACAATACAAATTGACGTATGATAGTTTATACATTCACGTTTCCCATCAGACTCAAAAGCAAGAACATTATGAGTTTGCCAATAACGTTCTAGATAGCAATATAAATATGTTTTTAGTTGTTTTAAAACAGATCTAGCACTTGGTTGATGTGTCTAATGGATTATTCAATTTAAACTGAATATTCAAAGTTTCTCATCATTTATAAATTGAAGATCAATTGTAAGATGAAGGAAATAGTTTCCAAAACAATTAATCTGCACTTGATTATTTAAACTCAAGTAGCAAAGCTCTTCTCTCAAGCAAAACTCCAACTCTCTCATTATATCCATGGATCATCTTTCCGAGTTCCTGTTTTTAATTAATCTCAAACAAGTGTTTATAAGACTCTATATCCTAAACATACAGATTATTTTGCAACTCAAGTTTATATCTTAAGATAGATTGAGTGTGTTATCAAAAGTCCTTTCTTGATTGAAAGATACTTGTAAAAATTATTTTTGGACTGATAGGTGACTGTAGAAATTTCTTTCAAGGTTGAAAGGTGAAAGTTGTAATTGATCATGTGTGATCAAGAAAGAAAATGCAAAGGATGAACGTTCTGGTCATAAGCACATTATTGGAAAATCTCACAGATTGTGAGGATTGGATCTAGCCCACCTTGAGTGAATCAAAATACATATTTGTGTGATCTTATTGTCCTTATCTATTTTCATCTTTTATCACTAATCATTTCACTTATAACTAATATGTTTTATTTACTTCTAACATATACAAAATATTTTGGACACTCTATTTCATCCAAAATTGATTTTGAGTTAATTTAAATTAAGTTACAATCCTCTTGTATTTTTGGCACCTATACCTTGTGGAGCAACAATGGCGACTAATAACAATTGTTGATTCAATGAGAGTCTACTTTATATACAAGCTACTTGAGAAGATGCAGTAAGCAAAAATGGAAGGGGAAGGTGGCAGGGAACATATCAAATGGGTACAGGGTGAGGCCTGTAGCTCAAATGATTAGAGCACGTGTCTTCGAACCACGGTGTCGGGGGTTCAAATCCCTCCTCACCCACAACTGGCTAAAAGGGGAAGGCCATTGGGGGTAGGAAAATCAATCATGATCGGCCTAGTGGAACAAGAGCTATGAAGCTTAGGTATAGGTATTTTGTATATTCCCGCAAAAGCATTCCCTATCTACAACCTTGAGGAAAATGTTGCCTTTGAAATACAAAACAATGGTATGAGGTAAAGTGTGATGTTGATCCTATGGGCCAATTGCACTAAAGAAGAAATCCTTAAGATCTAGGCCCAACATAGGAAGATTATGAACGAGGGATCAATGACTTAGCTAGGAAAATGAAGATGAATAAACTCTAGATTCCCTTTTAAAATTTGTACACAGCTGTGAGGTCTCGAATTAAAATTCAGGACATGTTATTCAATCTAACAATATCGATATTTGTTAGATAAATTATGTTTTATGATTGATAGATTGTTTATTCTATTACGAGTATTCTAAGTATCTTAAGTCACTTGTGTGATAAATAAAGTGTAGTGGTATAATTTGGCATATGTCTTTAATTTTTTTTTTTTTAGGAAACATGTCTTTAAATTTTGTTACATCAATGAAATAATTTGAAAATGATTTTGTCTAAATTTTTACTTCAACCCCATTTTTTAGTGACTTCTATCAAACTGATTTTTGGCACTTTCATTACATAAAAAACTAAGCAATACCAATCAATAAACATGTATATTTCAAGTTTTCAATGTTCGACATCTAATAAGCCACACCCTCCAAGAAGAAAAGAAAATAAATTTCATCCAAAAAAGGAAAATAAAATATTAAATCTTGCATCGTCAATAGCCTTTGCCAACACATTATAACTACAATAATAAGTCCCTAAAACATGTGTATAATAATACTTGATAAGGTTGGAATCATCATAACTAGTAGGGACATGCTCATCAACTTTGTTGCTGAGTTATTATTTGAGTTTGTGGAACCTGAAATAGTACACATATATATTATTATTTCAAAATAATAATTTTATTTTGTAATGAAGGAATTACATAGCCAAATGATGTAACTAATTTAAACTAAAGAGATTATTTTTTAAGGTCAAGAAAGAAGTATAGTAGCGAAAGAGAAAGAAAAAACGAAATGGTGAGATTCATTTAGTAGACTTGTCTAATGTCAATATGCAACCCTCATGATGAAGACTATGGACATTTTAATATTACCATTCATAATATTCATTGTTTAATTAATGCTTACAAAAAATAAATAGAGATATTTTAGTAAAACATAATAAATTAGTATAGTTGAAAATTTGAAATAGATGTTATTAAAATAGATGAAAAAAATTCTCATGTTACACGACGGATGAATTTAGAACTAAATTTTGTTGAAGAGTTAGCATGGGCCCTCCCTTTTGATCACAAACATTGAAGAGCTTTGGGAGATATATATAGTGTGGTGTCACATTAAATATAGCGTGATATTGAGTTTTGTGTTATAATCTTTTTTTTCTTAAATGGTAGTAACAATTGGAGTAATAAAATAATGTATGGTAAAAAAAAAATCTAAATATTAACATTCTGTTACATTTCCTTTTATTGCTATTTTTTCATTTTATAAATATGTTCTTTGGGGCTTTTGGTCTTATTTTAGATAATAATAATAATAATAATAATAACAATAATAATAATAACAATAATAATAATAATAAGGCTTAATTGCACTTTTGTTCCCCCTATTATAGGTGAAAATTGAAAGTAGTCCCCCTATTTTGTTTGTCCCCAGTTTTAGTCCCCCAAAGTCCCCCAAACAGAATTTGAGGCCAAATCATGATGAGTTGTCATTTTTTAATGACGTGTCAATAAATAGGTGACGTGGCAGACGCTTACGTGGAATAAACTTATTATTATATTATTTCTGATTAAAAAATATAATTTTTATTTTCAAAAATTATTTTAATAATTGTGAAATATTTTTAAAAATATAATTAAATTGTTAAAATTAAAATTAAATTGAAGAACCCTAAACAGAACCCTCCTCCCCAAGTTCATCCCTCCCTTTCACCCTTCACTTCAATCACAAAACCCATCATCATTCCTCTTAATAAACAACAACAACCCTTTTCAAAAAACCCAATAAATAATCCCAAATTACAACCCTGAAGGAGAAAGTTCAGCACCCATTACTATTCCCAAAAGCATAAATCTCAAACTTGCTTTGTGAGGATCTTTGGAAAACGGTTTGGGAGGTTAGTAATAAGGTTTTGGTGGATATGAATAATGAGAGAAAGAAGGAGAAAATTAAGGGTTTTTTGCAGTGTGATGAAGTGAAAGAGATGTGTAGGTTCGCCGGCGAGGTTGGTATTCGAGGTGATTTGCTTAGAGAACTTAGGTTTAAATGGGCACGTGAGAAAATGGAGGAACATGAGTTTTATGAGGGTTTGGAGAAATTGAGGAAGGAGGGACATGTTGTTGAAGAAGAAACAAAACTTGATGAAACTAAAACAAATGTTGATGTTGATGTTGAATCTGTTAATGTTGATGGTGTTGTTGAAGACAATGTTCATGTTGAGGAGAAGGGTGAGAATAAGGTTGTTGGGCTTCCCAAGAGGAGAGGGAAGCTGAAGTTTAAGATTTATGGGCTTGATCTATCTGATCCTAAATGGGAACAAGTAGCTGATAGGATTCATGAGGCAGGAGAAGTTCTTTGGCCGAAGGAGAAAGTTCAGCACCCATTACTAATCCCAGAAGCATAAATCTCAAACTTGCTTTAGTTTTTGGATTTTGGTACTTTCAAAACATTGTTTTCAACATTTACAACAAGAAAGTTTTGAACTTTTTCCCTTTCCCATGGCTTCTTGCATCTTTTCAGCTCTTTGTTGGTTCCATTTGGATGCTTGCTCTTTGGTCTTTAAAGCTTCAACTTTTTCCAAAAATCTCAAAATCTTTCGTTCTTGCTCTACTTGGACCTGCTTTGTTTCACACAATAGGTCACATTTTAGTTTGTGTTTCATTCTCAAAAGTTGTTGTTTCATTCACACATGTTATCAAATCTGCAGAACCAGTTTTTTCTGTCATATTCTCTTCTTTCCTTGGCAATAAATATCCTATAAAGGTTTGGCTTTCAATTTTACCTATTGTTCATTGGGATTATTCATTGGGTTTTTTGAAAAGGGTTGTTGTTGTTCATTAAGAGGAATGATGATGGGGTTTTGTGATTGAAGTGAAGGGTAAAAGGGAGGGATGAACTTGGGGAGGAGGGTTCTGCTTAGGGTTCTTCAATTTAATTTTAATTTAATTTAATTTTAACAATTTAATTATATTTTTAAAAATATTTCACAATTATTAAAATGATTTCTGAAAATAAAAATTATATTTTTTAATAAAAAATAATATAATAATAAGTTTATTCCACGTAAGCGTCTACCACGTCACCTATTTATTGACACGTCATTAAAAAATGACAACTCATCATGATTTGGCCTCAAATTCTGTTTGGGAGACTAAAACTGGGGACAAACAAAATAGGGGGACTACTTTCAATTTTCACCTATAATAGGGGGACCAAAAGTGCAATTAAGCCTAATAATAATAACAACAACAACAACAATAATAATGATATTTTCCTTTTATGAATTAGAATTTGAATTTTTAGATTTTAGAATATTTTTATGATTATTTAATATTATTACATTTATCACATATTAAATGTTTCATTTGAGTTATATACTATTTTGATAAAATATCTTCCGCATTCCCTTAACTTTATTTCATATAGTAATTTAATTTACAATTTGATCACTTACGTCTTAAAATATCAACAATATTATTATTATTATTATTATTATTATTATTATTATTTTTACAGAAGTCTATAAAATAAAAAAAATCTCATAAATTAGTAATCATGTTCAATATATACTTCAGGATCCGCAAGAGAATTTAGCACCACATCTTTATCAAAAAATCTTAAGACATTAAATATATGAATCATTGCTCTTATATATTCAATATTTAGCTTATTAATAGTCAATGTGACACTTAATTACTCACATTTGAATCCAACATTCTCCCACTCAAGTGTGAGTCTTTTACATCCTATATTTGTATCACCATTATTACCAACAACACACATCTCCTAACTATACTGCTAGGAAGACTTTCGATACAATAATCCAAGACTATGATCCACTCTCACTCCTCCACCAAGTTGAATCTTGACGCTGATACCACTTGTTGGAGAGTCTAGGGATGCGAGAGCAATAACAAATTTAAACAATGAGTGAACCAAAATTTTAGACTTTGAAAACGTAGGATGTTGTCACTTTAATCTCTGACTCAACTAAAAGTTTAAATTAATTATCAAAATGTTAGTAAATTTAGTCATTGACGTTATAACAATTATGCACTATTTTGACAATAACTTTTATCTTTTAAGCACATGATAGTAATTTATATCTTTCATAAATTATTTTGATCATTCGAAAATTAATTTAAATTTCTTATTGAATTAAAGAACAAGGTCACAACGCACTACGCTTTCAATGAATAAAATGGTGGCTTATGCACTAAACAACACAAATTAGACTAAAAGAAGGAAAAGAAAACATACTTGTAAGGCATGACAATGGATTAACATGTTGGCCACATCTCGCAGGCAAATTTTGAGCATCATTAACATTAATGCCAGCTTGTTCAGCTTGCCTAGTACCTTTGTTGCTTGCTAAGCTACACAAACATGTTGCATCTGATTTAATCATAGATTTGAGTGGATCACAACAACTATCAGGTGGGTCTTGTGTTCCATTGAGGTAGTTTAAGCAAGGTGCAAGCTTGTTTAAGCAAGAATTATCTTGAGCACTTCCTCTTGAGACCCATGTTAACAATAGTATAAATGCAATTAAGCAGAATGATCTCATTTTGGTTACCATTTTTATGACTAATTAATGTTTGTAGTGTTGTTATGTTCTTTTTTGTGCCTTTGTGCATATGTTATATATGTTAAGTGATTTGATTAATGAATGATAAAGTTGGTGATCAAACTTATAGCCAACTAGTTGACACTTTTATTTTATTTTTCTAAATATGCTTTTAGTCAACAAAAATTATATGTCATTCAATTTTAATTTTGAAAAAATAAAAATAAAGTTTTTAATCCATATAAAGTTGTCCAATAAATAATTTAAGTCTCAACTAAAATAAAATATGTTTAATTATCTTTAAGTTTAATAATTTTTTTTCGCGAATATTCACAATATCTTCTACAAAAATGTTTTTTTTTTAATTTTAAATAAATTAAATGTGAAATTTTTAAACGTAAAAAACTTAAGATAAAAATAACTAAAATATAGAGTTAAAAATCGAATTTTTAGTTCCTTTTTTTAGAAATTTTTTATATTGTTGTAAATATACTCAAAAATATACTTAATATTAAAATTAAAACTATTTACATGATAATTTTATATGTATTAAAAATTATATTTTAATTTTATAGAAATTAAAATTGAATATTTAAAATTTTATAGTGAACAAACACATTTAATTTTGCTGATGATTATTGTTGAAAGCCATTTGATTTTGATATATTGTAATTGTGACGGTTAGACAGGTGAAGCTACTTTTATATTCAAAATTCAAAGCCCAAATATTCAAAACAGGAAAATACAAGCCGGTCAACAACCCCTTTTCATTTAATATTAATTTCCCTTTCTTTGAAATATGATATACATATTGCAAATTAGTTATAAGTATAAGTTTGAAAAATAAACAGAATTTTATTTGAGTCTCTCAAGTTCGATGCTATTAGAATTAAATTAGTTATCAGTATGGTGGACTCGAATGAATGAACTTGAGAAAAGGTGAGTTCTTCCTATCATATTTAATAATTTTTTCTTGCAAAAAGAAATTCTAACAACTGTACAGAAAAGGTGAGTTCTTCCTATCACATGTGCCAAATAATATCAATTTAAAGTAAAAAAATACAATGGGAAAACACATTTCTGGAACTTTTGAAATACTTATAAAAAAAATTTTCTGACAAACTTATTTTAAGTTTTTTGAAATATTTTATATTTTAGAAAATTTAATTTTGAAGAATTTTGTGGGTAGATGAAATTTTCAAATTTTTATTTTTATAGTATAATTTTTCACCAATACGGTTTTATGGCATGTATCTGAGCCCATGTTGGTATATCAAGATTTAGGTGGATGCATTTGGGCCTCAAGCCCAATTTCCGAAATACTTTTATTTGTGATATTTGTTTTGGATTTTTCTTACTTTTCTGATTTTTTTTTTAACTTTTTTACTGATATTCTGAATTTTATTACATCATCAGTATTTTCTTATTCCCTTTCATGCTGTTAATTAATTTTTTTTTTAAGGATTTAGTTTATAAACATTTTCGGTGTTAATTTTTATAATCAACTGTAGTCGTCAAATTATTAAAAATATTTAATTTTCATTAAAATTACCCATAAAATTATACTAATAAATTATTATGATTTTCGGACCTTGTAAAATTTTATAAACCGTTAGTTAGTTAGTGCATAATAATTAAACTTTTTTTAAATTGAAATTTCTAAAGGCAAACATCTAAGAAGGTTGAAACTTCCAAAATAATGTTTACTTTAAATTATAATATTATCCTCACATACATCATCAAATTAATGTCAATCTACTCTTCCCCTTCTCTCCTTTTTCTAATTCAACCAATCAATTCCCCATTCACTTCATATGAGTTGCATATGATGTGTTACTAGCACTAAATTAAACCCTCACTCATATAACATAAATAAACCTAAAATACTTTTACTTTCCTATCTTCTAAACACTAGTTTACCTATAAAGTAGTGCAAAAGATAAGATCGTAACTCATATATTCCATAAGCTAATATTCCACCAAAAAGTAACATCTCATGACACATTTCAATCATTAAATTTCTTGCAAATTTGTACAGAATAAATTCTTATGAAATTACATTTTTTTCAATAAAAAAAAAAAATCATACATGAATGGATCCTCTCAAACACACTTCCACAATCACACCCCAACATCATCTCTAGTTTCAAAGAAAAAAAGAGGAGGAAGCAAGAGTTGGATGAACAAGTACTCCTCTTATTGGACAAATAAGCACTTTTTTCCCCTTTATGTAACCACACCCATCAACCCAAATCCATTCCCATTTACCCAAATCTCTATCTTTTCTACAAATCACCATTCCAAATCCAAATTCCCTATAGAAACAAATAGCATCCTCATCACTCACACACTTAACACCTTCCCAATTTCTCTTCCCACACAACAATCTCAACCCTAATTCAACCGGCATCTCATCAACCAAAAACCACTTATGATCACCCACTTCACTCATTTCCCAAACACAAACATTTCCACCACACGTGCCACCAACCAATCCCAACCCTCCATTCCATCTCACAAGATTTGCAAATTCAAGCCTATCCCCAAGAGGCACACCAAATTCCCTCCAACAATTATTGCCAACATCAAATCCTATCACACTATATGCCCTTGCCGAGGTAACCCAATACAACGTTGTTCCTTTTGTTCCTTCAACACACACATTCTCATTTGGGGTCCAAACCGTGAGCCTAATCGAAAATTCAACTAGCATAGATCCAACAATCTTCCACGTGTCAACACATGAGTCGTACATTTCCACGGTTTGTTCATACGTGGCACCACCGTGTTTAGCCTCGGACATGCCACCAGCCACGTAGATTCTAAAATTAGGAAAGTAACAAAAATTGTTTGGTTCCAAAATAACAACTCCACAAGCTGGATTAGTCCTTGAAACATTTAATTTAGGAAGGTACTTGAATTGTCTTGTAAAAGGGTTACAAAGAGCCAATTGAAGTGTTGTGGAATTTGTGACCCTTAAAAGGATAAGGCTTCCAACTGGACCAATTGGTTTAAGTGTTGTTGTGAATGGAAAGAAATCTAGGAAAATTTCATGCCAATTATTTGTGTTGGGATTGTGAGCATAACAACATGATTTTTGATAACTTCGAATTGGTAGTGCTAAGAACCATGGTTTACTCTCATGAGGCTTGAATTGTGTTATGAAATTACTTCCACATGTGTGCCAATTCTTGCAAGTTGATCTTGCTCTTGCTAAGGAATCAGGGGAGAGAAAAGAGAAGATGAAGGATAGAACATCAAAGGATAGGTTGTTCCACATAGTATAGAATATCACTCTCACAAAATGAAAGATGATAATAATATATGATATAATAAAGAATATGTACTTCATCCAGCTACAAGTAGATTAGCATTCCTCGGTTGTAAATTTTTTGTCAATATAAAATTTTATTTGACAATATCGCACGAGATTTTAGAATGAGAAAAATTACTCTCCCGTGAACTCTATTCAACTTCTTATTCAACAAAATTATAAGTATTTTTTTTGGTTTACATAAAAAATTCGATTAATATTAAGGTAATTATTTTCATAGGTTGCTTGTATATATGTTCTTACTTCTATTGTTTTATTATTGGCTTCGTTTTTTTTTATTTGTCAACTTTTGTGCAATAACTTTTTTATTTGAGATTTTTAAAATTTTCAATTTAATAGTAAAAGGCATTGTTTTTTCATCAATATTATTAACTATTTATTAGATAAATATATGAAATGAATTAATAAATACTTAAAATTATTATGGAAATAAATATATTTTACCATTAAGAATAGTAAAATTTATTAATATTTTTA
>JBBPBT010001178.1:10227196-10239715 GCA_037974875.1 Cicer bijugum
TATTCAATTTCACCATTTTTGTTATAAAAAAAAGTGTAGTTATGATAAATTAAAATAAATAAATAAAAAATACCCTTATTCTCGTTTAAGTTTAATTCGGGTTTGACTTAGGTCTTTTATAGTTTCATTTTTACTTCAAACTTTATCTTTTAAATTATATTTCATTTGCAAAATTTAGCTTTTAAACTATGGTATGTATGCACAAATGCTATTTTTTTAAAAATTAAATTAAATATGTCACATTATTGATAAATACTTAAATTACAAATCTAAATCAATAAAATATATTTTTAATTAATTAATTTAGAAAAATTTACCATGTACTCCCCAAATTAGCCCTGTACCCCCAAAAAAATTTTAAAATGTCAAAAATACCTTCAATTTTTTTTTGACTATTTCACACAATGAAAAGTTAAATTTTTTTCACCATTTTCTCATTCTCGAAGTAGTAAAAAAGATTG
Source organism: Cicer bijugum (assembly GCA_037974875.1). Classification (NCBI taxonomy): domain Eukaryota; kingdom Viridiplantae; phylum Streptophyta; class Magnoliopsida; order Fabales; family Fabaceae; genus Cicer; species Cicer bijugum. The sequence goes on from JBBPBT010001178.1 coordinate 10,227,658, forward strand.
CCAGTAGATTGAAATTTTCCGGTAACTTCTAGAAAACTCAAAAGTAAATTTTCCAGTACGCAACATACTTCTGGGAAACTTAAAAATAAGTTTTCCGGTACAGAATAATTTATTTAATTTAATTCTTTAATTTTTTTTAATTTTTTTTAAATGTTAACAGATATGGATAAACTGTTACTATTAATGTATAAAACATGCGTCGATACTACAAATATTTTTGACACAAATTAGATATGAATAAATATAAGTAATATTAACATTATAAAAATATATTATGGTGATTAATTATAATTTATTTTACTTCAGATATTTGATTCAAGGAACGCTGTTGTGAATTGGACAAAAGAAATCGGCATAAAAAATAGTGTTACTATTATTATCAAAAGATCAGATATAGAGACAGGAGAGAAAGGAAAGAGAAATAAATTAAGATTAGACTGTGACAAAGGAGGAAAATATAAGGGTGCTGCTAGTTCAACTCGAAGTTCAACAAAAAAGTGTGATTGTCTTTTCAAGCTTAGATCAAAACCATTAAAAGATGGTCCATGATGGATAGTTAAAGTAATTTGTGGAATTCACGACCATGAATTACCTGATACTTTGGAGGGGCATGCATATGTTGGACGCTTAGATGATGAAGAAAGAAAGCATGTTCATCACTTAACAAAATATAATGTTGCACCAAGACACATATTACTCTCATTGCAAGACCGAGATAATAGTAATGTTACTAAGATCTCACAAATATATAAACAGAGGAGTGTGATTCGATTGCACTTGAGAGGTAATAGAACAAAGATGCAACATTTATTCAAGTTAATTGAAGATGCAAAATATGTGTTGGAATAGAAAACATGAAGACTTCGATGTTATGAAAGATATTTTTTTAGCGCATCCAGATTCAGTGAAGTTGTTGAATTTGTTTCCGATTGTGTTGATTATGGACAGTACCTACAAAACCAATAAATACATAATGCCATTACTTGAAATTGTTGGTATGACATCAACAGAGAATACATTTGTAGTTGGATTTGCTTATTTGGAATGTGAGAGGGAAGAAAACTTTTGTTGGACATTAGAGAGACTAAGAGATTTATTTGTTACACAAAATAAATTTTCTCAAGTAATTGTGACAAACAGAGATCTTGCATTAATGAATGCAGTCGATATTGTATTTCCACATGCTATTAATTTACTTTGTCGATTTCATATCGATAAAAATGTTGGAGCAAAATGCAAGCAATATGTCTTAAAGGATAGACAAGAGTCGGTATTGAATACGTGGAAAGACATTATGTATTGCAGTGATGAAAAATACTATAGCATGCAGTTGCACATGTTTGAGCAATCATGTGTTGATTCTAAAATGTTTGTTGATTATGTGAAAGAAACTTGGTTGACTCCACATTAGGAAAGATTTGTTGAAGCATGGACAAGTCAAGTAATGCATTTGGGGAACACATCGACTAATAGGTATATAATGTCATTTTATTATATATTGTTGAATATCATTATATTTTCTAATGTGACTGTAAAATTTTATTATAGAGTTGAGTCAGCTCACTAGAAATTGAAGTTAATGTTGGAAAATAACATGGGTGATCTGTGTAAATGTTGGGAGGCTATGAACAACATGATAAGGTTGTCCATACCTGATATGGGTTACATGATAGCGACAACATATAATATTATTCTTGTCACGTTTGGTCAGACATTTTCAATGACTTTCTTTCCTACGAGGGGTTCACATTCCAATTTGATAAAATTTGATCACATTTGTTGTATTGGGTTTGTTAATGGAAATAAATGGGTTCCGATAATTATTTGCTTCTATTTTAATTTATTTATTTTCTTCTATTTTAATGTTTGTTAATTTATTAAATTTTTCTTCTATTATTTTCTTAATTAATTTATTTAATTTTTGCAGTTAAAGATGAAAGATGGATTTCCATTGCCAGAAATTGCACCAGGTTGAAAGCAATATCTCACTGATGAAGCAACTTCTTGTGCAATAGCATATACAGGGCGTCTACAACACTGAGGATATTTATTTGATCGATTGCCACGTGTTATCCAAAATCCACCTATAGAACCCGTAAGTGCAATGTCATTAGATGAACCTTAATGTTTAAAATTCATATCTTGTAAAATCGTACTAATTAATTTTAGATTTTTGTCATTCAATTTTATCTTGTAATTTATTTTAGGCTTAATTGCACTTTTGGTCCCCCTATTATAGGTGAAAATTGAAAGTAGTCCCCCCATTTTATTTGTCCCTAGTATTAGTCCCCCAAACAGAATTTCAACATGAGCTGTCATATTTTTAATGACGTGTAAATAAATTGCTGATGTGGCATACGCTGACATGGAATAAAGTTATTATTTTATTATTTCTGATTAAAAAAAATAAGTTTTATTTTAAAAAATCATTTTAATAATTATGAAATATTTATATAAATACAATTAAAAATAAAATTAAAAGAAAAACCTAAAATCCAAACTCTTCGTGAAAGGAAAGAAATTCAAGTCATCGTCTTCTCCGTGCGTTCATCGTCTACCGTCTACCCCTGCGTTCAAAGCCCTGCGTTCGTCATCGTCTTCTCTGTGCGTTCATCTTCTTTGTGCGTTTGTCTTCTCTGTTCATCTTTCTTTTTCATCAGTGATAAAATGGCGAGTGAAGATACAAAGTTTTGTGCTAGGTATGTGATTTTAGGGTTTTCGATTTGTTTTGTTATTAACATTATTAAACTATGTTCGATTTTAGGGTTTTCGCTTTGATTTTAGGGCCAAAAGTTTTTCTCTACACTGTTAACAGAACTGAATGCCTTTTAATAATGTGGTCCATATGCTCTATTGTATTATTTTGTGGTGCATGTGTAGTGTAGGCCAGCTTTGATTTATTCAATGGTTTGTTTTGTTCAATGTGGTCCATATGCTCTATTGTATTATAATGTGGTCCATGTGTTTTGTGTAGGCCAGCTTCAGTCCACAGAGTTAGGTTAAGAATTAACCATGGGGGTAGTTTTGTAAACCACCCAGTGAAGATGTATGTTTGTGCCCAAGTGGATGAGATGAATTGGTCTTGGGATGTAGACTTAATGTCCCACATGCAAATTATTAAAATGGTCAAAAGTTTGGGATATATGAGTATTAAACATTTGTGGTACCAGCATCCGAAGTACTCATTTACACGTGGACTTAGACCTCTCAACAATGACGAGGATGTATTAAAGTTTGCTGAAGATGTCAAAGGGTTCAACGTAATTGACGTCTTTGTGGAACAATGTATAGATAATCCTGAATGTGAACCAGATCAACCAGATTCTGAACCACTTCAACCTGAAGCAGAATCTGAATATGAATATGTACCTGTTCAAGCTGAATCTGAAGCTGTTCAAGCTGAATCTGAAGCTGTTCAACCTGAATTTGAAGTTGTTCAACCTGAATCTGAAGCAGTTCAAACTGAACAAGATAAATCTGAATATGAAGCAGTTCAAACTGAACAAGATAAATCAGAATCTGAACCAGTTCAAACTGAACCAGATCAACCAGAATCTGAACCTGTTGAATCTGAACCTGTTGAACCTGAATCTGAAGCAGTCCATGGTGAAGATTATCTGAGTGAAGAAGATGAAGATTATGTTGCTAACTCAGATGATGACGATGATGATATGGATGAGTTATATGAGGATGAGGATTGGGACTGGATTTCTGAAATACCAACTGAGATCTTTGTTAATGTTGGTGCTGAAAATTCATTTGAAAGACATGAAAACCCAAGAGGAAACCCAGGGCCTAGTTGTGCAACTGATTTTGAAGAAAATGATGTGAATTCTGATGATTTGGATACTCCACCAGGAAGTGAAGTTGATGAAGAGAATGTTAGGTTTGAGTTGGGCCTAAAGTTCAATACAAAAGAGCATGTTAAGAATGTCGTTAAAGATTTTGCAATGGAGACTAAGAAAAACTTGTATTTCAAAAAGAATGATGGAAAGAGAATCATTGTTAGGTGTGAGCCAGAATGTCCATTTTACATGAGGATCAGTAAGAGGACTTCAAATGAATATTGACAATTAGTGAGTTTCACAGAGGATCATACATGTCATAGGAGGGCACAAAATAAACAAGCCAAGACTGAATGACTTGCCAAGAAATTCGTTCCTATGTTGAGACATACACCTGAAATGAAACCCAAGGGATTGATTGTTGAGGTGCTTGATAAATGGGGTGTGAAGTTGTCTAAATACCAAGCATATAGAGCCAAAGTAAGAGCCATAGAAATGATTCAAGGTGCTCAAAGGGAGCAATATGCACATTTGAGAGAATATGCTGATGAACTTAGGAGATCAAATCCAAACTCTACGGTTATTATTAAGTGTGGTATGTCTGACATTGGACCAGTATTTGAGAGAATATATGTATGTTTGGAGGCTTGTAAGGCTGCATTTGCTAATACATGCAGGCCTTTAATTGGGTTGGATGCTTGTTTCTTGAAGGGAGAATATGGCGGTCAATTAATAGCCGCAGTAGGTAAAGATGGGAATAATCAAATGATTCCCATTGCATATGCAGTTGTTGAAGCAGAAACAAAAGACTCATGGCAATGGTTTCTGGATCTTTTACTGGAGGACCTCAACAATATTCAGCATAAGCAATATGCATTCATTTCAGATCAACAAAAGGTATGTGTGCTGAAGTTTATGCAATCTGTTTTTTTGGTTCTTGTGCTTGTTCAGTTTTGTTCTGGTTTTGGTTTTGTTCTTGTTTTTTGGTTCAGTTCTGTTTGGTTCTTGTGCTTGTTCAGTTTTGTTCTGGTTTTGGTTTTGGTTTTGTTCTGCTGGTTTTGGTTCAGTTCTGGTTCAGTTTTGGTTTTGGTTCTGCTGGTTCAGTTCTGGTTCTGCTGGTTTTGGTTTTGGTTTTATTCTTGTTTTTTTGAATTATGCAATCTGTTTTTAAGCAATCTGTGCTAAATTATGCCCTCTGTTTTTTTTTTTGAATTAAACAATCTCTTTTTAAATCATATGTTTCAGGGATTGGTACCTGCCATTGCCAACATTGGGGCCCACGTGGAACACTGATTATGTGTTAAACACTTGTATGGGAATTGGAAAAAAAAAGTATCCTGGAGGACATATGAAAGAGCTTCTTTGGTTGGCAGCAAGAGCTACTGTGGTCCAAGATTGGGAGAAAGCAATGCAAAAAATTAAGGCAATCAATGAAGATGCATGGAAAGACATGATGCAACTTCCACCATCTATGTGGACTAGGTCAGCATTTCGCACTGATACACAATGTGACCTTCAAGTAAACAACATGTGTGAGGCTTTCAACATGGCTGTATTGGAGTATAGAGATAAGCCTATCATAACATTACTTGAAGGTTTGAAACATTACATTACAGTAAGGATTGTGAAACAAAAAGAACTCATGCTATGATATAGAGGCAATATATGTCCTAGGATTCAACAAATATTGGAAAAGGCAAAAAGAGCAGCTGGGGGTTGGTTCGCAACTTGGCATGGAGATGATGATTTTAACTTGTTTAGTGTCACAAATGGTGTAGATACTTATACGGTAAATCTACACACAAAAACTTGTGCTTGTCGTAAGTGGGATTTGACTGGTATTCCGTGTTGCCATGCTCTTGTTTGTATATGGCATAACAAAGTTGATCCAGAATCGTACGTTTCACCTTATTATAGGTATAAAACTTGATTTTAACTGCATTATTGGTATTCTGCATTATAGGTATAAAACTTGGTTTTGGTTTTGGTTTTGGTTTTATTCTTGTGCTTGTTCAGTTCTGTTCTGCTGGTTCTGCTGGTTCAGTTCTGGTTCTGGTTTTGCTTCTGGTTTTGCATTACTGCTGGTTCTGCTTTATTCTTGTGCTTGTTCTGGTTTTGCACTACTGCTTGTTCTGCATTATTGCTTGTGCTAGTTCTGCTTTTGGTTTTGCATTACTGCTTGTTCTGAATTATTGCTTGTGCTAGTTCTGCTTTTGGTTTTGCATTACTGCTTGTTCTGCATTATTGCTTGTGCTAGTTCTGCTTTTGGTTTTGCATTACTGCTGGTTCTGCATTATTGCTTGTGCTAGTTCTGCTTTTGGTTTTGCATTACTGCTTGTTCTGCATTATTGCTTGTTGCTTTTGGTTTTGCATTACTGTTGGTTCTGCTTTATTCTTGTTCTGCTAGTTCTGGTTCTGCCTTATTGCTAGTTCTGGTTCTGCCTTATTGCTAGTTCTGGTTCTGCTACAGCCTTATTGCTAGTTCTGCTACATGCTTTGGTTCTGGTTCTGGTTTACTTGGTTCTGACATGTTTTTGGTTCGCTAAATAGGAAAACAAAATTCTTGACATGTTACTCTTACATTATAATGCCATCAAATGGACCAAAACTTTGGCATACATCAAATGGAGACCCTATAAATCCCCCAATCATGAGAAGAGCGCCGGGTAGATAAAAAAAAATAGGAACAAGTCCAATGACGAGTCAAAAGGTTCTAACAAACTACCAAGACAGTTTGCAACAGTGAAATGTAAGAACTGTGGGAAGCTTGGCCACAACACGAGGACATGCAAGAGTAAAAGTGCAGCAGATAGAGAGATTCCAAAAGGTGGAAATAACATCAACAGAACAAAGAGAGCAAAGACAACAAGGGTTGGAGGTGATGAGGGAGAAACACCAACAATTTTATCTCAAGATTCACAAGCTCCACAAATTCAAGATTCACAAATTAATTGAATGCACGAAACTTGTGATTTTTATTTTGGTTATTATGAATATGTAATCATACTTGGACCTATTTAATTTGGTTCCTATGAATATGTACTTTTATTTTGGTTACCTGTGAAGGAACAGTTTTATTTTGTAATGCATTAATATGACCTTTTGTTGGATCCTTATTTGGCAAATTATAGCACTACTTTCATCACAATGTTTTTGTGTCAATAGGATGTTCATCTTTTTATTGTTATGGTTGTTCTGTTGTATTTCATTTGTTGTTACTATGTACACTTGCTAATATATGTATATGTGCTTCTGCTAAATAAAAAATAGACAATCTAATTACAATAATACTAATTTCATTTCATAATAACAACCTTACAAATTTCACTATATTAAACAATTACATTACATTTTCAACCATAAACACTCTAAATTACATCATTACAAGACACCCTTAATTCAATCATTTTAATTACTTCAACATTACAATAACCAAAAGAACAATAATCAAAAGCCATGAAAGTGCCAGAAAGCCCTTCATTTGTTTCAACTTCAACTTCATTTCATCATCACAATTTTTTGTCACATTGTCTTTCTTCTTGAATTCATCAATCCTTTTCATCAACGACATAATAACTTCTTTTCCACGTTCTGTCATTGGCTCATCAAACCAATAAAAAAAATTGCAAGATTTTCTACCCTGTAACTGAAACAACAAAACATCAATGATTTTCTACCTTGTAAACAATACAAAAAAAAAATTTAAATAAATAAATTCCAGAATTTTGATAAATAGTTTACCTTATAAAATCCACAACCATGAAACCTTCGACCTGGATTTTCAGCCGTCCAAGAAGTACACAAAGGAGATTCAAGTCCAAAGAAACATTCTCTTCTTCTAATTCTCAAATGAGAATTGTTGTTTGTAACTGAATACGAATGAGAAGATATTCTTTTCCCAAAAAAACACAGAACAAACGAAAAAGAAACGAAATACAGAACAAACAATGAAATTACAAGGGACGATGACGAAACAGAGACGAAACAGAGAAGACGAAATCGAACACGAAGACGAAAACGAAACAGAAACGAAACAGAGAAGACAAAATCGAAGTTCTGTTAACAGGATGATGATTTCACGATTTCAGGGTTTTGATTTCACGAACCCAGGACTTTGATTTCATGAACGCAGGGCTTTGATTTCACGATTCATGGCTTTGATTTCACGATTCATGCTTTGATTTCACGATTCATGGCTTTGATTTCACGATTCATGGGTTTGCAATGATTTCACAATTCAAGGCATTGCTTTGATTTTAGGTGTTAGCTTTTTTTGTTTTAATTTTATTTTAAAAAATATAATTGTATTTTTATAAATATTTCATAATTATTAAAATGATTTTTTAAAATAAAACTTATTTTTTTTTAATCAGAAATAATAAAATAATAACTTTATTCCATGTCAGCGTATGCCACATCAGCAATTTATTGACACGTCATTAAAAATATGACAGCTCATGCTGAAATTCTGTTTGGGGGACTAAAACTGGGGACAAACAAAATGGGGGAACTACTTTCAATTTTCACCTATAATAGGGGGACAAAAAGTGCAATTAAGCCTTTATTTTATAAGATAATTAATAATGATAATTAATAAAAATTTAAAAGCGTTCATAACAAGTAACCAAAATAACAACAATTTATAAAAGTGTTCACAACAAGTAACTGACATAACAATAATTCATAAAAGTGTTACTACTCACTAGTGCGACTACATGATAAATACAACGCTTTATAAAAATGAATATACAACTCATCATCTGGACTAGCTTCATGTTGATTCAATCCCTGTTGTATAAGATCACTGATCTGCTATAGGATATGTGTCGACTGTGAACTAGAAGCATCAGCACTGGTGGGTGGTACACTATAATGCAGGACCTGAGGTATATCATCTGGTCGCACAAGCAGTGGATGAGACACCTAATAGAACCACTCCAAATATCCATCTTCAAACTCAGATGGATATATAGTTGGACAAAGCTTGGGAAACAGCTCTGTCATTAGCGTCACATATCCTAACCATTCCGCATCTACATCAAATAATCTATAAGGATCTGGAAGTGGCGGTGAAGGAATATATTGAATATATTCAAATTATCTCAAACACCTCTCTAACAGATATTTCACTGCAGTGCTGCATAATCGAATGTGACTAGTATAAAGCATGATATCATCAAAAGGAATGACACCCCTATGATTCTTCCATGGTCTCCATATAACATCCGCATGTGTCAATGCATCAATAACACGTCTGTATTCATGTACCTTATGCTTGCATTGTTTGTAGCACCATCTATTCATCCGGGCAAAGCATTCCACATCAGCACCCTGGTCACCTCTATTACAAATATTTGTAAAATATTCATAAATCCAACACTGTTGCAAATAAAAATAAATATATTAATAATAAATAAAAATATAATAATTAATACTAATAACTATATTAATAACATAATTAATACTAATAAATAATTGATAAAAAAATTAATAATTAATACTAACATAAGTAAATAATTAATACTAATAACATAATTAACATAATATTTATTAATTAAAATTAAATAAATAATTGATACCTGAAGCAGCGTTATATATCTACCTAGCTATTTGGTGTCATAACAACATGCATATGAGAGATAGTCATAAAGCACTACGAGTGCAGCAATACCCAATGTATATTTATTTGCACCCTATAAATATCTGAATAGAGAAAGGAACTTCGCATCAATTAGAGTATGACTCTTATCAGTGAAAATAGTACTCCCTACTAAATTCAACAAATATGCCATAGCAGCACAATCAAATCTCTCTGGTGTACACTGCCTTCTGAAGACCTCGTTCAACCAATCCAGTCTATAGTGCACACCTCTAGTCCTCATCATCTCCTCCCAGATCTCTTCTGTGGTCATTCCTAATAGATGGACGACAAAATTGCATACCATTACTCTATCTACTTCGGGTGGACTGTAGAACTCACCCCTAATAGGCAATCCCAAAAGATTAGCAACATCATCTAAAGTAATCGTCATTTCACCAAATGGCATGTGAAATGACGATGTCTGGAAATGCCATCTTTCAACAAATGCATATATCAGGTTGTTGTCGATCATCTACAAACTAACTCGTTGTACTGGATTCAAACCTGACAAATTCACCCAATTAATAGTATATAACTTTGTCCCTACAAATAATTTTTTTTTTGGATCTATCCTTGTTCAAGAGAACTCAAGTTTTAATTTTTGCTAAAATAATTTTTAGTCAAACTTCACCTATGAGTCGAACACTAAATTACTAGGATTTTGTTCCTCTGATAACCAGACAACTAAAATCAAAAATTGACTTTCAATCTTCTTTATTTATCTTAATTTTACTTTTAGATTTTGTATAAAATTTTACATGCACGATTAGTGAGATATTGTAAAATCCTTACCATGTGTATAGAATATGGTAATCAATTCATACATTTTGACAAGACAAAACGAGTCATGTTAAAATCCTACAAGGTACAATCAACACAATTAATTGTAATTACAAATTTATAGTTTACAAGCCTCCTTTATAGTACCAAAATTTCATCACATATTACTTTCTAAACAAAATATAAGTACTAAATATTGTCCTCTAACTCTAACTCCAGCCTTACTTCCTTCCCTCTACTTAATACATAAAGAAACAAGGATGAGATAATAATGTCAATGAGTTCTATAAAAAGGGAGAGAGTAGTTTGAATAATTTTCCTTAAGAAAATAATGAAAACTTATCAAGAATATGTCATGTAAGTAATCGTTGATTTGAGTCTCTTGCAAAGGTGGTTTGGCCATGACCACAATTGATGTCCCAATACGAAATAGGAGAAAAATAGGAAACAACATGATAGGCGGAAATAAGAGAACAACAAAGTTACAAAATGAAAAATACTAAACAACACCTGAGGCAGAAAAATAGAAAATAAATATTAGAGGTAAAAATACTTAAGTTTTTGAAACATCAACCAAAAGCAAAAAACCCAAAGTTACAAAATAACACCCAAAGCAAAACTATAGAGGCGAAGGCGAACGAGCATCCAAGGCACGCACATTTGCCTTCAGTGACAAGATTCACACATTAAACTATAATTCTTTACTCAAAATCTTGAGAGCTCATAAATTTCTAACATAACAATCATGCAATGATCACACTAACAACATACATGACATTTTAAAGTCATTTGGGTGCAATTTCAAAATACTTATATGCTATAAATTCCATTTCATCACGCTCTAAGTTCTTCTAACTTGTAATGTTCCCAAAGCAGCTTCTGACAAGAAGTAAAGAATTTCAGTGAATAATTTCTCAAAACCCTCATGCTACAAGAAGTTAATGTAACATAACTCACTTTCTTTTTTCTTTCTAAAAAGGTTCTTCTTGAATGTGAGTTAACAAGTGATATTTTACTTAATTTTCTTCCTATTCAAATTTAGTTTCCTTTGTTGCTTTTTCTTTCTCTCACTCGGACACGATTTACTTTCTTTTTTTATTATGTGATTAAACAATTATTTAATATTAAAGCACATAATAAAAAACTAGTCCCTCCAATCCATCTATCAAAATTTTGGAATAAGAGTAATTACGATATTTTTGTAATAGTTTATATTCTTATATTTATAGTAGCCATATTGTTTAATAAACTAATTGATCGACAGTTAATAGATATAAAAATATAATAAAATTTTCAATATCTTCAAAATGAATTGACCCATGTAATGGCAAACAATTGTCCCGACTATTGCTTATGCACTATCAAGTATCATGCAATATATAGAAAATGTTTAAAAATTATTTATATCAAAGTAAATTATAAAAAGTTGACCCATCTATCTATTGAAAGTTTGGATTAAAAGTGATTATGATATTTCTGTAGTGATTTATATTCTAATATTTATATAAGACAAATAGTTTTTAAACTGATTGAATTAGAGTAAATAGATATAATAATATCAACAACAAAAAAATATATTATCTTCTAAATGGAGCAGACACATGAGAGAACAAGTCAATGGTATGATCTTTCCTTTTTTTGTATTATATATGACATATATTCAGAGATATTTTTATTTAAATTAAGCTAATTGATTGCATTATTCGTGAGAATTCACATATTTTCAGCTAGTTGGTTTTATAAACTTCCAAGTTTAGTTTTTTTTTTTAATTAATTTTTCCTTTTGTTTGTGTTTATTATTATTTTTTTTCTCAACTATTTATTACTTATTTGTTTTGAGATAATGGTTGGG
>JBBPBT010001178.1:10245171-10263816 GCA_037974875.1 Cicer bijugum
TCATCAAAACCATTATTAGTAACAATTCTAAAATTAATTAGAGATGCAATAACTTGAATAGGTTTGTAGGGAAAAAAAATTAGAATAATTTTCATGAGGCATAATTAGTAATTAAATTTGATTATAAGGGACTATTTTAAAATCTTGTAAGAGATGTTTTTACAAACAATTCAAATTTAATGCAGTCAATTAGTGATTTGAAAAGGGAATAAAACATTGAAAATTCTGATATTTTTGTGATTGTTGGTTACCTTGAATTGAATTTATTTTTTTAAATAATTTTGGAATCAATATAAATTGATTCAATCCTTTTTTTTTTCTTCAGAATTCGATCAATATAAATTACTATTCAATCAATTTATCTAATTAATGTTAATATAGATATAGATTAATGTTAGTAAGTGCAAAAAATAGAGTATGCAAATAGGGTTGTCTGCTATAAGAATGGTTTCAAAGTCGGTGACATTCATGTTCAACGGTTCTCATCTTATTGTCTAACAATATAAAGTTTTTGTTTTTATGACTAAAATGAATGATTTATTGTGTGTGAACTTGTAAGTATAATTTTGATCTTGGCACAAAATACACATCAACCAAGTATTATTATTATATATACAATAATCTGTTTCTTGAGTAAAGGAAAAAGTATAAGCTACATAATAGCACTATAGTGTTTGTTTCATGAGAGCCTGAAATATCAACTGATAATCTCTTTTCAACAGTGATCCCTTTTGGTCAAAACTCAATTACAGAGCTGAGTAAACAATTGTTGGATCTGGGAACTAGTTGGATCTTGCATTAAGTATGTATACACCATTGCTTGAGCATGTTACATTCAGCTGGTTGCCTAGCTGGTTTGAATGCATTTTATGATATTTCAACAGAATGAATATCCATACCAAAGAAAAGAAAGAACAAAACTACAACCACATTATATAGTGCAAAATAAAATTAGAGAGTATATAATACAAGAATAAAGAAGCATTACAAACATAAGAGTGTGTTTTTTCTCAAGACGTGGGACATTTTTCAAACTATAGAGGATATAATGATGATACATGAAAAGTGCTTTAATGATGCGATACTATTACGTTGAGGAAGCTTTCATGTAAAAGTAAAATGCTTACCAAACAATATGCTGCCTCTGTATTGCAGCTCCATTTTGAAATTGGAACACAAGACAGATAATGCCACCAAGAGCAGTGATCATTTGCATCAACACCCCGGAGCAGTGCAACAAGTCCAACAGAAAGCCTGTGATATTCATGAACAAAACCAAATTTCAAATATAAACACATGTGTATTTACATTAATAAAGGATTAATCTAATTTTATATCAACAATGGATTGCTTCCTTCCGTGAAAAGAACAGAAAAAGTATTCAGACTACTATATCTTAAATTTTCTTTCATAGCTACTTTAGTTGAGAATCGTCATATACTACTAAAAAGGGATATGCTATAATCTGCCAGCAACAATGAAGATTTTTCATTCTTTATCATTTACGACAGGTATTTTGGTTTCTCGCAAAATTTCAGTCAAAATTTAGAAAGCGACTATCCTTAAAGTATGACTTGCAACATTCTTTACACTGATTCACATCATATACATGGAAAAAATTAAGAAAGCAACAAAGCATTACAAGATAAAGAAAGAACACTGAACAATTACTTAGTCCTCCTTGTTTTATCACTTCATCTCTGCTATATAGTATATAAACAACCCGGTCTTATTAACAATATAAAAAACAATTATTTTAAAACTATTACCAAGTAATGAAACACAGTTTTAATATCCAATAAATGTAACAAAGTAACAGACGACTTTGATGGATTTGATATGTTTCTAGATTCTGCCTAAAGCAAATAACTTGGTTTCTGATGCTGTAGTGTATTTTAATTTTACTTTAGTAGAGGCTAAAGCTTGCGACTGTTTGAGGAAGACCAATACTGCTTCTACCTGCCCCAACTACTCGAGACGAGAAAACTAGAAAGCTCGGGTCTCATGCAATTCGTGAACAGATTTAATCATGCTTAAGTATTCCCTTACGTATGCTTTAGCTAGAACAACTTGGTGCATATTTGAATTGACGATAATTTTGGCAAAATGATGGCACTGTGATTTTGGTGAAAATTACACTTTGGAGCTTCAACAAAATCATGGTGCCATTGTGATTTTGCAAACTAATTGTCAATTCAAACATGGACTTGGTCTCTAAAATATGATACTTCAGATCTTACCCAACAATTAGAATGATCAAGGAGAGGAACCATAATATGCATTAATATTTTTTGAACTTAGACTTACCTCGTGTTGGAGAATACTCTACATACAGGAGCGTATCGTCGGTCAATCCATCCAAACTGAGGACGTATCAATATTACAAATCCGAGAAGAAATCCTGTAAGAAAGCCTCCACAAAAAGAAACTGCATGCAAAAAGAAAATTTGGATTATGAGTAGTTTTCTCTTAAGTTTGAGATGCTCACTCACAGTACAAATTAAGAAACTTAATATACACCTTATTGTCGTACATGGACCAATTAGTGATGAGTTCTTATAGCATGCCTCCTAGCAACCCAAAGAGTGCGCCAGAAGCACCAACAGAAAAGAGCATAAAGCAAACTGCCTCCAAATCCCGATATGACATACAGCAGTCCTATAAGCACTGTAACACAACTATACATAAGTTACAAAAGAACTTGAAGCTAAACTGGGCAAACAATAACACAACACAAAAAAAGAAACTTAAAAGAACAAAAAGCAAAATTCAAATTTATAGATTACGACCGAAGTTTGGTATACTAATAATGACTAACAACTGATGTAAGAATAAAAATATATATTTAATCCTACTAACGACTAATGCAGAATATGTCACACATACCAAACTCAAATTCTTGCTCAAGACGAATTCCAATGAAAAGAATACCCAACATATTTGCAAATAGATGAAAAACTCCGCCAAGTAGCCACATACATGTGATGAGACGCCAACCCTGATGCCTGTGAACCACCCTGTTCACATCAAGAGCCCCCATCTTCTGTAGCGTAAGCAACATTACTAACCACAATAACAATCAATTCAAAATTTGAACTTTCTAACAGATTAAAACTCATTCATAAATAACCAAAGTAGCCATAAGGTTTAAATAATTTTTTCATCCACAAATATACACCTCCGCGTATAATCCTTGAAAAAAAAAATATTGCGGCTCATAGTCCTCAAAATATACGAAAATTAGTTTTTGTCACTAGTTGTTTTGGTTTTAGTCTCCATAATACTGATCAATTTGCAGAATTAGTCCTTAATTTGCTTTCTCTTTTTCATTGTTTTGGTTTATGTCTCTATAACGTTCCAATCAGTCCTTCTAAGATTTTAGTCTATGCAAGAGGAATTACATAGGAGACAATTGCTAACATAGACCAGTATAATATATAACATGTAATAAAACCAAAATCAGAATAAAACTATCAAACATTCTTAAGGACTATTTTTTGTAAACCCAAATGTCTCTTCCCATCCAACAATCATGTTCGATCAACCTAAAGGAACAACTCCTCGAATAGAAAGCAAAATATTTTATGATCTTATTTTATTATACCTTTAAATTGAAAATAGAAAAATACCAAGTCTATGCTCAAGCAACAGAAATGAAACAATCTTTCTAAAAATGCAGAAAGTTTGTCACATGAGCAAAATGATGAGTCACATATGTAGTTCATAGAAATAATATTGCATTGCAGTGGTGGCATCGAAAAAGACACAGATCTGATTCTCTGCCTCTAATTTATTTGTTCTATTAAACACAAATAATAAATTTGCTAGATTGTGATACGTGCAGTGATTTTTATTAGATAATAGAAGTAACAAAAATCTAAAAACAATAATCTTTTACACTAATAGATTTTTTTCCTTTCGTTTATTGCACTCTACCTATGATATCATTATCCAAGGACTCGATGAAAAAATCATTTAGAAACAAAATCAAAATAAATTGATAAAAATAAAAAATACAAAAATAATAAAACACTCAATAACTGTAAAATATAAGAATACTGAATAACTGTGGGAAATAATAACATTTTATTACATTGTTAGATTCACAATAATACGTTACAATAATGATGATAAGTCCTCTGGAAGGTCGTAAAAAATGTCAGATTTTTCATTCTCGTAAAATTCAACTTCAGTGGGAGTGGGAGGACAAGGTTGACAAAATAACGAAGATAAATCTTTTGGAAGGTCGTCAAAAATGTCAGAAGCATCATAATCGCAAAATTCAACTTCGGTGGGAGGACAAGGTTGAAAAAATAACGAAGATAGATCTTCTGGAAGGTCGTCAAAAATGTCAGAAGTATCGCAAAATTCCTCTTGCTGTCTATTAGAAATTTGGTTAGAATGTATTTGTTTCTGTTCGTGAAGTGTGTGAATAGGTGTTTCAACGGACTCGACGAACGAAGACAAAACTGATATTTTTTTTCTACCACGTTTTTGCACTCCTTTCTCCAATTTATGTTTAAATTTCTGTTAATTAGTATTGCAATTTAATGTTAATAAAGAAATAAAGAATAAAGAAACGATTTAATGTCTCAATTTTTGGAATTTAAGGTATGAAGGAATAAAGAAACAATTTGAAATTTAAGGTAAGAAGGAATAAAGAAACGAACCTGCAAATGACTAGCAACATGTTCTCGGGTTAAACCGGGAACATCCATTATTTTGAGTATTTGTTTAGGCTTTGCATCTGAAAACGCATATAAATTCAATTATTAAAGAATACAAACAAGGATAAGAAAAGAAAAGAAAAGAATTGTAATGAATCATACTATCAAGGCCTAATTCAGTGACCACTTTTACGAATTGATTATGCATCTGTTGAGTCCACGACCACCGGAACTTCTTTGCCGGGGGTGGATAATCATCATTTGTTTGATTTGGAACATCTATTTGGTGTTCTCTACCCCGTTTATTGTTCAAAGAGTTCATATTTTGATTTATATTCATATTTTGATTTTTATTCATATTTTGATTTTGATTGGTATTTTGATTTGTATTCATATTTTGATTTTTATTAATAATAACATGCTTCCACAGATGCTGGAAATCTTGTTCTTTCAATGGCTTACTCAAATAATCAGAAGCACCTTTTGTGATAGCCTCCATGACAGAATTGGTAGAGTAGTGAGAAGACATGACTGCAAGATGACAAAAACTAAAAGTAGTAAGTACATAGCTACGGTTTTCATTTTTAGATGAAACAATAAAAAAAAAAAAAACTAAACTTACAAATAACAGGAATTTTGTGGAATAAGAGAACATGTTCAAGAAAGTCATAAGCAGTAGTCAGTTCTTGCATATCAGTATCAACAATAATGAGATCAAAAGAGGATTTTGTTTGGGAAAGAAGATTGAATGCAACAGAAGGCATGCAACAAGTGGTAACTGAAGGAACAAAATATAAAATGTAAAAAAAAAAAAGAAAATCAAGAAATGATAAAGAATTGATAAAGAATTGAAGGAGTAGTTAGTAAATTACCTTGGTATTGAAATCGATTACCCATTGCGTGAAGGATGGGATGGTGAGTTGTGTCAACATCAAGGGCGAGAACCCTTAGACCAATTGGGAATGTTTCAGGTAGTGTTGTTAGGGCCATCTTCAGAAATACGAAAGACACTAACTAACTACACAACTCTATTGCGTTCACTCTTTTCTTTTCTTGCGTTGCGTTATACCAATTAATTATAACACTAATTAATGCTTCTCATCTCATTATTATACTGCGAGACATTCATTGGGCCCAAAAACATCCCATCCGGTCCAATGGAGTGAGGTGGTCAGGTGGTGGTTTATCGCTCATTCAGTCACAGTCAATACCAATATTTTACTACTTTTGCCTCGGTACTTTATTTTAATTACATCATTATTATTATTATTATTATTATTATTATATTTTTCTGTAAACAGCTTATAAAATACTAATTAATATATTTAGTTATTTGAATTAAATTTTTTATATTTTTTTCAAATAAATATTATTTATAAATTTTTTTTAAAAAGTATAACATTCCAAGAGGTATTACATAAACAAAATGTTATGGAACTATATGATAAAATTGATAAACAACTTTGCTCAAACTTTGTGACAATGTGTTCAACTATTTTTATAACAAATTTGAATTTAATTGCTTTTTCTATATATTTTTTCTTGTAGTAGTAACGACCACCATTTTGCTAATAGAATGTGACATCATCTCAAACTATTGTCCTTCTTGATAGGAAATATTTTTTATTAATTAGAACTATCTTGTTATTTGTTTCTTATTTCTATGCAATGTATTAGTAGAGACATTTTATCTACAATGTATTTTGATCAAGATCTGAAATAGAATTTATATATTATGAAGGAATTTTTAACTATATATGTACACATGCTGATAAGGGATTAAATGTCTATTAAAGAATATGCCTTATATGCTTATTGTTTGATGATTAGATTCATTTTCTTTGTTCTATTATCATTAAACTATGAAAATTGTTTCAAAAAGATAGTTTTAGAACTTGTTATGCTTAGGGATATGTAAGTTTGAAACTGTCTATTAAAGAACATGTCTTATAAGTTCATTGGTTTATGATTAGATTCTTTTTTTCTTTTTGTCATGTTATCATTAAACTATTAAAATTTATTTTAAAGTGATAGTTTTAAAACCCATTACGTCATGACATAAAAGTCCTTCTTGTTTTATTTTATTTTTCGTGATTTTTATTTGTCAGTGTTGTTTTTGAAAAAGGAATGCTTATAGCATTTCATTTATAATAAATTGTTGGATTCATGTCACAATATCGATAAACATATGGATACAAGTTAAAGATGTAACCGCTTGAGCAAGAGCAAGAGCAACTTCATTTGCTTGTCTCCTTACAAACTCAACATAATAGATATGAAAATGAATATTTAGTAAATTCCTAAATATAAAGGTTGTCACTACATTCTTAAAGTCTAAATCAAAGTCAATAGATTCAAACTAAAGTTTTTATGCTCAATTCAAAGTAGAGAGAAGTCTAAGAGCTTCTCCTCCATCAACATTAACAATAAGCGAGAACTAGTCTGTCTATGCTACAACAAATATACCATATTCATCTCTAATTTACATACCAACACCCACCTTATTTAGAGAGGTAGAAAATATGCATCCACGTTAAACTTATATCGACCGAGTGAAGGCTTTTTCCAAGCTATTATATTAGAGTTGGGTGGTGCAATGGAGTGAGGTGGTCAGGTGGTGGTTTATCGCTCATTCACTCACCCGGATCATACTACCACTTCTCACTCACACTCACACTCAATACCAATATTTTACTACTTTTGCCTCGCTACTTTTTTTTAATTACATCATTATTATTATTATTATATTTTTTCATAAATACATTATAAAATACTAATTAATATATTTAATTATTTTAATTAATTTTTTTATATTTTTCTGAAAAAACATTATTTATAATAGCTTTAAGGTGTCTATTAAAGAACATCTCTTAAATATTCAGTGCAATATTATATTCTTTTTTTTTTATTGTCATTATTATTATTATTATTAACATTTTTATTACATTATTATTATT
Organism: Cicer bijugum; assembly: GCA_037974875.1. Classification (NCBI taxonomy): domain Eukaryota; kingdom Viridiplantae; phylum Streptophyta; class Magnoliopsida; order Fabales; family Fabaceae; genus Cicer; species Cicer bijugum. The sequence goes on from JBBPBT010001178.1 coordinate 10,252,796, forward strand.
AACATTTTTATTATTATTATTATATTTTTCCATAAACAGCTTATAAAATACTAATTAATATATTTAGTTATTTGAATTAAATTTTTTATATTTTTTTCAAAGAAATATTATTTATAAAATTTTTTTATTAAAAAATAATATTCATTTATTTAAATTATTAAATAAATTGATACAATATAATATAATATAATATAATATAATATAATATAATATAATATAATATAATATAATATAATATAATATAATATAATATAATATAATATAATATAATATAATATAATATAATATAATATAATATAATAGATATTTGTATCGTTAATTTTCTTTTGGATTTTTCAACTATTGTGTTGGTGATTTTTAATATAGTTAAATATATATTTCAATCAATGGAAGATAAATTTTGAATCGACTATTTGTACATATACATTGAAAGGAGAAGTCCTAAAATGTTTACTATACATTTATTATAAATAATTTTTTTGACATACAGAAAAAATGTTCTAACTTTGTTAAATTACTTAATAAATTAATGTGTGAAAATTTTATGTATGTTCTCTAATAAAATGTTAAGAAATGATGGGTAAAAATAACCGATTAAAATGAAGAGTTTATGATATTTTTTTGATTAAATGCCATAAAAATTTTAATTATAAATGATTGTCGTGATACATAAGTGAGACGTTTTGTATTTTGATAGATTATTAATTTTAGCATAGGGAACACTTCAAGAAATAAAGGAGGGTCAATCCGGTCCAAACACTAAATTGGGCCTTAAGGAAGAATTTACTAGGGCTCATTTCCCGTTAGAGCTATATAGATGAGACACTATTTATACTTGCAAATAATATTGACCAAAATATGTTAAGGAATGTGTAACAACTCACCAAAAAATGTTAAGGAGTATGTACATGCCCATATAACTTTTTATATTAAATAAAATAAAAATGAAAATTAATAAATAAATTATTAAAAATAATTATTATTAATTAATAGTAATAATTATTAATTAATAAAAATTAGTAAAAAATAAAAATTTATAGAGATTGAGTAAAGTTGTCAGTAACATTCAGACAATATTATGAGTTACAGTCAAGTAATTGACATAGTTTTCATATAGTGTGCACTTTATCCTTAACATTCATCTCAATTCTATTACGAGTATTATTTAGACGATCATTTTTAAATTTCTACAATTGAGAGTTTCAATACAACATATTATATTCATATGATATCAATTAATTATCGATAGTATACTACAATTAAAAATAAAAGTAAAGATTAAACAAAGATAATATAATAAAAAAATATTGAATTAAATTTTAACGTTTAACATAGTAAGTTGTTACTTTATGCCTACTTCTCATGTTGTTATTTGCTCTAATAACCACTTAGAAGTAAAAGAAACAAATGTAAACACATTTTAGTTGAATAAAAAGAATAAAAAGTGCAGTACGAGAGTGTCTATCACGTATAAATAAAGATGCATGTGAAAAATTATAGATAATTAATAGTTGCATATATAAAATAATTAGTCAAATCTACATGAACATAAAAGCTTAAACGAGATAGATTGCAAGGGGGAATGGGGTCGAATGACGTGGAAATTTGAAAGATTAGATTGTTGCCATTAAAATAAAAATTATAGTGTATAGATATCCAAAAACATATGTTTTGGTGAACAACTCCAACAATTATATTCTACCATGTGTGCCTCAAGTTTCTATAAGTATAGAAGTTATTAAGTATGGAATTTGGATTCCATGCGGTATGAGAGTCCATACATTTGAGCACATTAGGGCATTTGGATTTCGTACACTCTGAAACACTAAAATGTGACATAAGTGGACTATGTAAAGATATTTGTGATGCGGTTTGGATTAATTATGAGAGAAAAAGGTATTTATTCCCAAAAATAAATTACTTGTGTTTCAATATGGTTTGTATGACTCTTAAAAAAAATGTTATGATTCAATTCAACATTGTTTAAATTGAATCACTTATCTAATCATAATATAAAATATTATTCAAATGTTTTTAATGTTTTATTTTTCCTAACTGAGCATAGGGTTGTTATTTTAGTTTTTGACTCAATCAAATATCCAAAACAATAATTGATTCATCAAAACGTGTGTCATTTTAGTCCTAACATTAACTTTGTTATCATTAATTAATTGTGTAACATATATGCGTTTACATGGTTGTGTGATACCCTAAATTTATTCCTGAATTTCTTAAAGTCCAATTGGTTGAAAAGGCTCAAAGACAATATAATTGGGTGGCAAAGAGGTATTTTAGAGAGTGAAAGTGCAACTAACTGAGCTAGAACTTGTTCTACTATCTAATATGTTAATGTTGAAAGATGAAAGAAGTAAATATAATTAGAAAACTATGAAGTGTAAAAGAGTTGCAAAGGAAATTGGTCATAGTTAAGTTGAAATGAAGTTGTTAACATTATGATCGTCTAAAGATTCATTAGTTGTCTCAAATTATAAAATTTTCAATTGTTGAAGTAACATGGATCTTTGGTTACTTTTAAGAAATTGGATAAGAAATTTAGAGTTAGGAAAAAGAATATTAAAATGAAGAAGAAAATTAAACTTCGTGATTTTTTATTTTTATTTTTTAATTTACTTTTATTTTAGTCTTTTGTCTAATTATATACATATATGAGAAAGACCGACATATTACACAGTCAAATAGATATATGTGTCACACGATTAACAAAATTAACAATAAAGTTAACATGAGAGACTAAAGTAATAAATATTTGGATGAGTCGAAGTCAAATTGTGTGAGATCCAAATCAATTAAGGGGGCAACTAGTCCACTCCATTACTTTTAGTCTATCATATTATTAACTATTTTAAAAAAAGGTACGAGAATGCAGAACCAACTTAGAAGGTTGGATTAAAACTTCTTTGTCCCATTACTAATGATATATTATAAAAATACTAAAATAATTTCAGTATCAACCTAGCTATTATAATTCAAAAATATATGATATTAATTTTATTATTGACATGACATTGGGCACAAGTGGCTCAAATATCAAGTGAAAAGAATATATGAAACAAAAAGATATCATGGTTATTTTCATTAATATTAGCAAATTAGTGTTACAAAAATGTACAAATAGTAAGTCATACTCAATTACTTATTTATTTATTTTAATTTTGAAACATATAACAACTACTTTTTAGTTGCGATAATTGAATGACAAAGAAAATTAAAAGACTTCAAATTAATTTTCTAATTCAATGCACCACATAAAATGTAAATGATGTTATTAATAACAATACTAGAGGTCATAGTGAATCATAATTATTATACATCTAATAAGAAATTTCTTTATCTCAGACTTTGTAGTGTCTTTATTAGTCTCAATGTACTTATCATCATTGATAGATAATTAATCTTCTAAGTAATGTAACTCAAATTCATTATAATATTTCTTTTAAAATAAAATATAATAAAATTGTTTTATATTTTTTGAAATGAAATATAAAAAAGAAAGAAAAAAAAAACAATTTCTCTCTTAGTTAATGATAATCTCTAAAATACCATTATTTTTTTTCTTTCTATTTTCAATAGTCAAATTTATTTATCATGAAGAGTAATTTAAGCAATATACTCAAGTTTTTATTGGAATTGTATAGATTAGATGTGATAATTTAATATATGTAATTTTATTTTTACTTATAATTCATTTTAGAGGAAGTAGAAGGTAATCAATTTTTAAAAATTTTTTTTAACAAGTTCAGCCGACCAACTTGTTCTGCCCTGTCAAGTCCTTTTTTTAGTTGATTAAAACTGGATAGGCTATCAAAGGTGGTCGAGTTCAAAACATCAACTCGATCATATAAAATCATAGGTTAAATGAGTTAGTTTGATGGTTTTGATTCGTTTTGTCACTCTAAAATCAATGATAAATTATTTTCTAAAAATTTAACATTTTTATATCCTCATACTTATATTTGAACTTGAGATGCAAACTCAAATAGAAAATAATTTTTTTATTTAAATTTTTTTGACATTACTTTATTTTTGAATCGAAATTCGAACCCAAAACTCTTACTTAAGCAAAAAAAAAATAGTGATATCGTCTTACATTTAATAGATTTAATTGTATTAAACTATAAATTTTTTAAAAGGTATAAATTAATTTAAAATAGTCGAGTTTAAAATATCAAATCAATGCACCTAAAATGTTTGGTTAAATGGATCAATCCGACAAACTCCACCTATTTACCACATAAAATCAATAGTACATTATTTTTTAAACTTTTAATATTATTAGATTCTCATGTTTATATTTAAACTTATATTTGAACCAAAGACTGAAACTCACATAGAAGAAAAAAAAAATTATATAAAAAGTTTTAATGTTACTTCATTTTTAGGTTTAGATTCAAATCCAAAAATTTTAATTAAGCCACAAAAAACTAGTAATATCATGTTACATGTTAACAATATATTCAATTGTACTAAATTATAAACTTTTCAAAAGAAATAGACTAACATAAATGGTTGAATTCAAAACATTAATTCTTCTCATCTAAAATAACATGTTAAACAAGTCAGCCCAATTAATAGAACTTTTTACCACTACTTTCTTTTTGTAAGTTAAGATTAGAAAGAAAAAAAATATTTATCGGATTTAAATAGGAAAAATATATATATATATATATATATATATATTATAAATTAATAAAATAAAATCACATAAAAGGAGATGAATGTGCATTCCCTGGAATAGAACAAAGAGAGATTGAAAAAAATAATATTTGGAAATAATTATGTAATAATAATATTTTGTTTCCTTTGTTAAGAAAAGGAGAGACTCGCTCTCACTTCAATGCTCCATTGTCACTTGCATTTTTCTCGGATCTCTCTCTCACCCTTTCATCTTTTTCTTCTTCCTCTTCACATTCTCTTCACAATTTGGTATCTCTCTCTCTCACTCTTGCCACCCTTTCTATTATGTAATGATCAAACCTTTTTTGATCCAACCTTTGATCTGATTTAACTCTTCAATATCTTAAAGTTTCAATCTTTGTGAGTTATATACTCATATTTGCTTATTCATTTTATGTAATTTGGATCCTTTCATTCGAGAAATCCACGTAGTGGTAGTTCGATCTTGATCAAACAGTTTAAAAAAATATCAACTTTAATTTTATAACTTAAAATATCAAATTTAAATCTGATTCGTCTGATCTTGATCGAATGATTGCGGAAGCTATGAATGCGTGAATGCCAAGATGGTTATTGGTTTTTAGTGTTTTAACTTTGTAGCAGTTTTTTTTTTCTTGGTATGGTTTATGTAATCTTAATGAAAAATGGGGTTGTTTGAATTTTGTATTGTAGGTGAAAAATGGCACAAATTTTGCTTCATGGAACTCTTCATGCTACCATTTATGAAGTTGATAAACTTCAGGCTGGTGGTGGCGGCAATATTTTCAGCATGGTATTATTTTTTATTTTATTTTGGCCTATTTGGATCTGGTGTGATTTAATTGTTGATTTTTTAGTTTTGATATGTTTGGATTATGAAAATTGGAATTTGAAGTGTATGTGTTTTATTAGTTTTGCATATGATTGAATAAAGAAAAAAGAATATTTTGATTTGGTGGTACTGGTGATGACTGTTGCATCAATGTGGACCCTGCTTGCTTTTGAAGGATCTGTGATCTGTTTGGTTATTGTATATAACTTTTTTTTAAAAGTTTTCATACTTCCATTTTCTAATCTGATAACATGGAACAGTTCAGCAAAAAGAGAAATGATTGAGAGAAAAATTGAATTATTTGCGATTGATTCATTGAAAAAAGTTGATTACTATGAATATATGATACACTTTATAAATAGTGATCATAATCAAGCTAACTAATCTTAAATATTTATAATTAACTATAACCAACTCCTACCGATATCTAACATATCTCAAATTTTATAGGAATATGCATCATTTTTTTTATACTTTCAGTCATTTTCAAACCTTGTGTGAATTCTTTATGGAAGTGATTTGTGGAGCTATTCAAGACTTCTGTCATTAAAAACAGAACAATGTTAATCTAAATTAGTGATTGTCAATTTGTTATCATGATCTAAATTACATGTTGTAATTTGGCTGCTAGTTTGACATGAATCAGATGGTTGCCTTTAGTTTGAAATTGTTAATCCAATTCACCTTTTACCTGAATGACCATTACTTTTATCTTATGCATTCTTCATTACACATATGCTATGTTTTAGCAAAAATAATTTGAGTATGCTTGAATCTTAGTCATTGGATTTTACTTTAGTTTTTGTATTGTTATTGTTTATGTTGATTTTTCATGTATATATTCAAATACATACATTGCATCTGGTGAAAAGAGAATATTCATTTTCTTTAGTTTTGTTCTTTTATTTTTGTTATCCATCATTAACGGCGCTGTTTATTTAATGCTTATACTTCTACAGATCAGGCAAAACATTGAGGAGACTGTTGGTATTGGAAAGGGAGTTACTAAACTCTATGCTACCATTGATTTGGAGAAGGCAAGAGTAGGAAGGACAAGAATTATCGAAAATGAACATACTAATCCGAAATGGTACGAGTCTTTTCACATTTATTGCGGCCATTTGGCTTCAAATATTATATTCACTGTGAAAGACGATAATCCTATTGGAGCAACTTTAATTGGAAGAGCTTATGTGCCTGTTGATGAGATCTTGGATGGTGAGGAAATTGATAGATGGGTGGAAATTTTGGATGAGGAAAAAAATCCGATACCTGAGGGTTCGAAGATCCACGTGAAGCTGCAATATTTCGATGTCACGAAAGATCGCAGCTGGGCTCGAGGCATTCAAAGTGCTAAATTTCCCGGAGTTCCGTATACTTTCTTCTCGCAGAGGCAGGGATGTAAGGTATCTCTTTACCAAGATGCTCATGTGCCTGATAATTTCGTTCCTAAAATATCGCTATCTGGTGGCAAGACTTATGAGCCTCATAGGTGTTGGGAGGATATTTTCGATGCAATCACTAATGCAAAACACTTGATATACATTACTGGTTGGTCTGTTTATACCGAAATTTCCTTGGTGAGGGATTCTAGGAGGCCGAAGGCTGGGGGAGACGCAACACTTGGTGAGCTTCTCAAGAAAAAGTCTAGTGAAGGTGTTCGAGTTTTGATGCTTGTTTGGGATGATAGAACATCGGTTGGTTTGTTGAAAAAGGATGGATTGATGGCTACTCACGATGAAGAAACCGCACAATTCTTTGATGGAACTGATGTGCATTGTGTTTTATGCCCCCGCAATCCTGATGATGGTGGTAGCATCGTTCAAGATTTACAAATTTCAACGATGTTTACTCATCACCAGAAGATTGTGGTTGTGGATAGTGAATTACCTGGTGGAGGGTCGGACAAGCGAAGAATTGTGAGCTTTGTTGGTGGTATTGATCTATGTGATGGAAGATATGATACTGCCTTCCACTCACTTTTCAGAACCCTCGACACGGCACATCATGATGATTTTCATCAACCTAACTTCCCCGGCGCTGCAATCACAAAAGGCGGTCCAAGAGAGCCTTGGCATGACATTCACTCTCGGCTTGAAGGACCTATTGCTTGGGATGTTTTGTTTAACTTTGAGCAGCGATGGAGAAAGCAAGGTGGGAAAGATTTACTAGTCTCTCTAAGAGAGCTTGAAGATTCTATTATTCCTCCATCCCCAGTGATGTTTCCGAACGATCATGAGACATGGAATGTTCAGTTGTTTAGATCGATCGATGGTGGAGCTGCTTTTGGGTTCCCGGAGACTCCTGAAGAGGCTGCAAGAGCCGGGCTTATTAGCGGAAAGGACAATATCATAGACCGTAGCATTCAAGATGCATATATTAACGCTATTCGACGTGCAAAGAACTTCATCTATATTGAAAATCAGTATTTCCTCGGAAGCTCTTTCGCATGGAATGGTGATGATATTAAGCCTGAAGACATTGGAGCTTTGCATCTAATCCCAAAGGAACTTTCACTTAAGATTGCTAGTAAGATTGAAGCCGGGGAAAAGTTCACCGTGTATGTTGTCGTCCCAATGTGGCCAGAGGGTGTCCCGGAAAGTGCATCAGTTCAAGCAATATTGGATTGGCAGAGGAGAACAATGGAGATGATGTACAAGGATATCGTTCAGGCACTCAGAGCGAAGGGAATCGAGGAAGATCCTCGAAAATATTTGACGTTCTTCTGCCTTGGTAATCGGGAGGTGAAGAAACAAGGAGAGTATGAGCCTGCTGAACAACCAGAACCTGATTCAGATTACGAGCGAGCACAACAGGCTCGACGATTCATGATCTATGTTCATACCAAGATGATGATAGGTAAAAAAAAGTTTGAAGATTACTGTCATAATCTAAAAACTTCAACAATGTCATAAAGTTTGAATATTTTGTGTGCTTATTTCTTTGTAGTCGATGACGAATACATAATCATTGGATCTGCCAACATCAACCAAAGATCAATGGACGGTGCGAGGGACTCTGAGATAGCAATGGGAGCTTATCAGCCTTACCATTTGGCTACAAGACAGCCGGCACGAGGTCAAGTCCATGGCTTCCGCATGTCGTTATGGTACGAGCACCTCGGCATGCTTGATGAATCCTTCCTCCATCCAGAAAGCGAAGAATGTATCGATAAGGTGAACCAAATTGCTGACAAATATTGGGATCTCTATTCGAATGAGTCGCTCGAGCATGACCTTCCCGGCCACTTGCTTCGATATCCTGTTGGAGTTGCTAGTGAAGGAGATGTCACAGAGCTGCCTGGATTTGAATTCTTCCCCGACACCAATGCTCGGATTCTCGGCGCCAAAGCTGATTACCTCCCTCCTATCCTCACTACTTAGTTTTTATACTTTGTTCACAATATTGTGACCTGCTTACTTACATTAATCTTTGTTTTTTATTACTATTTGTGGTTTGAAGAGTAATAATCTTTTTTGTATTTTATATATATGTTGAGAGTACAATAATCTTAATATATAGTATGTAATGTATTTTTGGAATTGTTTTTAGCATTCTGAAGATGGCAATGAGCCAAATACAGATTTTTGTGTTGTTAACTGCTATGACTTTCGCTGGTTTCTAATCAGTGTTTTTTATCTTTAATGTCATGTGATTTTCGTTTATTTGGGGAGATTTTTGGAAAATATTGATAGTTGAACCGAAGCAATGAATAGATCTATAGTACTCAGAGTTCTAATTGAAGGTATACTTCAATGACACCGACATCACACTACATTAATTAATTTATTTTTTAAATGATTAGTAATGTTGACATGTTAATGTTAGTGTCAATACCTGTATTTTATAGATGGATTATGATTAGATTTTTTATGGATAAGATAAAAGATTAAAAAAATGTAATTTTACCTCAATTATATTAAAATGGATGGAGAGAGAATATTTTGAAAATAATACTTGAGGCATTAGATTAGTTATTCTTTTAATCAAACAATTGACTTCAAGTGATTAACAAATTTTAATTAAGGACGAATCGTTTGGAAAAATCTGAATTTGAATCTTAAATAAAAAAATTATTAATTATATTTTACTTACCTTCCGACCGAATTCTAAATGATTAGGGTCTTTATTCCTTTACATGAGTTGAATAAGTCATCTAAAAAACTATTCTTTGTTTGAAATTTTATATATATAAAAAAAAGTGAATAAACTCAATTCCACTTTATAGAAATAGTTGAGTGAATAAACTCCTCCCCACTTTATAGAAATAGTTGAATAGTCCATTTGTTACCCTTACAAATTGTAGGAGGGATGACTCCACTTACAAAGTCATTTTCAATTTAGATATTTAAATGATTCAATAAATTTTAATATCAATTTTTAAATTTAGATTAAACGTAACTCAACATTTATAAATTTATTTTATAATATAAAATATATATATATATATATCCTAGTTATAAAATTATTTTCAAGTAATATTTAAACTAAATACGTAACACTCTACACAAAAAATAAAATACATAAAACTACGATTATAGATAATGATATTTAGATTTTTTTAAAATAAATTAGAGTAAGTATTATTATTAATTAAATTGATATTAATAATTATTTTACCAATGTTTTGAGAAGATTTAAATTATATCACTTGATATATTTAAATCTTAATACAATAATTAAATATTAGAGAAAAAGTCAAGTTTTTTCATTTTATTTAATTATTTATTGACTTGTTGTGGAAGATCCAATCTGAGAACATGAGGATTTGGTATTCAAATCTAAAATATTATTTTCTCTGTCTATAAACAACAGCGTCATGCTCGAAATCAGAATCTCGATCAATGACAATATGGAACTCCACGAATTTAAATTTCAGTCAAAAATTTATTTTGAAGGGAATATTGAAAAATAAAAAGTACCAACATTCTTAATATTTGTCCATGGTGTTTTGATCAAATTTGTTGGGCTTGATAAAATTGAGAATTTGTTTAGACACTGCTCCCTCCAATCTAAATTAATCAATAGGTGTAACACAGTATTTAGAAACCAAACAAACATTTCCTAATCCTATTGTCTATGTCATAACTTCCAACATATCATAATATGCTTCTATCTTTTACAAATTATTGTATATAGACATTTGTGGTCTCAAATTTTCAATTTTACCCAAATTAAACTTTGTAGAAGACAAATGAAAAATATTAAGGAAACAAAAACAAATTTACATTAGGTGCAAATATGTTTAAATAAATAAATCCCCTGAAGTTACTTTGAAAAAGAATTGCACTAGCTAATAAAAACTAGATTTAACTATGAATATAGTTAAGAACTTTTCACAACAAGATGAATGGTGAATTTTTAACTAATTATTTGTTAGTATAAATTGAAAAGAGAGTAATCAAAAACCTAATTTAATTATAGGTTTTTTTGGTATCACAACAATCACAAGAGAAAGGAGGAAAGAAACTAACAAATCACAAGAAAAAGGCTCGTCAGAACAAAAAAAAACAAA
>JBBPBT010001178.1:10268585-10280804 GCA_037974875.1 Cicer bijugum
CTTGTCATTGTCAAATCTTTACAACAAGACTTAATATATATATATATATATATATATATATATATATATATATTTGTTTCACCCCTTTAAGAAGGGTACTTGACTTTGCGTAATATTTTGAGAACTCATTGAGAACCATGAGTTGGACAAAATCATGCTAAACTATTTACAACCACAAGAATACATAAGATTTTTCTCCAACTTCTTCACATAAATACCCTTGCCATAAACCACAATAATTTTCTTTTTATGACTTCAAATATTGTTCACCCTCCTAAAAATTTAATTACAAAATAAATAAAATGAAATTTAAAGTAAAAAATAATAGAGCCAATTTCTCTAAAATTTCTTTCCCTTATTCTAACTTCTAAATCAAAGAAAATTAGACTAACAATGTTAAAATCTAGCGGAAATGACCAAACTCTCAAAGCGAACGAGTTTGAATTTCAGTTAAAAGTTATGATGAAAAAAACAAGGATCATCAGTGACAGCACCCCATTCTTTGAACTCGATCCCTTAAAATTCCATTATACAAAGCAATTCGATTTTCTTGCATTCCACGTGCTTCGGGAATTTCGTTTCTGCATTTTTTTATTGATACTCTGTTTTTCTTCCCCTGTTCTTCTCTTATTTTCTTTTCTTCTTCCTTCACCATCACATTTTCTGAAAATTTCACTTTTTTCTTTATTCTCCTTTTTTCCCTCTTCTTTTCCTCTATAAAAAAAATAATTAGAATAACATTAATTATTATATTACATTCATAACAAAAAATTTTAAATAAAATAAAATATTAATTGAAAAATTTATGTATATTAAGATCAAATATTTCAATTTTTTATACAATACTTTGTTTATATTTAATTTGAAAATAATAATAATAACAAAATAAGTGTATTTAAAATTTATTGTTATTAAAAAAAAATGATTTTTCATGTGAAGAAAAGAATGAATATATTTTTTGGGATGAATTGAAATTTACCTGAGCATAAGCAAGAGCGAAGAATCCGTTTATCAGAGTGAAGAGAATTAGGGGTTTCGATAATTTGAAATTGCGATGAATTTTTTTGTTTACAGAAAATAAGGTAAAGAACGGTGGTTGAAAGAACCGTTGCGGTGGTTAAAACAAGACCTTGTGAAATTGAAGCCATATTGTTTTTTGAACAGAACAAGAAAACAAAGGAAGAATCAACAACCAACAACGTTGTATTGTGTTTGTGGTGTGAGAAGAATGAAAAGAGAGGACTCTCTTGACTATAAGATGAAAGAGTCGTATAAATATTGAATGAGAGAGAGACAGAGAAAGAGAGAGATATTTGAGTGAGAAAGTGTCTTTTTCTTTTGCGAAGCTTCATAACAGGTGGCACCGGTTGGGAAAAGAAAATATATTTTAACAAAAAATAAAGGTGAAGAAAGAACATGAATTAAAAAAAAAAAAAATCAACAATTATGGTTAGAGAAGGGGAAAAGAAATAAATAATGACTTTGGTTTATTTTATTATTTTTTTGGCAAAATGGTTGTTGGTGATGATATTTAGGAAAGGAGTGATGAATAAACTACGTTTTAACATTTTTTTTCTTTGTTGGCCTAAAGGGAGCTTTGGTGATGAATAAACTATGTTGGAAAATGGGATGAATTCATAAGAAAACTTTTTTAACAAATTCCTATATAGTTTACATTGATAGTACATAATTTTTTTCCATAATAAAAAATAATTTGTTCATTATAGTTATAATTTTAATTTTTCAAATTTAATGAAGTTTTATAGTAATAATAATAATAATATATTTTTTAATCTATCCAAAAATATCTCAACAAACAGCTTTAATTTAATCTATAAAAATTTTCATTCATATCTTTTATTAATTTCTAATATAATCTTAATATAATTTATTTCAATATATTTTTATTATTTTAAAATTTAAATTTAAGATAATAATTCGTATACTAGTATATATTATAGAAAAACAATTAATGATATAAAAAGTAACAAAACTTATAGATTTTTTGTATGGGTAAACAACCACAAAATGATAACTAAAAAGAAAGATCATATAAGCCATTTCATATTTTACGTTTTGTTTTGTGGGAATGGGTCAAAGGTCAAAGCATGAAAGCTTTTTCTTTCTAGAAGGAACCGGTCAGAAAATGGGACATTAGGGAATGAGATTTCTGATGTTATTTTAATTTAGTTACACAATTTTCAGCCGTCCGATTTAAATTGACAATTGAAATGATTTCATACGGTAATATAACTGACGTGTGATTTAAACCGTTCGATCTAAAATATATAGCTGAGATTAACTATTTCGTGTCTCAAGTAGTACAGGGAATTGCGATTCTGACTTTGATTGTTGCGTCACGCATGTGACTTGACTCCATATAAAATTGGGACTAAATTTACTTTATTTTTTTATGAAATTTAATTCTAAAAACTAATTTATAATTTGAAAGTAGTTTACATTAAATTAAAATATTAAATACTTCTTTGTCTAAAATTTAGAGAGCGCAATGCAACTAATTACTCACAATTCAGTAGATTGTTTCATATAGATTAAAAAAATATAAATAAAAGAAAAAAATAACAATTTAAAAGTGATGTGATAATATTAAGGAGAATATAATTTTTATGGTACTTTAAAAAAAATAGTGTATTGATATTTGTTAATTTTTTAATCAATAAATGTGTTTCTTTTATCCACATTGACATTTATAGGTTATATATTAAGTCGATAAAATTAGTTGTGTACGTACATTTATCTTTACAATTTAATTTCTTTAAATTTAATAAATTATTTTTAAATTTTTAAATTTAAAACTTGGTTTTTCTTCTCCCAAGAAACCCCGCTCCATCACTAAAGTAAATGCATATGTCGTTGTTCTGAGAAGAACTATTTCCTGTTCTTCCACTATTGCGAGAAGATCCCTCATCTGTTTAACTCCTAATTTACTCCCAATTCGCTCGTGTTTGCATCGGCGTCGTCTTGGTGCCGTCATTCTTGCGCTGTCGAGGTTCATCTTTGAATCTTAGTGAACTTTCTGTCTTCAATTTATAGTGTGTGAATGTGAATTGTTGTATATATTGCTAGTATGAGACTGTTTGAAACTGTATTTGTCCATGCATTGTTTTTTGCAAAGTCAGACGAATCAACAAATAGTTTGATGTACGATTAATCACTATCCTAATTTGTAACAAGGAAATAGTTCTTCCTGTATAAATAAGGTGGTCCTATCTATTTCCTTGTCTATGCTAATACTAATTTTTATTAGTGACTTTTCGTGATCAAGTTACCTTTTCAAGGTTGTTGAATTTTGATGATATCAGAGTTAATTTTGTTTTGTGGATTATTGTGCGTTTGAATAGCGACCGCGACTCAGCAAAAATGAATTTTTTCTTCTTTTCAAATTTTAAAAGGCTTTGCGACCCATCCAACAAGGAAGAAAATTAAGGTTAGAATCTTGAGATTAGAGTTGTATGAACTGAATTAAGGAATTTGTTTGAAATTGATGATTAAGTGATATTAGGATTATTAGAGTTTGATTTGATATTAGAGTTGTAGATTATAAGAACTCATTACTGATTTTGTAATTTACATTATATTAGGATCAATATAAAAGAGTCAAATGATAAAATGGATCAAAGACTGATTTAGAAAGAAAAGAAACCTTATACAAATGTTTTAAAATAATTAAACCTTTCGTGGTTCTAATGAGATATGCTAAAAATATTGACGAGGATTGTTTTGACTTAATTGATTGAAATGTTAGCTTTCATTGTATTGGTTTTAACCTACCAAAATGAGTTAATACTTTTGCAATTATAACTGAATTCGTTAGAAAAATCAAACAAACAAAGTATTTCTCAGTGAAATTTTATTGTACTGCTGAAGTTAGTCACCAAGAGTAAATGACTTTTATAATACAAATTTATGTCGATGTATATATAATGATTGTCTCAAAAGTAAATTTGTTATATAACATATGATTTTGAGGAAACTTTTACATATGATTATGATTGAATGCATGGAAGTAGTTAAATTTTATAAAAAAAAAATATTTATGTTAAAAAAAATTGAAAAAGAATCATTATTAAATGTGACAAGTTTTTGAAAAATAAATTATTTATGTCTATAGGATAATTGTGATATATATATATATATATATATATATATATATATATATATATATATTGTGGTGTATGTGGGTATGTGGTTGTAGTTTTGAATTCTATAATTATTGCATTTTATGAGTAAAATTGTGGTTATTATATTATCATTGTCGAAATATCTATTTGAGTCTAATATGTGAAGGTGACATGTTATTGGTATGTGTAGAGTCCTCGTGCATCTTATAGATTGATATATAAATATGAACTGCAATTTATTTTATCAATTTTTTTAATTATTGAAATTGGATTTTTATAATTAGGGTAAGAGGGTCTCGACCCTTGATACGTAAAGGTTGTACTTTTCTCTATTAAATTATCAGATTCAAATAATTATGTGATTAAATTTTCAGTATAAAACTAGTGGGAGAATAAAATAGATCCATTCAAGAATTTCGTGATTGAATTTTCGTTATTATTGTTTATGGTTTTGTTTATTTGCAAGTTGATTTATGTGAATCGTTCATCAACACGATAAATTTTAGTTAATTTTGAGTGAGACCAGTAATATACTTTGCTTGCCCCAAAATCATGGTGTTTATGTTTGCATCTTTCTAAATTATGGATTACTTAAAATAAATTGGACAACATTTCAAATGCTGAACAACATCATATCTATATTAGTGGTACGAAGAAGCAAGCTAATTTTGTCAACAAAGAACGTAAGAAATGATTAGGGATGACAATGGATAGAGTATGGGTAGGGTACTATAGTACCCGTACCCATACCCGCAATTTAAAAAAATATCTATACCTATGCCCGTATCCTCTTGGGTATCAACTTTAATACCCGTACCCTTATTCTCTGGGTACTTAAGTGCCCGTACCCGTACCCATTACCCACACTTTAACTAAAATAAATCGATAAATAAATATTATTTTGTAATTAAATTTAAAAAGTGTAAATACCACCTATAGTCCTTTAACTTAATTTCAGTTAATGTTTTTGTCCTTTATTTTTTTTCTTCCCGATTTAGTCCTTTATTTTAATTTTAAGTGACAATTTAATCTTTTATGTTTTAAAATATTAACAATGTTATCTTTTTTTTACAAAAATTCAAACATTCATCAAAATTTTTAAACAAAACTCATAAATTTAGTTATATTCTTTAATATAAAATAAACTTTATCAAATTTATAACTCAAATATTCAAATAAACTCATATGTGCCATTTTTTATTTGATTTTATTAGAGATAAAAATATGAGTTTATTTAAATATTTAAGTTATAAATTTGATGAAATTGCATTATATTGAGGATGATAATTAATTTTATGTGTTTTGTTTGAAATTTTTGATGAATTTTTTGAAATTTTACAAAAAATAAGGATAAAATTGTTGACATTTTAAAACATAAAAGATCAAATTGTCACTTAAAATTAAAATAAAGGACCAAATCAGGGGGGAAAAATGAAGATAAAAGACTAAAACGTTAACTGAAATTAAGTTAAGGGAATATATGTGGTATTTACCCATTTAAAAATTATCCAAATATCATAAATTAAATTATAAAATATTATAAACCAAAATATTTTCTAACTCAACATTTCAAGTGAACACTTCTTACAATACACATTCAAATATCCATAATAATATTTTATGAAGTTGCAAGTCTTACAACAATATTATTTGAAATCAGTAAAAATATTTATAAGTTGCAAGTATAATTATAAAGACACAATTAATAAGATATAATTCTTAGTTATAAAGTCACAATTATTTAACTATTCATCATAATAAAATTCTTAAAAAGTTTGCAAATGTTTATCTTTTGATTTGATTATAAATATTGTAATGGTCCAATGATATTAATAGATATTAAAACATAAAGAAAAACAATTAATTAAACTAAATATTAATATAATAAATAAATAAATAATATATTTATATAAATGCGGGTGCGAGTGTGGGGTGGGTACTATAGTACCCGTACCCGTACCCATACCCATTTAATTTTGCGGATAATTACCCGTCCCCGTACCCATACCCATTATGCGTGTTTTTACCCTACCCATTGTGGGTTTTTTTTTGCGGGTACCCACTGGGTCTGGGTCTAATTGTCATCCCTAAAAATGATGAATCTAAATACATTATGCTAATTCTCATTCTATATGAACTACCTTAGTCTTGAAGTTTTTTTAAACCTCAAGTTGTTATGATCTATGAGAATTCTACACTATTTTGATTTAGTTTGCTGTTACAAAACAAATATGAGACCTCCATAGTCAACACATAACATAAAGGATGAATTTGATACTGAAAAAAAAGAAAAAAAGATAACTTGTTATAAAAAAAGATAAATGACTAATATGTTATTTTTTATAATTTAAAAGACTGAGATGTATTTTGTCTATTTTTTATTTTTACTATATTGCATTCTATATATTTTGCTTTTACTTATTGGTTTATATGACCATAAAAATAATTTAATGTGCAATTTTCATCGCAATTAAGAACAATAGATATACAAATAATTATTTATATATAAAAAGAGAGAGAAGGACTAACTTTGAATTGGTTCCATAATTGTTGATCATAGCATTTAATCTTGAGAGAAAGCAACAAGTGTTAAAACAAAATAGTGAGAGAAAGCAAGGTGGGATTTAACAATTAACCTCACATCTACTTTCCTCTATATCACAATGATATTTTTACATCATCTATCTTGGTTTAATTCATTGTTCTTGATTATAATGTTAAAAGATATTTTGAAAATCTTTTAGACTTTTCTTTTGTTTCGATTGAGATCGTTATAGTTACAAACAAACACTTCTTATTTGTCTTGTTACAGTTTAATTATATTCTTATTCTTGATAACTAATGTTTTTTTTTAAGAGCAGTGCCTTTAACAAAGTAGAATCTATGGCTTCAAGATAAGTTCTTTGGTGCATACGAACAACTTGTCAATGTGAAGCCATCAATTTTGTGGTAAAAAAATGTTAGAAAAAAAAAATGCAGCATTTATGCATAATTTTGATCAAGGCTGTAAGAGAACACATAAATATTGAACACGTTGATTTTAGTAGTAATAGTTCTGATCCGGTGTTGACAAGTGTTTTGCATGACGTCGAGAGTGATGTTGCAAAATTATACATTTTACACGAGAAAGAGGTTGTTTATGACACTGCAAATTCTTCATTTTACTGTGAATGTAGATTGTTTGAGTCTCGCCGAATTCCAATATGACAGAGCATGTTCGGTGTGGTGCATATTCAACAGCTTGTAATAGGTTGTTCAAGGTTCCTCCTGAAAGTGAGTTTGACATAGTATTTTTTTTTTTGTTTTTTTTTTTTAATGATGTGGGTCGTTTTCTCAGCTTTGGTGGTGCGAGTCGTTTACTCATCTTAAGATGTGGGTCCTTTTATCGACTTTGGAGGTGCGAGTCGTTTTCCCATCTTAAAATTCAAGTAGTTTCTCGGCTTTGGGGGAGCAAGTTTTTTTCTCGACTTAAGATGCAGTTCGCTTTCTCGACTTCAAAGGAAAAAGTAAATGGTGAAGGTTAAAAATCTCAACTTCAAAGGAAAAAGTAAAGGTGCAGATTAAAAATTTTAACTTCAAAGGAAAAAGTAATAGGTGTGAGTTAGAAATCCAAACTTCAAAAGAAAAATAAAGGATGCGGATCAGTCATCCAAACTCTTAAATTCGAGGTTGCGGGTCTGTCATCATCATGAATTTTAAATCAGAGGGCATGAGCTAGTCATTCCTGTTCTTAAATTATAGGATGCGGGTGAATGTCCCGTCTTTTAAATCATAGGGCGAGAGTTAGTCATCCCAACTTTAAACCAAATGATGTTGGTCAATGTCTCGTCTTTTAAATCAGAGAATGTGGGTCAGTCATCCCTGCTTTTAAATCATAGTGTGTGGGTCAATGTCCCATCTTTTAAATCATAGGGTGCATGTCAACATACCGACTTTAAATTTATATACTATAAAAAATATGAAATGTCGTGAATGCATTTGATGAATGAACATTTTCCTTCGTTTTCATCTTTTTTTTTTCTTCACTTTTTTTTTCAATTTATTTATTTATTTTTTATCTATTTCTTTCACCTCCTTATGAAGATGATCCTTGAGTTCATGGACGAAAAATGGGCACCACTTTGAATAAATAGTGGTGATTGTCCTTTTGATCTTTAAAAAGATTTTTTATTACATCATCAACTTAATCTCTAGTTGTCCTTGTCTTACGTGTAACGATAACATACTAGTTTTGGCCTCTTGACATTCACGCATTTTGTGTCCCAACATATAATTATCATAAAAAATGCATTTTGACAAAAAAAAAAAAAAATATAACACAAGAAATTAGTGAAGGAATGTCCAGACAATGATACTTAATGAGAAAATGTACGATACAAAAAAAAGAAGGATTCATAGAAAGAAAAGAAGATAAAATGATCTTATATGGGTAACTGACCCAATTTGTTAGTAATATTTCATAAAAGAAGTATGCTAATAACTCATGCCACAATTTCAATCAAGTTTTTAATCCACTTTGGAAGATATAATTTATCCCAATCTATCTTCACAACCTTTCAGAATATATATGTTTCGATTTTGATATGTGTATGTAAGTCATATTCTTTGGTCATCTTTTTTAGATTTTCAAACTACTGATCTTCTTTCATTCTATATTTTTTGTGACCCTAATTTTTGCTTAGATTTCTTTTTCGGATTTTCATCCTAACATATTTTTTTTCCTAACTTTTGTCTAGGCCGCCCTTTTGGGTTTTCGACCTAACAGGTCATTATTCAATTTTATACCATAACTTTTGCTTAGGTTGTCCTTTCGAGTTTTTGACCTAGCGGATTTTGATTCATTTTAATACCCTAATTTTTGCATAGATATTCCTTTTGGGTTTTCGACCTAGTGAATGTTCATTTAGATGTTATGCTTTTTGAAACATCAACGTACAAGAAGTAAGTTTTTTGAATCCATATTTTTGTAAATCAGAACCACACTTGAAAGTAATTTTAT
The DNA here is from genome assembly GCA_037974875.1 of Cicer bijugum. Taxonomy (NCBI): domain Eukaryota; kingdom Viridiplantae; phylum Streptophyta; class Magnoliopsida; order Fabales; family Fabaceae; genus Cicer; species Cicer bijugum. The sequence goes on from JBBPBT010001178.1 coordinate 10,277,727, forward strand.
TTTTTTGTATAAGGACTCAATTTGTTAGGAGCCCACTTTCCATCTTAGTCCTTTTAGACATGCAAAATCTTTTAGGAGTCCACTTCCTCAACCATCATATGATCAATTATTTTTTAGTATCCTTATATGTTGTTATGAGGAACTTTACCAAAGTTTAGACCACTAGAATTAAATCTGTCAAATATATCAAAAATAAAAAATATAATAAAGTTAGTAATATGGCAAGCAGTTGATTTTAAAAAAAGAAAGAATAATATAAAAATAATATTTCTTTGTGCAAGTGGAAAATAATATAAAAATAATATACCTTTGTGCAAGTGAAAATATTCATGCATTGAGAGATTTTAGAGCGACACAAGACAAACGATACCATGTCCAATTTTGCAACAACAATGCACATCCTCCCAATCCCATAAACATTACACCGGATTTTGTGGTAAGACATAATTATCTATATAGTGTAGTTAAAACAGTTGAACCCCGACTATGTTGGGATGCTTTATTTAAATCTCCTAATAGTGAAAGATATTTTAAGGGGTCGCTCCCCCAGGCCAGGATCATTGCAAGGCCACAATTATTCAATATCGTTCGTTGAATAAAATTTATCAACGGATGCGGATGATCTAATACCAATCCTTGTGATTTGTTTTCAACCAATGAAATTATTCTATTCAATATTCAATCTCGTCCTTTGAATAAAATTTATCAACGAATGTGGACTTGGTTGTACGATAAGTACAAAGGAACTTTATTGGTAGCAGTTGCACATGATATGAACGACAATGTAATTCCTATAGCGTTTACTCTTGTCGATAGTTTTGATCGAAGCAACCATACTGTTATGATCCACGAGACAATATTTCCAAGAGAAGGGCGACCAATTGGTCATTTCAATATAAACCTTCCTAACAAGTGGTGCGAGTGTGGGAAATATCAAGCTAAACATATGTCTTGTTCACATGTGATAATAACTTGTTCTAGCATAAAATATGATTATTGAAGCCTTATACCTGATGTGTACAGGGTGAAAATAGTACTAAAAGTCTACGACGAAGCGTTCTAACCCATACCAAACAAAGGATATTGACCACAATACGAAGGTGTAAGGTGTTAATGCGAAGAGTCAAAAAAGGTTGCCCAAAATGCAAACGCATTAGAACATAAATAGACACTACAGAAAGAGTACCAATAAAATGCGGGTTGTGTTGGGTCTCTGGTCATACTAAGAAATATTGTTCAAATGCTGCTAGCACGTCTACTCAAATTTAAAGTATTTTTTTCGTCAATTTTAATAGATTTTCTTTGAAATTTAAAATATAATTTACTATATTTAATTATAATAATTTTTAATTATGATAATAATAATAATTATTTATTAATATATTTTATTTTATTTTAATATTAGTATTTTTATTTTTTAAATAATTAATAAAAATTGTTAAAATGAGGGGAACAAAAAACAATTGTTAGTAGCAAGTCGCTCTTTGGGGCGACGACCTCTTGCTGAGTTTTAAAAAAATGGCATTCAACTGATAGCTTCCTGAGTCGACAACCTCCTATTGAGTTGAAAAAGTAGGACAATTGTATAATATTTTTTCGTTGTGTGGTATTTTAGTTCTAAAAAAAAGATATTAATTTTAGAACAAAAAATTCTCATTTCTCATATCGATTTTGAGTTTATAAAGATTTTTTTGAGATTGTTTATTTTTCAAAAATAGAGACTAAAATTAAAGAAAAGAATTTGAAGGACTAAAAAAATGAGATTTTTTCTTTATGGAAAATATAATAAGATTTTTAATTTTATGAATGTGAAAATTTATTTTATTTTATTTTTTAGTTATTAAAATCTCACTTTCTAAAACTTTAATTTTAAAGATTAAAATATAACTTTTAAAATATTTACAACGATTTTAAAAATAGAGAACGTCTTAAAAATACTAAAATAAGTTAAAAGATTATTCGTATAATTTAGTTTACAAATAATAATTTACAAATAATAATAAAAAAGATTATAATTGTACGTGTCGATATTTTAAGCCTTCACATGCTGCATTTGTGGAATATATTAATTACGTACCGTGTACGTGAGTCCACATACACGTGGTACAGTATTCTCCACAGTCAATCAGGTAATTTGTGTACCTTTTTTCACGAGCCACTTCACATGTGTATAAAGTTCTTTTTATTTTTTTATTTTTTTTTAATTTAATAAATCATCCATTTAATCACTCAATTAATATTTTTTAATCAATTTAATTTTAAAACTATAAAAACTAATTAAAAAAATTTAAACTATTATTTTATCTATTAAGTTTATCCTTTTTTAAGTGATTATTAATAATTGTGAAACAATATTTAAAATAATCTTTGAAGTATCATAAAAAATAATAATTTAGTCTTTTAAAATTCTATTTTTTGTGTGTGTTAAATATCACATTTTTCATTTTCTCAAATTTTTAAATCATTTTAATGACAAAATAATATTTGAATTGACTTCTTACACTTACTATATGTTGATTTTCATGTGGGAACGGTTCGTCTCGCGAATCCGTCTTGTTTCTATAAACAATGAGACACGATCTCAAAAAAAAAATAAAAAATAAAGACAAGATAGAAAAAGAATTGGATTCGGGCTACCCTTCGGGTTGCTCATCCCTTTCCAAATTAATTTAAGGACAAATTATTATTTTAGGTTATTATTGATTCATCATATCTAAAAAAAAATTATTACTAACTAATTAATTTATATTGTAAAACAATATTATGAGTTACTACTCTTGAATAAATTGACAAATGATACTTATATGTGATTTATTATGAGTTTTTTTATGTTTAATTATTTTTTTTCTAAAAAATAATATAAAATGAGTTTGTTTGATTTAAATAATTATTTTAAAAAATACGAGTTTTAAGACTATCAAGTTGTTCAACTTGTGTCTTAGAAAGCTTAAGAAATAAAAAAAAAAGTCACATCTAGTTAAGCCGTTTAAGAATAATCTTATTATTTTGATTATAAAAATGAACTTTAAAATCTTCAAGTTGTACAACTTGTGTTATAATCACTCAAAGATTAAAAAG
>JBBPBT010001178.1:10280995-10334563 GCA_037974875.1 Cicer bijugum
TTTAGAATTATCATGATATAACAACTATGTTCACACATAACTTAGAAATAATATTGTATTTGACTTTATTTTTGACAATATTTTTTTTATAAAAAAACTTAATAATTTAATAAACAACCAATGCAATCTATTTGGAAGAAAAAAAATACCTAACCTAAATGAAAAAAAAATACTAGTTGATGTTTTAGTAAAGCTAAATAAAAAGGATATATGTTGTTGTTACAATTTGCTCTGCGTAAAGAAATAAGCAGAGAAATAAAAATAATCTAATTGGCTAGTTTCAGTTTATTCTTTCTTGATAAAAATAATATTTAACATGCTACATACACTTATTTTTATCATTCAAGAGTTTCAATCTATCAGTTTCCAATGCATTATTTTAACAATAAATCTATCAACTTTAAACAAATAATAAGTATAATTTTGAGTATGAGATCAAACTTCAAGAAAACCACCAACAAATAAAGGTATCATTTTTAAAAGTGAAATCAATTATGTCAACAACAAACAATAAAATGTTAAAGAGATAGAGACCGAACCAAAACGTGAGATGCATATCTGTGTATAACAGTGAAGCAGAAGGCAGCGGCAGTATAACAATTGATGGTGATTGGCGGCAGTCATCGGTGGAAGTTGAAATGACGGTGTGTAAGTTGATATTACGGCGATGGCTCTGTTGCTCGTTTTGTAATTTTTTTGTTAGGGTTGATTGCAAGTCCCACATCCTTTAGTGTGAGAGAATAAGGAGAAGGTCAAGGCTATATATTGGGTTTTGGTCCTTTGTTTTCAAATGCACCAGCACCAGTCAGCATGTAGCACTTTAAGCTTGTATCTGACTTAGTTTAAATATTTGCTTTGTAAGAGTGTGGTTTTACTGGGGTGTTGGGTGTGGGTGAGAGAAGTCTATGTGTTGTAACAATTTTCACATAGTGTTAATTCTCTAAGAGAAGTCTATGTGTTGTAACAATTTTCACTTAGTGTTAATTCTCTGGTTGCCGGTTTAGGCCTGCTGTTTTTCCCAACATTTTTTTCTCTTAATTTTGAAATATATGATTTTGATAATGGAATTGTGTTGTTTCTTCTCCATCAACATGATTTTTGTTTCAGATTTACTATTTTATAAAAAAATATTTACAAAGAAAAAAAAACTCTATCTTTTCTATTTTTTTTTTATTTTTCCTTAAAATAAAACTCCCTTATTTGAGTGTTTTTTTTTTTTTGATAATTAGTATAAAATCTCTATCCAAAAATTGTGTTCTTTGATTGGTTTTTTTTGATGTTGTCTCAATTTATAGACAAAAATGGTGAATCTTTGTTTCATGAGATAAAATTAAATTTTTGATTTTGTATTGTTTTGCAGCAACATGTTCATTAGATAAAATTAAGTTTTGAATTTTTTATTGTTTTACAGTAATGTGTTTATGAGATAAAATCAAATTCCGAATTTTTTATTATTTTGCAGCAAAAACAAGCAACCTCGTATACTTAAAAGAAAGACTTAATTGCACTTTTGGTCTCTCTTTTTTAACTGAATTGCGAAAGTAGTCCCCCTATTTTGTTTCTCCTCAGTTTTGGTCCTCTAAACAGAATTTTGGTCCAAAACTTGATAAATTTTCATTTTTTAAAGCCTTATTACACCATTTATAATCATAGATTTCAGGTATAATTGTTGCAAATGAGATTTTGAGGCATGGTGTGACTTAAATAAATGCAAAAAAAATGAAATTTAATCAAATTTTGGACCAAAATTGTGTTTGGGGACCAAAACTGGAGAGAAACAAAATGAGGAGACTACTTTCGTGATTTATCTAAAATAGGGGGACCAAAATTGTAATTAAGCCTAAAAGAAATAAGTGACTCGTCTTTCTAATTGAGTGTACATATGGTGAAGATATAACATTAGAGATAAAATAAAATATGCTAAATTATATCTATGGTCCCTTAACTTAATTTCATGTAACGTTTTAGTCCTTTATCTTTTTTTTTCCCAAGTTGGTCCTTTATTTTAATTTTAAGTGACAATTTAATATTTTATGTTTTAAAATTTCAACAATATTATCCTTTTTTGTATAAAAACTCAAAAAAATCATCAAAATTTTCAATCAAAACCCATTAAATTAATAATCATCTTCAATATAATGCAAATTTTATCAAATCCATAACTCAAATATTCAAATACACTCATATTTTCATCTCCAACAACATCAAATAGAGAATGAAAATATGATTTTATTTCAAGATTTAAGATATGAATTTGATTAAATTTGTATTTTATTGAAGATGATAATGAATTTTATAGGTTTTGGTTGAAAAATTTGATAATTATTTTGAATCTTTGTAAAAAAAAGGACAATATTGTTGAAATTTTAAAACATAAAATATCAAATTGTCATCTAAAATTAAAATAAAGGACCAATTCGCAAAAAAAAAAGATAAAAGACTAAAACGTTACCTGAAATTAAGTTAAGGGACCACAAATGTAATTTAGCCTATAAAATAAAAATGATTGGGATGAAGGAAATGCGTAAACATATTCTTGCAAAAGGAGTGCAATGCAAACAAGTTGCCTTTTGTTTTTAAATATGCATAAACATATTATTTTTTGTTAAATATAATATAATAGAAATCCATATAGATATAAACTTAAAATTTGGACCATTTATAAAATAACGATTTTTTTACTTAATAATAATAAATACAAAATGCTTATTAAACATATTATTATTATTATTATTATTTAAATTATCTTTAATTGGTCAGACAATTTAATACCTTTTATTTCTTCATATGTATGTCCATATTGTTTTTTTAGAGTTAACTTTTGTCCCTCTATTCGACGAATCAAACCATTCACAATAATATAACACTACTTTGTTGTTAAATTATTTGCTTAGAGGTAAAAAAATTCTCTAATATAATAAACAAATGTTTGTTTTAATATATAGCTTATAAAGTATATATATATATATATATTAATATAAATAAGGTTTAATTTCTCATTATGATTTCTGAACTAAAAAAAGACGATTTGACATATTTTTTAATAATGTGACATACAATTATATGATATACAACTATCTAGGTGCATTAATTATTCATATGTTATTAATTAAGTTAAAAATATGAAAAAATTCTGAAGTTGAAATACAAATTTTTACGACGTTTTATTCAAATTTCATGAGTGCTAATCATTCTAAATCATCGTATCATATGTCACATTATTTAAACCATATTACGTTATTATTTTTTAGTTAAAAAATTAGAGGAGGGACGAAAATTATCGACTTTTAAAATAAGAGGACCAATTTTATGAATTAGTAAAAATAGGAGGACTAACACTGCAACTAAACCTATAAATAAATAAAAAAGCAATTCAAAAAATTAAACTCACTCTAAATAAGGTTGAACTTGAGTGCAATTGATCAACACATGAACAAGTGCTCAATTGAATTCTTTCTCATTTGGCCAATAAGTGGACCAAATACTGATAAGACTAGCTAATGTCTTTTAGATGCTGACTCAATTTCATTTCTGTTATTACTTGGTGACATTGTGTCACTGAACTAATATGAACAAAAAATGAGTTGTTTCACAATGTAAGTAAGATTAACATGTTGATCCTTCTACTCAGACTTTATTTTTCATCGATAGTTTTGAATAACCCATATTTCTCGCATGAATATATTGAAATGTATATATATTTAATCCATTTGTATACAAGTTTATACCTTTCAAAGATATACATCCATCTATATTGAACATGTCCTCCAAGTTTAGCTTTGTATGCAAGATGCACATTGAGATGCTCCATAGAATAAGAAACACCTAAGGGGAGTTTTATCTCAACTTGCATAATATCAACATCATATCATTCTCCATTTTGATTAGATCATTCTATCTCAATGTTGAAGAACATAGTATTTTAAAAATTTGACTCATTTCAACAAGTGAATTTAATGTATGTGTAGGCAGATAACTAAATGCTATTAAAAGTAAACGTTACATAAATATGTGATAATTGTGACTTTTTATTCGACTCATCATTCCATTTTCCACACTAACACCTCTTGTTAAATCAGGAGAATAATCATCTGGCATATTTAGATTTTTTTTATCCACTTATAGACAACTTTTGATTCTATAGGAGTTCAAGTGTAATTTGTGCGTGGTTTAAGGTTTTACCGTTCGGCTTTTGATTTACAACAAATCATTTGTTTGTAATATAAAGCTAAGTCTTTCCGAGCATTGTCATTGTTTTTAGTAATTCCTTTGACATTCATCACAGTTGTAAATATATTATCGAAAATGTTTTTTTAGTGTGCATAACATCGAGAATATATCTCATAAGGTTATCTTTCCAATAAGGATGATCCCAAAAAATACATAGTTTTGTTCAATTGTGCAATTGACCATCCAACTATAACTTTAACCTTTAGTAATCTTTAACTTGTTCATAAACTTGTTCATCGAACGAGAGGTCCTTGAGTTTTAGCAACACCTTTAACAAATGCATTTTTATTTTGCTAAATGGATTATCTTAAGGTAAGAACCTATGATGCGAATCAAACCAAGATGTCGTCCAACTGAATGTCAATATAAATGCCTTACTATCTTCCATACAAATAAGATATGCTAATTTACTGTGTGTACCCCATCCAGACAACATCTCGTATGCTAGGAAATCATTAATGGTCCACATCAAAGCTTCTCTCATAATAAAATTTTGTTTTCGAGTAATATTATATGTTAAAACACAATTACACATTCTCTTTAAATCATCAATTGATGGTTGTGATTAGATATCAATACCTGATGTGGGATTAGATGGTCTTGATATTATAGTGACTAAGAACATATAAGGTTTAGATATGCACATATTTGGAGGAAGATTGTGAAGGGTAACAATAATAAGTTAACAAGAATAAAGTGTAGACGAAACTTGAATATATGATGTGAAACCATCAAAGCATAATCCTAATTGTACATTATGCGGATCTAATGCAAAATTAGTATATGCTTAACCAAAGTGCTTCGATGCTAGACCATTTGACAAATGTTGCATTTGATCATTTGAACTTCTTATATTTTCATAATGTCATATCATTTTGCAACAATTTGCATTGATACGAACATTCTATGCAATCTTCATACCCAACAACTCATCCACCCATCAAAGAAAGGAACATCCAACTTCTATGTAGCAATAACTCATATCTTAAAAAAAACACAAATAAGATGATAATTAACCTCTATTAAAATGAATGGCACAACACGTTATAATGGTTATCTTCTTCCATTGATCAACATTGTGCTCTGATGTTAGCCATTGAGAAAACCTCCACACAAGATGAAGGATACCCTCACAAAAAACAAGAAAGAAATAAAAGACAACTCTCAAATTAAGTGTGGTTGGCACTTCATTTGTACACCACAATCTCACAACAAAAGATTTTACTACTAAGCTTGTAATTTTTACGAAGACAAAATTACAAACCCTCTCATAAAATGTTTGGACATAAAATCTGTACTCTCAAAATAATTTTTTACACAAAAAAATTACAAATTATCTAAAGGACACACAACTACCTAAACTCCAATACATCCAAATAACTAGATTTATTCCAGTGTAAAAAAACTTATATAATAACTCTCTTCTTTTTTCTTCCCAATACTTGATGTAGGATTTAGATGAGTTCACACTTTGACAAAAAAACATCCTTTAGTAACAACCATGAATTGCCTCTATATATGCGATTATGAATTGATATCATCACAACTATTTGCACCCATGCTCCCTAGATACTAGAGAAAAATGTAATAAAAAATAATAAAAGCAGTTGTATATCTTGTTTCATGCAAAAGCAATGTAACTGTTTATAGTTATAAACTCAAATTTTCGTGTGACACCGTATACACCACTGAAATAACTATAATATTTATTCAAAAATTAGTTAGCTTCACAATTGATAGAAAATATGAGTTTTAAAGAAAGTAGTTCACAAAGTTTCATGATATCACCCATACAACAAAAACATTCTTCACTTTTTCTCCATGAATAAATTCAGACATCATAATTTAATCGATTTCAAGTTGACATTTTAAAACTTTTAATATCATTTTGAAATATATATATGATTTATCTTGACCATTCCCTCACCTATTAGTGCATAAATCTTCCCCATGTTAGACATATTGAGCAAAATACTTCAAATTTAAATATGTAACATCTGACATATATGTCTTTGTTATCGCAATGTTTAACACAAACAACGGAGAGGTGATTTATTTGAATGTACTAGAAATTCTATTATGTCACAAATTATTATGGTAAGAATATTAGCGTAGTAACTAGTAAGTATATGTAATTGAATCAAGAAATTTTGAAGTCGTAATATTTCTAAGAGTTTTGCAAGTGATTTTGACATTTGAAGAATGTAACATCCTAAACTCTTTTCAAATCTAATTTATTCATGCATTGTTTTATTTATTCAGTTTTGAGGTCTTTAAACTTTTTATACTCTCGTACTCATCAAACCACCTGACAATGTATTTATTATGTTGTTCCTCTATTTTCTAAAGAATTTTTTTAATCTCATTTTATCGAAGCACTTTGAACAGAGCATCTAAACGTTTGAGGGATGCTATCTCCATTTTCATCATCCTCCCTTTTCCGACAAACATTTGGGCATACAATGTGAAAACAAGTCAACTTGATGTGTCTTTCTCAGGCCAATTGCATAAAAATCTGAGGCGTGTATTAAAGTCACACTTCATACAAATTATTCCCATTTCACTTTCATGGCACCTAGTTTCTATGAGAAAAAATAAGTCCAACTTAAAGTTGTCATTTTGGTGTATTAAGTGTCGAACTTAATGATTATGTTTGAACTTTATAAGGATAAAATGTCACGGATGAGTTTCACTACAGTTTAAACCTAATAACTGAATTCATTTAAAAAGTTGCTAACAATTTCCAGCAATAATTAATGTTAATTTTAAACACTAGTAGAATTTTATTTTTTTAAGTCGGTTAAAATGTACATTTTAAGTTAGTTCCGTGTTCGAGTTAACAACAAACGACTTAACAAACATGTTCTTTTTTAAGTTGTTTTATGAACCGACTTAAGAGAGCTTCGTCCTTTTAAGTCGGTTCAACTTAACTGACTTAAACATCATAAATTCAGTTCAATAACTGTCTTAATAGATAGAGTTAAAATATATATTTTTTTTTAATAATTTTCTCATTTTTTTATTCTCATGCTCCATACATACATAAATACAATATTTCATATTAAATTTTAAATCAAAATTTTGTACTTTTAACCACAATTTTATATAACTATATAATAGCCAAAATATACGGTAACAAGTTCATACAAAATATAGAGTACAAAAAAGATATCTCTCATTTCTGACTACTCTTGACAAGACGAAAAATGATTTAAATGTCAATTAACAAAATTATAAAATCACATTTAGCAATATTCAATAGATATATATTCAAGCACCATCATTTCTTCAATTAATTCTAAAATAAAATCCACACATTGTTATTGAACTTCTTTAATTTGATCCAAATGAAATGATCTCGAGTCGTCAAATATCTGAAAAAAAAACTCAATCAATATCGATTGAATCTTAATTTTTATCATACGAATATTAAAAAAAACACAATCAATAACAACTTATAATTTTTTATCATACGGACATACAAAAATACAATCAATAACAATTTATAAAACATTTACGTACTTGCATCTATGAATCAACAATACCAGTTGTTAAAATGTTCAACATATGTAACATGACATAATAGCCACACTCATAATTTGAAGCTTTTCTTTGACTCTAAAATTGAAATCACAAAAAAAAAAAAATATTAAATGCATAAAATTGTTATAATATTATAAATGAAGTTATTTATTTGTAAACAACTTACTATAGAAAAACTTCATATTATCTTCCGTTTAACTCTCAAATCTAGCAACTTATAATAACCTTAGAAAACTCTACAAAATAAAACTCTCAAACTCCTTTAATTTATGTAAGATTTAATACATAACATACTACATTTATATTGCATTTGTAAAGTTTACACCTTATCTGCTTTCTACCTAAAATGGTATTGTTATTGTATATTTTTTAATTGTTTTGTTGAAGAGTGTTTTTCAGCCAAAAAATAAAAGGGCAAACCTAATTGATTTAGATTAAATAAAAGAGTGTTTATTTGTGCCATGACAACGTGTACAGAGTTAACCACGTAGATTCCGATCAAATGTGAAATATAGGTTACGATCCCTCCATTCTAAAACAAACTAACTCTTAAAATATTCATGTCTAATGTCTTTAACACATAAAATACTACGATTGTGAAGTTAACACCTTATCTATATGCTTTCTATATAAAATATTATTATTTTGCTCCTTATTATGTCCACACACAAATTATAAAAAATGAAATTTCTAAAAAATAAAATATGTAAAATATGTAATTTAAATTGAAACCTGTCTTAATGAATTGATGAAGTGGTAACGATAAAACGACAATGGTTGTAAAGTCAAATCCAAATGTGCTTCACGACGTAGAGGTTAGGAATAGAAAGGGATGTTTAGAGCGCAGATGGTATGGGAGCGGAAAGATAAAACACTAAGTACACGATATCTTTTATATTTTTTTAGTTTGTCGGTTATCAATATAACCACCGCCTTATTTTATTAAGTCGTTTACCAAGAAATCGAATTATCCATGGAATAAGATGGGATATATTAATATTTTAATTTTTTTTACCATATGTCTTAAGTCGGTTGTCATATAACCGTGTTAATCGTGTTTCACATATTTACAAAATTATCACCGCCTCATTTTGTTAAATCGTTTATTTGAGCAACCGACTTAAATATACCTCCTTTAAGTCGGATGACACATAAACGACTTAACTCTACTGTATTAAAAACTCAATATTCTATTAGTGAAAACCTAATCTTCTAGTATATTACAAACTAGGGTTAAGTATCAAATATAAAAAATTGCGATGGTTTTAAGTGTTTATATTAATCTCTAGACTAACAAATAAAAAATTCTTAATTTCAAAGCATTCAAATAGTTCTCTTTTGTTTTAAAATTTGAATCACAAATAAATTTAAGTGCGTCTAAACAATAAAGAACATTGAGTACAAATATTAAAAACACAACTCAATTAAATTCATTCAAACAACCAAATATCAAATAAAAAATTAAAAGTTTTTCATCATGTTCTGGTCATTCTTAACAATAGAGAATTTAACTACTCATATTTAAGAAAATAAACAACACGAACAAGAAAACAAACCCAAGGAGATTTTCAACACAGCTGACATCACTCGTCATTATCTTCTCCCTCGTTCTTCTTTTGTTTTGTGTTGATATTTTCACTTTTCTATTCATGCCACTCCCTTTATTGTTTGACTTTTTTGCCCTTTTCTATGACATTGCTCTATTTTAGAATTCAAATTGAGTTTTGTTGTCTTCATGAAAGTAGGAGCCATATATGTTAACTTTCATTTGACTATAATTTGACTCTATTTAAACATCAACAACTCCAAGTATGATTAAAATACCACACATAAGTCATGTTGTCTTTTCATAAAAACTCAACATTGTGCTCTTTTACATTATTGTTATTGTCCATCTTTTCTTTGTGCCTCTTCTTTTTTCCTCCCATCAAATGTTCTTCTATACCCTCTAAAATGGGAACATCTATTAGGAGTCCAGTACTTTAGACATGAGGTACCTTGACCTGATATCAAGACACCTTAAACATTGTTCCTATTCTATTTTCCTTGGCTAATATATATACATGTGATCTTAGTTTTGTTGGTTTATGAGGGGGTTTTTGGGGTTTAAACAAATGAATCCAATGATTCAGTAACTTTTATCAATCTCCTTTGAGGTAGCTTATTTTTTTCTTGAGTCATTGGTCAAGAGTCGTTGTTCTTACCTCAACTGTTTTTCCATGTTAACCCAGTTCATTGTATTCTTAATTTTTTAAATGATGAAAATAATGAACACGTTTCACTTGTTATTATTAAGTATAAAAATTATCATTTTATAAATATGATATAATTTTGAGTGTATATAGATTTTCATTACATTACAGGTAACACCAAAAATAAAATAACTATTATATTTTTATTTTATTTTATTATATGTTTATTTTATTTTATTATATTTTTTTTTATGTTTTTCCTGTTTTCCTTTGTTTTTTCTGTGTCTTTTTCCTACTTTTTTTCTTTTCCTATTTCATGTCTCCTCGTTCTCCTATTTTTCTTTTCTCTTTCAACTTTTCCTTCACTTCACGTTTCCTATTTCCTGTTGTGGAGCAGCACCGCCTCCTATATTTATTTATTTTTGCTATTTTTAATCTAATAAGGGTACTATTTTCATCATTTGAAGATTCGATCAAAAAGATTAGTCACTTATTTCCTTAATTGTTTGAGATTGCTTAATTTTTGTTCAAAAACAATAAAAAATCCAAAACTCAATTTTATTTCATACACACAGAAATTCATCACTTAAACAAACAAAAAGTCAAGCAAACCTTATAAAGAAGTTGGGACTTAAACTGTCGTTTTTGTCTGAATGATAACCGGTCGTCGACTGTCGTTGCCGGTTGTCACTGGTCACCACACTTCTTCTAATTCTTCTTTTTTCTTTTCTCCTCTATGTTGTCGCCTCCCCTCCCTCCATTTTTTTTTCTATTTTGTTTTTTCTCTTTCTAAAGTTATGTCTATGTATATAATTTTTTTACACCCCACATGAACTTCCCACCTCTCATCCCAAAGGAAAAATACCATTTTGCCCTAGTTGATATCTATAAAAACCGAAAAAAATTATATCTTTTTTCACCCATTTCATTCGAAAGTATCAATTTTCCTAAATACAGAAATATGAGTATTGAAAAAGTTTGAATATTTCAAACCTCTGAAACCTAAAAGTAAGAAATCCAAAAAACTTTGAAGCGTTCAAAACTAAAATTTTCCAAAATTTTGAAAGTTTCTATCAACATGAAACTTTTGAAATGAATTTTTTTTAGATCCTTCAAATTTTTGAAAGTTTCGAACAACCAGAATCTTTTGAAACACATGTTTTTCTGAAATATGAAACATTCGAATGTTTCAAAGGTTTTGAAAGTTTGGAAGTAATGGAAAGTGTTGAAGTATTTTTTGAAATTTGGCTCTTAATGAAAGTTCTGAAATTACTTTCGAAAATTTGGAACAATTTAGAAGTTCTCAAACTAAATTTTAATGTTTTTTTGTTTAATTTTTTTTCTCTATTTTTTATTATTATTGATATATTGTAGTGCCTAGCACCAGAGGTGAATTTGGCCAAATTATTCGCAATATTGCCTAAGGCGTCGTGAGAGGTAATAGTGGTGATGGAGCAAAGAGAATTCCGCCTACAACATCAAACAAAGGACAAAATGAAGTAAACCGTCCAATTAGGCAGCATCGTCGTAGACATGATGTTCAGGATGATGTCGTTGAGCCTGCACAAATGGAGAAGGATGTCCTTTAGACTGCACATATGGAGCAGACTGAGGTGCAATATGCTGAAGAAGAGGAGATGCTTGATGATGTTGATGAGGCTAACCTGGGTGTTGAGGAGGCTGACTAGGATGTGGATGAGGCTGAGTAGGATCAGCAGCTCAGATTCCCTGGAAGACTGATGGTGACATCTATGTTGATACAAGATGAACACTACGTGGCTCGAAGGATATGAGAAGGATAAGTATATTTTAAATAATTAATTAAGAATAAGTATTTATTATATTTAGTATATTTTTTATTATATCAAATTAATTGTTTATTTAAATAAGAATAAGAATTCATTGTTATGTTCTTTAATTACTCATAGGACCGTGGGTCGTTAAATGTTATTACTCATAGATTAAAGCTGAAAAAGTTTGTTGAAGTTCTTGTACCAGATGTTGTACAACATTGGATTCGAGAATCTAGGCTACTACATTTGTCTTCAGCTTACTTGACTATGGCTGATGCTGGTCTAATATCTGCTTTTGTTGAAAGGTGGCATAGAGAGACCAACTCATTTCATTTTTCAAATGGAGAAATTACTATCACATTGTACGATATCACCACTCTTCTTCACATCTCACCATGTGGTAAATTTTTTGATGCACTTGTAAATATGAACATTATTGATGCAACAAGAGCTGCACATGAGTTCTTAGCTGCAACATGGGAGGAAACATATGCTGAGATTAATTATAATAATTATGCACAATATAGATTGCAATGGTTGCATGAATATATAGTTGTCTCATTCAAACTAACATGTTTTAGTGTACGGCTATAATGTACCTGTTGCATTTAGTTGGTATCACTATGTTTGCTGATAAAACACATACGCGTGTGGAGGCAAAATACGTTATTTTGTTTATTAATTTACATAGTTGTCGGGACTATTCGTGGTGTACCGCTGCATTGGTTGTCCTATATTACAATCTAGGAGATGGAGTTGTCAACGACTCTAGACAATTGGGAGGTTACATGACCCTATTTCAGTTATATGATTTATATTAAGTTGTGTTATTTGTTAATTTAATTTTATTATTTATTTATTTATTAAGTTGTGTTATTTATTTATAAAGTTGTGCTAATTATTTATTTATTTATTAAGTTGCATTTTTTTATTATTAATTTTTGGTGCAATGATGGATTTAGGAACACTTTCCTAGGATATGTAAGCGGGGAGATAATGGAGTGATTTCTGCACATCTTCCAAGAGCATGTAGGTGGACTGCAAAACATGTTGTTGTAAGTGGACTAATGACATATCGACGGTGACTTGATGCTTTGTTGCTCGAGGATGTAGTATTTAAACCATATGATGATGATGATCGAGCTAATCATCCATTTGTATCGACTTCGATGTTCGCCAAATACCTTCATTGTGGCGGAGTCTTAGTCCTATAAATGCCAGAGCAATGTCTTCGATAGTTTGGTCGTATTCAATGCATTGCTCGTGACATTCCTCGGGTGCTGAACAATATAGATTGAGAGTGATAGACTGTTATGAGAGCATCTCTAGCGGCCTTTCAGAGCTTATATCCTATACCGACTTTTTTCTGGAGAGGTCCCTACAAACTGCTATACATGGTACTTAAATATATCACATCCTCTTATTCTCCCTCCACCTACCGCTGCTACACCTTCGAGTCCACCTACTGTTACACATGATCACATGGTCTATCATCTTATGTACATGTTGGTCCATCATCAACATGAGACCGTAGAGCAGTTGAACTTTTATGCAGAGCCATAAAGTTGGTATCTCCATATGGTGAAGTTCATGACATATTCAGTGAGGTAGTCCGTATGTTCTCAGGAGACGATTAATGATTATGTTATGTATGATAAATATTGAACATGAGTTTTTATTTTAATATTTTGTGTTATCTATGAATTTTTATTTTGAGTTCATATGCATGTTCAACTTTAACTCGTTACCAAAAAATACATACATTCAACTTTGTATAATATATTCTAATATTCATTTAATGAAATACAAGATGATTTGATAAATGATGGATCAAGGTGTTCCTAATGCTTAATACGTCATGCATAAACTATTTCCCATGTCTTTGATAATCACTACAAAAGTCTCTCCATTTTTGTGAGGTCAGTGACAAAGGACAATTAGACTTCAATTTGATCTGAACGAAAAAATATTAAACAATAATTTATTTGAACAACAAAATATTAAACATTAATTTATTAAACAATACTACCAATAATAAATTTTACCTGTACCTAATGACTTTCATTGACGAATCCAATTGCTAGTAAATAGATAAGAGAATAATCTTTTGATGGTATTTTGTTTAGCAGAAAGAATGTTATATTCATATTATGAGACAACAATACCAATATGACATTATATCGTGTTGTTATCACGTAACCCAAGTATAGTATAGTCATCCACTTATCTTTTCCTTGAGCACCCAATTTTGAAATTTTCAATGAGTTTCGCACTGATTCAATAGTGTCATCGAAAATATCTGAATAAAGGTCTTGATGCAGATTATTCTCTTTATCTAATTCTATTCAAACTAAAGGACAAGATTCTTCGATCCAACCTAACAATGATGCAACTACGCGAAACCCACAATTTCCATCAAGCACAACAGTTATTTTGTCCTCAATATATTGATGTATAAAAGTAAGAAAATGTATCTTAGATGGTTGCTTGCAGTTTCTTGAGATGATTTCTTCGCATAACACTATGCTGATTGATTTGCAGAACGTTGAGATGGTTGCTTTGCATATTCTTGAGATGGTTGCTTTGGAGATCAATGAGAGGCATTAACATACTCCCAATATATCACAAGGAGTATCAAATTCTTTTTTCTTTTTACTAACTCCCTTGGTTTTCACCTTATCAGGTGGTGCGAGTATTGTTGTTGTATGTGGAAATACAAGTTCACGCACCTTTGCCCTGAATATCCTTTGATCAACAATGTCTTGTTTCTTCATGTATGCTTTCATTGCTTCCAACTCTTCTGAAAAGTCATATTCTGATAAAGATTCTTCGTCCTTCAATTCATGCTCAATGTTTAATTTTCGCCAGATATCTGTAAATTTGTCAACTCACAAGTACATGGTAATCCATGAGTTCTTCTGATTGGGCAACCATATTTTGTTTTGTCAGTACCTACAATCTTCACCCTCTTTAATTGTTTGTCAATTTTTTAAAAACATTTGCTTGATATACAATGATGTAAACTTTGAAAAAATTGTGAATTATACTCGTGCTCAACATCGAGGGTGGTTTTCTAAAAAGACGATTTAATGATACATACTTGGTTCTTCAACATCATATTCACAAAATCCCAACTTTTACACATATCACCATTACTAGTTTTCAGCATATTTTACAATCTCCAATAAGCAGACTCAACTCTACAAATAAATTAAATAACACAAATTAAAATAAATCACACAAATTAGTAAATCACATTTTCTAAAACAAAACCAATCATAATTTAAAAATACATGTTAGATGTTGTATTCCTTCATTGCATCACTCTATTGGTCCAAGCTATGAAAAATCTTTCTTCGTAAGGTGTTAACCATATATTTTTCACATGTTCAACAAAAAAATAATATCGGCACACACTAGCTCAAAGTGTTGCAAATGATGATCATACTCCTCCACACTAGTTGAAAATACAACTTTTTTTCCATAAATCCATTACTTCATCTTATCTATCCTTTTTCACATATTGTTTGCATCTTACCCCCAATATTTTTTTCACTATGAAAACGACATAGCAAACGAATTGAAGTAGGAAACACAACACTAATAGCATTCATCATGGCAAGATCTCTATCAGTCATAATAACTTTAGAAATTAAATTCTCAGAGACAAAAATGTGTCTAACCTTTTCAAATGCCCATATGAATTTATTTTGTTGCTCTTTTTCCTAGTAAGCAAACACAATCGAAAATGTCAAACTAATAGATGTGACACTAACAATTTCAAGTAATGGTAACTAATATCTATTCTTTTTGTATGTACTATCACATATCAAAACAAAATGAAATGTGTTTAACAACTTTATACAATCAGGACGCGTCCAAATTATGTCTCTCAGAACATCTGAATTGTCTCGTCTTCTTATCCAATGCACATAATATTCTTTTTGTATTAACTTCAACAGATGTTGCATTTTTGTGTACGAACCTCTCAACAATGATGGATAATTACTTCTTGCTTTATATATTTGAGTGGGAATTGTGAGATTATCTTTATTTCTCTCTTTCAAAGCATTCAAAACGAATCTTGGTGCAAACTTATACTTTGTCATGTCATTGACAAATTTTCTATCTTCTTCATTTAAACGTTGATGGATAATTACTTCTTGCTTTATATATTTGAGTGGGAATTGTGAGATTATCTTTATTTCTCTCTTTCAAAGCATTCAAAATGAATCTTGGTGCAAACTTATACTTTGTCATGTCATTGACAAATTTTCTATCTTCTTCATTTAAACGCCCTAAATATGAATAACAAATTAAAGTATCCGCTAAATCATGATTGTGTGTTCCACAAAAAACACTAATTTTCCATCCTTCACCGATACTCGACGATATACATCTGAGTTTAAATCAAAAAAATTCCTAGTGAGAACAAGTTACTGTTGATTTTGATTTATATCTTCCACTTATTCGCATGCCAAAATTAATTTGTCTTTTCTTCATCTCTCTGCGGTTGCTTTATCAGATTGAATGTTAATGATTAAAATTCCATTTAACCTTCCAATATTTGTTGCCCATTCAAATACAGTTTTTTGAGAGGAAAATACCTATAAAATATGTTTCAAATAAAACATCAATATATGTCTATAATACAAATTTTATCGGTGGTTAATTATCAGTAATAAAACTTGATCAATGGTGAATTTTTTTGTAGAGTCTATAGCCGTTATTAAAGCAGGAACCTCAACTATACTCATACATGATTTCAAAAAGTATACTTAATTTAATTAATAATAATATTATAAATCCATTTTTTAAAATACAATTTTAATTATTTTTCAAATATTTATAACATTTCGAAAATGACATATAAAGTGAAACTTTTGAACTTTTTGAAATTTTCGAAATTGTATTACTTTGACTATTTCAATGTTTTGAATATTTTGATGTTTTTTTTTTTTTGAAATTTATGCTTCGAAAGTTTTGAATTAAAAGAAACCTTCAAAAATCTGAGAAATTGTGTTTCGAAGATTTCAACTTGTTCAAAAGTTTCAAATTTTTTTATCAATTCTGGAAAAATACATTTTGAAAGTTTCAGATTTATCAAAAGTTTTGAAAATGTCCAAATATTCTAGAAAATTACGTTTCAAAACTTTCAGATTTATTAAAAGTTTCAAAAATATAAAAAAAAAATCACTTTTTTATATTTCGTAAGTTTTGAAAATTTTCAAATGGTAAAATAAATTTTGTAAGTTTCGAAAGAGGGGGTGAATAATGTAGTGGCAAATTTTTTTGAGTGTTTTATTCATAGTAAAAAGGGCAAAATGGTATTTTCATTTGGGATGGGATGGGAAGTTAAGGTGGGGGTGCATGGTATAATTCTCTATTTTTTTTTTAACAAAAAGAAAGCTTAGACTCCAAGTCCAACTTCTTTTGTTTATTTAATTATGTAGTCCATTTTCTTTCCTTTCTTTTTTGATAGATCCATTTTTTATTTATTTATATTATTATTTTTTGACTAAAATTTATTTTCTAAGTTAAATTTTATTTACTTTCTTCAAATTCAATGTTTGACTTTTTTTTTAATTTCTCCTAAAAATTAAGACAAGAATATTAATAAATATTGAAATTTATTGTCATGAGACATCTTATCAATCTTAAATATTTATAACATCTAAGTTGTGACAACTTAATGATCTTAAGCTCTAAATTAATAATCTTTTAATAAAATTGAATTGATCAAGATATGACATTTTGTCGGTCCTAGTTTAAAATACATGAGTTGTAACAACTTTGTGATTTTAAACATACAAACAACCCAACATCCTCATTATAATAGATTTCTCATACGGGAGGTCTTTTTCCTTTATCAAATTAACAACCTCTTCTAACTAAATCTAAATTTCCGTAACAAAATGTCTTTTTTTAAAAGCAATCAACACATCTGCATTTTTTATAAAAGAACTACGTAGCTTTGATTACTCCAACGCACTGAACATACGTAGGTGCAATATCAAATTCTTGTAAAGCACATTAATAAAAATTCTTTTTTTTTCCTCTCTCTTTTTTAAGCATACATTTATTTCAAATTCATATTCAAAAAATAATTGATATACATATTTAACATTAAGGAAAAATAAATATATTTAAGTTAATATTAATTTACACAATTAATTATGAGAAATAATATTTTAACGGATGTCGTAGGGTGCTAATACATTTCTTACGCATAATCGACTCTCAAATTCAAATTTTAGTTTCAAATTAGGTCGCGCCAGTTACATTCTACCATATAGTATTTGCATAATTAAACATGTAATATTGTAGTGATAAAAAAGAAACAACAAAATATTCTACTCAACAAAATATTGCACTAAAATAGTTCATGTAAATCGTGATAAATAAATGATAAAGAAGACAACTTTGAATTAGTATTGTAATATATTGGTGAAAAAGAGTTAAGAGATACATTATCCATGACAAATACACGACTCATCATTAGAAATTAGAAAAATAAAGTAAAATAAGATTTAAAAAGGGAGCATACACTAAGTGGTGATAATAGAATATGTTATTAAGACTTCTACTAATAAAAATATGTCATTGGAATATTTTATTGTAGAAGGAGCATAAAAAATCTCTATCTATATTGGAATATATTATATTGTAGACTACTATTACTTTTTTTTTTTTATCGAACTATAGATTGTTGGTTTGAATTATAACACTATAGATAACTAAAAAACAACTTTTGATCAGGTATGCATTGTCAATTAAATTGAGAGATTAACGATAAATTATAAAATAGTAATTGTTGATAAATGTTTGAGCGTTATTAGTTTGGAGTAGAAAAATCAAATAATATTATGAGAATGAAAATGTATTTTAGTAGGTTTGAGAGTGTGATTTGAAGGTGCCAATTAATTTGAAACATTAATGAGAATTTATGAAATAATAATTCTAGATAAATATGTGATATTTGAACATTTATTAGAAGAATGATAATTGTTCGGAAGGTTTAAGAGTATGATTTAGGAGGTAACACAAATGATAATGATTATGTATGATTTGGCACAAATTGAAGTACTTGATACACAACGAACTAAAATGTACAATGTAAGAATATACAAATCTGATTTAATATATTATAACAGATAATATACAATAAATTTGCTATAGGTATCTGCAAGTAGAGTATCTACATCCACGTATATCTCACTACCCACCTCGTTAATAATCAGATACACCTTAAACTACCACCTTATACCATAACAGATATTGTCTGCGGGTTCTGGCGGGTGTGGTTAGAGCTGTTAAAAAAACTCCCAAACTACAAAGTTCCCTTATTTTTTTTCTTTAATTATTAGGCTCCCTATTAAAATGATATTTTAAGGGTCCTCTTAATTTTGGCCCATTATTTCATGGGGTCTAAGGGAGGGGGCTCTAAGGGCTCCAATATTTTGTTAATTTTAAGATTTTTTTATAAAAAAAAAATCAGAAACTTTTTATCGAAAAAAATGGAAAATTATTTATCGAAAAAAAAATGGGAAATTTTTTATCGAAAAAAAATCGAATATTTTTTATCCAAAAAAAAATCGGATAATTTTTATCGAAAAAAATCGGACATTTTTTATCGAACAAAAATAGACATTTTTTATCGAAAAAAAATCAGAAATTTTTTATCGAAAAAAAAATCAGACATTTTTTATCGAAAAAAATCAGACATTTTTTATCGAAAAAAAATCGGACTTTTTATCCGAAAAAAATGGGAAATTTTTTATCGAAAAAAAAATCGGACATTTTTTATCCAAAAAATATTGGAAATTTTTTAACGAAAAAAGAATCAGATATTTTATATCGAAAAAAATCGGAAATTTTTTATTGAAAAAAAAATCGGACATTTTTTATCGAAAAAAATCGGACTTTTTTATCGAAAAAAATCGGAAATTATTTATCGAAAAAATTCAAAAATTTTTAACGAAAAAAAATCGGAAGTTTTTTATCAAAAAAAAAATAGGAAGTTTTTTATCGAAAAAAATCAGAAATTTTTTATCGAAAAAAGTGAGAAATTTTTTATCAAAAAATTTTAACGAAAGAAAATCAGAAATTTTTATCGAAAAAAATAAATCGATTCTTTTTTTAAAAAAATGGGCCTATGAGCCTCCTAGGCCCCCAAATTTTTAGGGGACTTTTAGTTTAGGGGGTCTTGCTTTTAAAGACCTTTTAAATTAACTTTTTTTGACCACTTCAAAATGTGAGCCGGGGCCAATAATTAGGAGGCTTGTCAAATTGACAGCTCTAGGCGTAGTTAGACAGCAATCGTTCAATGAAGAAATGTTAACCATGTCTTTCATCGACTTTTCATTTGACTTCCACGGTTAAGCTGAAATACAAAAGCTCAATTAATTATTTTGTGTAGCATATTACTTTTACGGGTCGATAACAATATTCTAATGATTTGGAGAATCAATACCAAGAAATTGATAACAATATTCTAATGGTTTGGAGAATCAGTACCAATAAATTGAAAGCAATCCTTTTCTTCAAACATTCTAAAGCTCTCAAATGTTGACAATGTCACTCAAACTCTCCTTCAAAACAACCTCAAAGGTGACAATGAATGATAAGAATCATTTAAAGGTGAATTTCCCTATATCCTAATGATATTTTATAGATTTCCTAAGTGCAAAATAAAGTTCTGTTTTATCATCTTGTGGTAACTAAAAAGTGGAATGTCTCTATTTTTTTTTTATCAAAGGAAATAAAATAAAATAATAAAAAAAAAACAAGGAGATTAAACTCTAAAGAATTGGATCTCCATAGAGTCCCACTAAATAAATACTTGACAAAGAGGAATGGCAAATAGAAAACTCTCTCAATTCCTTGTCAAACCCAAACAAGCCTATCGATACAAGCATTGCATTCATGCAAGGTGTAAATGAAAACTATCTGGAAACCTATGGAGATCAAAGAGCGAATACCAAAGAGAGTTATCACCTCTTCCTATTCTTGTAATATAACCAGGTTTGAGAAGCTCTATTGTTTTAATGATAGACCGCCAAGAGTAGAAGGCACCATGGTAGTTGTTCTCGAGGATATGTGAATCATGAAGATATTTGGTTCTTAATAATTGAGATTGAGGGTTTTTTTTAACTGCCCTCTTTCTGAAAATTATACACGTAACTATCCCCTTTCCAAAATTACATACGTAACTGCCATATTTTTTTTTTCAATTTTTTCCACCCTCACAAGTCGCCATTTGGAATGGCGACTTCCTTATGGAAGGCCAATTCCCAAATGGCGACTTTCAACTGGTTTTTTTAAAAAAAAATTTAATTTTTAGTGAATTTATATATATAATTAATTATTATAATTCATAAAAATTCATATAATAAATAAATAAATAGAAATTTTAATTATAAAAAAAATTTAGTAAATCTAAGTTTTAATTGACATTTATTAAATAATTTTTTCTTTTAAAAAAATGTTTTAATTTTTATTAAAATAACAAAAGTAATATATATATATATAACTAATATAATTTATAAAAATAGATAAATAAAAATTTTAAATTACGAAAAAAATTTAGGAAATTCAAGTTCGAAATGTCAATTTTTAAAAGGTTAGTTTTTTGTAAAAAATAATTATTTCAATTTTTGTTGAAATAACAAAAGTAATATATATATATATATATATCTAATTAATATAATTCATAAAAATAGATAAATAGAAAATTTAAATTATGATAAAATTTTAGGAAGTCCAAGTTTGAAATGCCGATTTCTCAAAGGTTTTTTTGAAAATAAAAATTTAATTAAAATAATATATATATATATATATATATATATATATATATATAACATTAAAATTATTATAATTCATAAAAATACATAAATAGAAAATTTAAATTACCATAAAACTTTAAATTACATTATTTAATCATAAAAAGCATCACAAATTTTACAAAAATTATGATAACTAATGTCTAAGGTGGCCTCCAGTACCACATTGCCGAGGTTTTCTCACACGTACGGGATTTTGACGACGCCTTGGTACATCATGAGTTTCTTGTTGTTCTTCTTCTTCCTCTTGATCTTCGGCTTCTTGCTGTGGAGGATGTCTAAGTGGAAGTGCTGCAGAAGAACTACTTCCACCTTGAGTCCAGTTAGATATTTGATTCAACGGAGTATATGCATTCCCAAAGCTTGGAATTTGAAAATTTTGTTGACACATATTATTCAGTAACTGGGTAGCGGACTCAAGTGTATTATGACGACTGTTGAACGTGTTATACAACAATTCCTCTTCGCTTGATGCAAATGATAGTCGACGGTTGTCTTCTTGGTGCGGTTGTTGACTGTCAAAATTAAATTGTTCCCCTCGCGTGAACCCGTAAGATTGATGTGGTGTGTGGATAAAAGTATGAGGAGGCGGTTGAGTGTCAGGAGGTGTTGGTATATAATATTGATTTTGTTGTGTTGTGTTAGGCATTGATTCTTGGAAAAAATGTTGGCTAAATTGTGGTGTAGGTTGGGGTTGAAAAAAAAATTGACTAGATTGCAGTAGAGGTTGAGGGTGAACAAAATGTTGGCTAGATTGTTGTGGAGGTTGTGGTGGAGGTTGAGGTGGATTGGCACGAGGATCAACCAATTGGTTTTCTACAGAAACAAATTGTTTAGAATGTTTGCAAAACCAAACCATGTATTCATAACTTGGTTTCAATTCAACATTTAGAGGTTGACCATGAAGAATATGATTCTCTCGTTCATTCCACTCTTTGTTCTCATTTTCGTAGAATAATGTCCAACTATAGTCAACTTGTTTATGCAAATCTACCTTATGATATTTTTTCATGTTCCTCGGAGGATGTGGAATTTCTTGAGGTAGTCCAAATTGTAGTTTAACTCTATCAGTTTGATGCATTTCTATTATGTAGAAACAAATTAAATATGTACATGCATTCCATAGCCAATTGTCTTCTGGATGATCGTATGTTAGACATAGATATGGCCTCCAGATAAACTGATATATAATAAGTTTGTTAGTAATATATGCAAAAGAAAAACAAAATAATATAAATAATGTAATGTTTTAATATATTACATCGTTAACGGTCATATGATTAATTTTTTATCGATATCCAGCGGTATGATAACGAGGTGTATCCCCAAATTTCATACCCTTTCCACTATATCTACAAAAATAAATTTGAATATGTTAGTGAATCAATTGATAGTTTTATAAGTATAATATTTAACTTTTTTTTTTATATATACCTTTTTGCGAATGGAAACCGAGGCTCAAGATTACTTATTGGTGCAAGAAACGGCATATGGTACCATGCCCACGTTTGAAGTAGATGTGAACATCCGCCAAACGACATAACACCGGGTTCAAATGCACGACACAATTCTCTATAAAGTGTTGCCAAGCACGCTGAACCCCAACTATATTCTCCTGTCTCCCGCAAATCTCTCAACAAGTGCAACCACATAATATGTACTCTGTTGTGGGATTTGTCAGGCATTAATATGCTACCAATCAATTATAAAATGTATGCTCTACAATGTATAATTATTTCTTCATTAGATGATTCTGGAGTTAACATTGAAAATGTTTCTCTCAGCCATTTTAATTTTATAAAATTCCCTTTTCTTTGTGATTCAAGTGGCATGACTCCTAACAAATCTAAAAAATCATCTGTCCATGACACCATATTTGATCCAGTTACAGCTTTACCCCTAACACGTAAGCCAAGAAGCAACACAACATCTTCTAATGTTATGGTACATTCACCCGTTGGAAGATGAAATGTGTGGGTTTCATGTCTCTATCTTTCAACTAAAGCAGTAATAAGTGAATTATCTATTTTATAACTTTCTATAAGTGATACATTACCAAACCCGGCTTCATTCAATAATGGAATTATTAAAGAATTTGGTGCAATGTGTTTATGGCTAAGTGCTCTTAAATTTTGAGATGAGTAAGAAAAGAAGCAAAGAATAAAAATATATTTGAAGTTATTATAATGAGATGAATCATACTATAATATATAATGAAATTTAGTATAAAATATAAATATATATATATATATATTACAATATATTATAATAAAACTATAATTTAGAATAAAACTTATACTAAAACATATAAAAAAATATTTTAGAATAAAATTTATAAAACAAATCACATAAAGTATTGTATTACTTACAAAATTTTGAATGTAGTGTAGTGCCGATCTGTGATTATCATCATTCCATAACAATGCCATTTAAACAAAAATAAGGAATATTAATAGTGGAAGAGAGAAAATATAAAGAAGATTTAAGTTATGAAGAGTGGAAGAGAATACTTTGAATGACTTTGAATTGGTCTATTTATAACCAAAACAATACTTTGAATGACCAATAAAATAACATGCAAGGCTTCACACAAGTGTTACTTTGAAAATACAAACTTCTGGCAAGGATTAGATTGGACGGAGAAGGCTAGAAAGCTGATGACAATTTTCCAAGTTCCCAATGTGAGAATATGAATATATTATGATTCTCCTCCAAATCGCCTTTTGAAATGGAGATTTCTCAAAGCCTTTCCAAGGTCGGCTTTGTGAATGGCGATTTATCAAAGGGTGTTGTCACGAGCTCGCCAATTGGGATGGCGACTTATGAAAGAAGTCGCCTTTGGGAAAGGCGATTTGCAGGGCAATACATGCATGCTCGTCTGACCTGTGGCAATTGCAATGCAGGAGCTTTGATGGAAGGAATCAGATTGGACAAATGTTATTTATTTTACAGCATTGGTTACAGCATTGGTTATTATAAGTATGCATGTATTTCATTGCATTTTATTTCAATCTCAATATCTTATTTTCACATCAATGGCACCAAAAAATATAGTTTTTCTAATTTATTACAATGGTGAAATATGTGAAAGACAAGATATTGGTAAATATTTCAAAAGTGACGAAAAAAAAGCTATTCGAGTTAATTTTAGATGTAACCTTACCTACTTGAAAAAAAAATTGAAGCAAATTTGAGGTTAAAAAATCAAAAGGTGTCTAACATAATTTTTCGACACCCTATCTTATTTGGACAAGGCCTAGTTCATTATGAGTTGTTAAATGTTGAAGACGACGAAGATGTTGAACTCATGTTTGATGTTCATAAACAGTGGCTGCAACTCGGATCTATCGAGTTATATGTCACATTTGAGGATGGTCATCCATTATACGATATTGGTCAACCATCATCCTTAACCACACATCACCCTGAATACCATTTTGAAACACAAAACACTTATTCTTTTCAAAATAATGAATCTTACCAACCCGACCCATACCAAACCGAATCATACTTTGACCAGGCCGAAACATCTGAACTTGAACCATCTCAACCTGAACCATATATTCCACTAGGTGATATGGCCGATTTTGATCAACAACAAATAAGTGAAGAGAGTGAAGAAGAAACATACTTTGATGAAGACGAGGACGATGAAGGTGACAACGACAATGGTGACGATCTAGAGCCAACATACAATCCACCATTCCATATGTGTAATCTAAATTTGGATTATACTTACCAATCCTCCGAATTTGGTATGCCATCTAATGAACCACCTCCATTAGATGCATCTCATGAGATTGGAATGAAGTTTAATAACAAACCAGATTGTCAACTTGCAATTAAGCATTATCACATAAAACACTCCCTCAATTACCGTGTAGTGAAATCTGATCAATACAGGTATGTAATTAAATGTGTGAATCCACAATGCTTGTTCAAATGCAGGGCTTCATTAAGTCAAAAAAGTAACGAATGGGTGATTGGTCGTTTGAAAGGGCCCCACAATTGCGCAAATTCTTCTATGTCACAGGATCATACTAAGCTCGACTCTAACATCATATGCGAAAGCATAAAGTCGCTTTTGAAAGCTGACTCATCAATTAAAGTGAAGGTGATCATTGCACATATTCGGGAACGATACAACTATACAATCACCTATAGAAAGGCATGGATGGCAAAGAACAAAGCTATCGAAACGATTTATGGGAACTGGGAAAAGTCTTACAATGACCTTCCAAGGTGGTTGTTGACTATGCAAAAATTTCTTCCAGGAACTATTGTGGAAATGGAAGTATCAGTTGCATATCCTGATAATGCAAAAAATTTCAAACGATTATTCTGGGCTTTCCCTCCGTGCATATTTGGGTTTGAATTTTGTAAACCATTTGTCTCAGTGGATGGAACTTGGTTGTACGGAAAGTACAAGGGGACTCTTTTGCTTGCTGTTGCACAAGATGGAAACAAAAATACAATTCCCATTGCTTATGCACTTGTGGAAGGTGAGACAGGGGGTGCTTGGAGCTTTTTTTTGAAAAATCTAAGAAGGTATGTAACACCTCAAGTCGACATTTGTTTGATTTCAGATAGACACGAATCCATTAAGAGTGCTTATAATAATCCAAATAATGGTTGACATGATCCTCCGTCAACACATGTGTACTGCATCTGACACATTGCACAAAATTTCATGAGAGAGTTCAAGGACAAGGGACTTCAAAGAAAACTCGTTTGTATGGGTAATGATCTAATTCTTCTTAGTATATTTTCCATTTATCACTTAATCATATTTGATAATTTTTACATCATTTCTTAAAGGATATGCATTAAATGAGCCATCATTCAAGTATTACCGCAATGAAATCAAGATGGAAAATCCAGAAGCTTTAAGATGGATCGATAATATCCCCCCAGAACAATGGACTATGGCTTATTCTCAAGGTCGACGATGGGGACACATGACAACAAACGTTTCCGAGTCCATCAACGCAGTGCTCAAGGGTACACGCAATCTCCCAATAACTGCTTTGGTACAATCAACATACTATAGATTGGGAGTTTTATATGCAGAAAGGGGACAACAACATCAGGCATCATTAGCTTCTGGTCGAGTATACACAGACGATTGCATGGACAAGATTAAATGTGAAGTTGGTAAATCTAATACTCACCAAGTCATGCAATTCGACCGACATCATTATTCTTTCATGGTGCATGAAACAGTAAACCCAAGAGAGGTGCGACCAATTGGTCATTTCGAAGTCAACCTTCAAAGAAAATGGTGTGATTGTGGAAAATTTCAAGCTATACATATTCCTTGTTCACATGTCATAGCTGCATGTTCTTATGCTCGTCAAAACTATTTAGTGCTTATATCTGACGTGTACAAGGTTGTTAATGTATTTAACATCTACAAAGAAGAGTTTCCACCTATACCTAATGAAGGATATTGGCCCACATATGAAGGTGAAACATTGTATCACAATCCTATGATGCGGAGAATTAAAAAAGGTCGTCCAAATAGTACCCGTATTAGAACTGAAATGGACGTTAAAGAAAAAGAACCGAGAAAACGTGGATTATGTCGATTAACTGGTCGTACTCGAAAACATTGTTCAAATGTAACAGCCAGCTCTAGTCAATTATCCTAATTTCTATTTGTGTAGTTTTATCGTAATTTAAATTTGCTATTTATGTAATTTTATGAATTATATTAATTATAAAAATTGCTATTTATGTAATTTCTATTTGTTATTTCAATAAAAATTGAAATAAATGTTTTTTGAAAAAAACCTTTGAGAAATCGGCATTTCAAATTTGGACTTCCTAAAATTTTATCATAATTTAAAATTTCTATTTATCTATTTTTATGAATTATATTAATTAGATATATATATATATATTACTTTTGTTATTTCAACAAAAATTGAAATAATTATTTTTTACAAAAAACTAACCTTTTAAAAATTGAAATTTCGAACTTGAATTTTCTAAATTTTTTTCGTAATTTAAAATTTTTATTTATCTATTTTTATAAATTATATTAGTTATATATATATATATATATTACTTTTGTTATTTTAATAAAAATTAAAATATTTTTTTAAAAGAAAAAATTATTTAATGAATGTCAATTAAAATTTAGATTTACTAAATTTTTTTTATAATTAAAATTTCTATTTATTTATTTTTTATATGAATTTTTATGAATTATAATAATTAATTATATATATAAATTCACTAAAAATTAATTTTTTTTTTAAAAAAAAAACCAGTTGGAAGTCGCCATTTAGGAAGTGGCCTTCCATAAGGAAGTCGCCATTCTAAATGGCGACTTATGAGGGTGGAAAAAATTGAAAAAAAAAAGGGCAGTTACGTATATAATGTATATAATTTTCAGAAAGAGGGCAGTTAAAAAAAACCCTGAGATTGAAGCTTATCAAGATTATGAATGAGTTGCCAAACATAACAATATTCATCGGTCTAGCTCACCTCTAATAAAAGGTTTAGTGATTGTATTCCAATTAATAGAATGACATTTACCTTCCCATATGGACTGTCTGGTGCAAGAATCATTTTATCACATATGCATAAAGTAAATAGGCATAGAGCTAAGAACATATTAAGCATGTGTCTCCCTATCAAACCTACTTAAAAGTCTGCTTTTCCACCCAGCTAGCTGAGAATTAATCTTATCAATGATTTGTAATCCTACCAGAAAGCAAAGGAAAACCAAGATATTTTCCAATATTGTAAGCATGCTAAAAATTAATCATACCTTCAAATTTAGCCACTTTTTGTCTAGACAAGTTCTTAGAGGGAAGGAACATGGATTTATGAATATTGATCTTCATACTAGAGGCTTTGCAAAAAGCTTGAAAAACTTCATGGACTAGCCTGACTTGAGAAGTTTTAGCTCTTGTAAATAATAAACAATCATTAGCAAAGAAGAGATATCGTAGGTCCATTATTAGAGATTCTAATGGAAAGCCACTAATTTAACTTAATTTTTTCTTGGATAAGAATAACTAATTTTTTTCATACAGGTCATGCATAAGTAAGGAGACTTAGGATCACCTTGCCGCAAATTGTGAGTAGGAGCAAAATTCTCAAGTTTCTCATTATTCCATTTCAAGGAGAACATAGATGAGGTGGTGCAACCCATGATAAGATTAATAACTGGTGTAGGAAAACCAAATTTAGGAAGAGTGAATCACATGAAGTTCCAATTAACACTATCACATGCTTTTCAAAATCAATCTTATATATAATGAAACCATACCTACCTTTCTTAGTATGCATATAATAAACGAGCTCTTGAACTATAAATGCATTATCTTCAGTGCCTCAATTAGGAATAAAGTTGCTCAGAAGAGGTCCAATAAGAGTCTCCAAATGTGGTCTAATACGGAGATATAAAGTCACCAAGACTTAGGGGTTCATCAATCTTTGGTATATCAACAGGAATATGACTAGATGAAAAGGAAATCAGACACAAGTTTCCAAATATCCCTTTCCACAATATGCCAATATGTAGTAAAGAAAATGGGTTGAAAGCCATCTTGACTCAGAGCTTATAGCTTTATTTGTATTTAGAGTGAAGAAATATTTTATTTTTATATCAAATTTAAAAAGGAAAAGAAATAATATATTTTTTAAATAGATAAGTGGTGAAACTCACAAACTAAGTATTATGAGTGTTCACATATAGGGATTAGAATAGACTAGGCTGTCCGTAGGAGCTTATGGCCTGGCCTACTTATGGTCTGACTTCGTCTGGCCTATTTAATAAAAAGGTTAGGCTCAGACTGATTTTAAAGTCTATTTATTTAAACAGGTCAGGCTCAGATTTATAAAAAAAAGCCTATTAAGCCTAATAGGCCGACCTATATATATTTATTATTTATTAATATTATTTTTTATTATTATATTAATAATATTATTTTTTATTTTAAATTCTATCAATTAGTCAATCACTTAATAATCATTCTATATTCAGTAGTCCTTCCATATTCGGTAGCGGTTCTATATTTGGTAGTCGTTTCATATTCGGTAACCGTTAAATTGGTAGTTGTGCAATAATGGATTCGTTTAAAAAGGCTTTCAGCCTAGGCCAAACTATCAAAAAGGTCAGGTCACACCGAAAAAAAAAGCCTATGATAGGTCGTAGGCCAGACTTAGGCCGAAAAAATAAATTGTAAAACAGACTCAAGTCTTTCAAAGTCTGATCTGGCCTGACCTATTCTTACCCCTATTCACATCCAAACTAATCCATAAAAGATATGTAGTCCCATCCAAAAAATTGAAAATCTCATAAAATCGAATACTTTTGAATGACCTGTTGCATAAACTAAAAAAATCAAATCCAATTCATGATTTTTTTTCAAAACCAAAACAAACCACAATCATAATTTTCAATATTTTTTTATTCGTATGGTATATTATATTTATATATTATTTATTGATTTATAATTTTTCACTAACAATCTATTTTGTTGTTATCTCATATATTTCAAATATAATAAATTATTATATTTAAATATATTATATGTTATATTTTGCATCAAACTTACTATTTTATCTTGTTTTTATAATATTAATATTTTTTAACAATTATAATTTAAATATCTAAAAATCGATCTAAATTAAACCGCTTAAAATTAGATAAAATCGAATTTTTTTTGAATTTGTCATTAAAATTGAATAGTCATATAATTTTATGTTTAGATTGTATGAATTTTTGCCTGAAAATCAACCCAAATTGTACCACAATCATCCCTACTAATTATGGATAAGAGGATAGTACAAATTCAAAAATATATTTTTAACATATCAAATATTCCAATAATTTTTTACTTTTTGAGCTTCATTTACCGAATGAATATGATTATTATAATAAGATAAAATATGAAAAACATTAAATTCAATTCCTACTTGCAAGTAACATGAAATCACATTATTTACATATCAAATATTCCTATAACTGCATTTACCCAATTAATATGATTATCATAATAAGATAAAATATTAAAAACAATAAATTCAAATCTAAGTAACATGAAATCACATTATTTCCATGATTTTGAAAAACTCAGCACTATTCCACATATGCACTTGTTTGTTTAACCAAACACAACTCTACTAATATAATAATGCTTATTCATTTTTTTATGATATGATCTTTGATATTATTAAATGAATATTATGTCTTAAATTCGATTATGAAATATCGCATTATATAAATAAGTTTTTAGTATATTTATCATAAGAAAAATATATCGATTATTCTAAAAATGATTAAAATACTACCTACTTTGATTATAATATTCTTTTTTGTTCTGTTCATTTGGCAGAGAGAGAAGAAGAAGAAGTTGAAGAAGAAAGAAGAAGAATCCAAAAGCAATCCCATCTCTTCTGTGTGTCTTTGCACATCAGAAGAACTGAAGGGAAAGCTACACACTTCAAATCAACACTGTCATTCCAATCAAAGGTTTCTTCTTAGTTCAATTTTCTCTCTCTCTCTCTCTCTCTTTTTTTTTGATTTCACAGTTTCACATCTTTTATTTTTCATCATCAATTTTTATGATTTTTTGCTCAATTTTTTTTCCCTTCAATTTTTTAATAGGATTGCTTTGGAATCGGATTTCGTCTTCTTCGTTTCTCTTGAAATTCCTTGTGGCAGATCTAACAATAATTTCAGACACTACATGCATATGGGGTACGTTTTCTGAATCCAACAATAATTTCACAAAGTTCACTCCTTTTGCTTTTTTATGTTTCAGTTAGCTTATTTTTATTTAACTTTTTGGGTATTTGTTTTTTTTCCCCTTTATTGATTGATAATCATGTTTGGGTAGGTGAGTGATGATTCTGAAATTTGGTACTTTCTTTTTTTCTTGATTTACATAGTTGTCTAGAAAATTTATGAAGAGGATTTTATTCAAGATGGATTATGGATTCCGATTTTGCATTTACATGGGAAGCTGTTTTTTGGGATTATATTAGGGTTTTTTTAATTTAAAAGTATGCAGTGTATGCCAATAAATTTGCAGCTAAGAAATTGATGTGTGTAGATTATGGTGGGTTTCAATTTTTTTTTATAAGCGAATGTGTTATACTCACCGTTCAATCAATATTTTAAATGAGAGAAAATGAATGTGGAAGTAAAATTAGAAAAATGAAGGGTTGTGATGAACACATTACTCCCTCATGTTTTTTTTCAACATGAGGAGATTCATTTCTGTTGAACTATAGACCTCTTGCATATAACTTTTTCGGTGTCCCTAGTCAAACCACTCGGCTACTCCTTCAGGGACGGTCAACTTAAAAAGTTTTAGGCAATTGTATATGAGTTTAATTGTGGTACACTGTCAGCTTAAAATGTTTTATACTGTCAACAAATCTTATGTATGACTTTAGAAGTAGTTAAAATTTAAGACAAATGTTTTTTTTAAAATCTAATGGTTATGAGTGACTGACAGTGTTTGTGTTGGATTGACATTGTATATGAATTAAATCTATTGTATTTATGATGGTGCATAACAGAAATTGATGTGCTTTGTAACAGAGCAGTGGTTGTGTTGGATGCTATAAAAGGCCCACACTAATTACTACTGTGGAAGTGCCATCAAAAGGGTTGACAACAAAACAAGGTACAACAGTGGACAAACCTAGTACATCAGAGGATTTCTGGACCACAAGCACGCATGATATGGACAACAGTGCTGTTCAATCACAAGGGAGTATATCTTCAACCAGTTTAACTAACCAAGCTGTGGCTCCTCATGGCAGCTCTTCCAATAACCCAAATGAATTTGTAAATCATGGTATTCTTCATTGCTTTTTTTTTTGTTGTGACGATAGTTTGCTAAATAAGCATTTTGTATTTTGATATATTTTTTTTTTGTAATAGATTATGGAATTTTGTATTTTCAACGAGAATTTTGAGCTAATACATAATGTGTGTATATGTTCATTTGGGGGGAGTGTTGTAAACGATTCTAACATTAAGCTGATGTCTGGGTAATGTAGTTACTTTGCTTTACTTTACACTTTTGTATTTTCTTAGGGTGTGTTTTGGATGGAAAGGAAGGGTTTGGTGGGAGGAGAAGGAAGTGGAACTGGGAAAGGGTGAATAGACTTCATCTGTCCATACGTGTAAAATCCCCCCAAATTGAGGGAACTCCAACAAACAAGAGGGTATTTTTTTTTTAGGGATTACTAATATGGTAAACCCTTCTTGTTTTAAGCTTCTCCCTCTCCTTCCTAAACCTCCCTCTCGAACACACCCTTATTGGGGTCAACCATCTTTGGTTTACTATGGCGAGATATATTGGATGCATGTTGGTGCTCATATATGAAATGATTTAGCGACATGGCGTCATGTGGTGATTTAGTTTAGTTTATATTGAAATATCAAATATTTCTTTTGTAGGTTTGAGTAGTACAATGCACATGCTTTCCTTTTAGGCCACAGACTCATTTGTGAAATGCGGCTAATTGTCTATGTACTTATATTAAGTTGTACGACACAGAATTTTGGAAGATGAGGTTGTTGTAATGTGGCATGTTTGTTAGTTATCTTACTTTCAAGTGTATCTATGCAAATATCTTTGGATGCAGGTCTAATTCTATGGAATCAGACTCGACAGCGTTGGGTTGGAAATAAAAAGTTGGAGAATCAAACAAAACAACCGCGAGAACCTAAATTGAGGTGTGAATAACATTGTTGGGTTAATTCTATTGGAAGCTTCTTATTTCTGTACTTTTGCTTGTGTTGGGATTACTGCAAATCCATTTTTCTGTAAGCTTTTATAACTTTCTTTCTAATGTCTAAATTTTGTACCAAAGACATTGTTTTTGTACTGTTATACGTTTTCTACTAGTTATTTCATGTTGGTGCGGTGTCTTGTGAAACTATTCAAATTGCTCGATAAGATGTCCAATAGGCAGACGAACTTTATTTCTGTCGGTAATTATGAACTTGTGTCTATCTTGTCAGAACTTATTCTCTGTGCCCTGCCAAATTTTTTTGGCTTTGCAGTTGGAACGCAACATATGAAAGTTTACTGACGAGCAACAAGCCATTCCGTCAGCCTATCCCTCTCCCTGTAAGCAACTACTTTTAATATCTAAACAACCACCATTTATGCAATTTTGATTGAAAAATGATGATTTTGTTCTATCAATACTGATTGATAGGAAATGGTAGATTTTCTTGTGGACATTTGGGAACAAGATGGCCTGTATGACTGAGCCAATATGAAGGTTGAAGAAGTGCCATTTCGCGTGTTCTATCCTTGAAATAATTTTAGTTCTTGCTTCTGTAGGAAAGGAGGAAGGGAAATTTGTTGCTGTTTGTATATCAATTGTTACATTACATGCCAAAGAGTAATTCTCTCTGTAGGCTTTAATATAATTTGTATCATACTTTATTTAATTGATTGCCCTGGGTTTCGTCTAGTATCCATCCACAAGAAGCAAGTTTTTTAAAATCTCCCTTTGTTCACTACATGTTGCACTACCATTTGCTATGCTTTTTTTGTTGTTGTTGAATTTGACAAATAATATTTAGGAAAATGGTCACCTAGGGTTACCTCATTTCTGGTTTGGTTTCATTTTCATCAAACATGACATGTTAAAATTCATTGGGTCTTTGATGCAATTGGGAGTACTCAATTTCAAACTTCGGTTAAAACAATTTCAAACTTTGGTTAAAACAAATGTTTGTTGGATTTTATTTACCTCTCGATTGAACTCGGAATTCTCGATTCTATTTTCTCAAATATCTAGAGAGTTGAGACAAAAATGACTATTTGACTATGATTTCACATTTGGGTATAATTTAAATTGGTTTATGCATCACACATATAAAACTTTCTAGCATGACTCACCAGCCAGTTATGTTTGTCTCATTTATCTATCAATATCAAAGCTGCACACAAGAATAGTGCATCTTCTCTAATGAGATGTATTCCTTCAATAAAAAAAAATCCATTATAATAATGCAGCTAGAAACGATGATGCAATAGGTATAAGAGTTTCATTTGCTTGCACCGACAACAACGTATGATTATAATTTACTGTCAACATAAAAATTCTGACGGTATATAAATTAAATTTATAGATTTCTGCTAACAATAAATATTATAATAATAGTATTAATTAATTTTCTCTTAAAAGATAAATTTAAAAAAAATATATATTAAATTAATTAATTAACTTTCTTAATTTTTATTATTTATCTCGAATTAAAAAGTAAGACTAGACACAAATTATGGACCCGACTCATTCCTAAAGGCCAGAACGAGGCCAACTAGAAAAGGGAGATGCTTAGAAGATGAAAATTTTACTCTCTATCTCCACACTTATATTTCTATCCCTACATTTTATATAAAGTATTTATTATATCTTTTTTTTAACTTAAAAAAAAATTCAAAACTCATGCGTTTCAAAATTTTTTAACGGTATACTAAAAAACTTTTTCAAGCTTTTTGATGTATAAATGTATTTTTTTTGTATTAAAATTTTGTTTCCAAATTTTTTGGCACATAAATGTATTTTTGAAAATTTAAACTTTATGTATTGAACAAATTAAAAAGTTATCCTATACAATCAAAAAATATTTTACAAATTTCAATTTTAAAAACAACATGTGATTCAAAAAACGTTTTTTAAAACTTAAATTGAATTTAATTGGATAGAAAAAAATATATTTTTAAAAAAAATAAAATAAGTAGTTTGTATAAAATATGAGGTAAGAGTATGAGTCTGAGGTATAGAGTAAAATTTTCTTAAAAGATATTTAAAGCTTTGTGTATTTGTCATTTCTTTATTTTGTATGTCTTGAATATCTTGACACTTCTCTAAGCATCTAAAGCAAACTTACCGATATTAAATTAAAACATCCATTCATATAAATCATATATTTATTTAGACATGGTAATTTAGCGGATGTGAATTTTGTCTCCCCCATCTCTACATTCGAGTAATCAGGAAAAATCTTTATCCGTTTTCAATTTTTAACGGGTGTCAAATTTAAGCACGCATCTCTTCTACAATGAGATTCAAATTTTTATGTTAACACTTGCATATTTTATATATATAAAATTAGAAATTTAAAAATCATGTATATTATAATAATATAATAAATTAATTATATTAAATAATAATAAAATTAAAAAAAATATTTTTTTATAAAAATAAAATTATAACTTTTTATTTAAAAAAATATTAAGTATATTCAATATGTACATGTATATAAAATTTAAAAATTACAATAATATTACTAGCAGGGTAATTCAGATGTAGGAATGGAGTGGATATCAACATCTTCAAACTCGTCGTCACCAAATTAAAATAAATTTTCTCCATACAATCAAAATAAATTTTCTCCACTAAAATTAAAAAGAGTTTGATTACATACCCACGAGTACATTTATGATGTCAAAAACAAAAGAAAAAAATAGAGTACTTGAAGATTAAGTTACATTAAATAAAATATAAATGTCTTTGGCACGTTTGGCTACGAGAAATTTACCAAAAAAAGGGTATCAAGAGGGTCCTCTTCTACCTTGCAGAAGCAATATATGTGAAATAATAATAATGATAACGATAATGAATTGCTTGCAACGTATGCAAGTAATTCAGTTGGTGATAAGGGAAAATCTGAAGGAAGTGAAGTAGCTATCTCGGAAGGTAGTAGTAATAATAATAATAATTAATAAGTCAAGGTTGTTCCCAAGAAGGAGGTAGAAGATGGCTTTCTAGAAATCATGACCATGACTTTCTTCCTGCTCCTTTTGGTAATTTTCTCCCACTTGCTATTTTTTTATTTATTTTAATTCTTTGATCATAAAGAATGAAATTATAATAATTCAAAGTTTGACCATAATTCAAAAATTATTTTAATAATAATTTGAATTATTTTAAACAAATTATTTTTAACTGAATCTTATTAATCATTTGAACTCCATTATTTAATTTTTATCTTTATAGTAGTACTAGTTCTTAAATTAACAGGTATGAATAATTTAAAGTTTGAATAAGTAAAAATTGATCAAGGATTCAATTATTGGAGATTGAATGAATTTTGATATTATCAATTGAACTTTAATTAAAATTGATTAACTACTTAAATTCTAACAATTGTTATTTTAATTTTATTAACAATAATCTCATATTTGATTAATAAAATATTAATAATATTAATTTTTAATATTTATCATTATTTAGAAAATGATCAGTACTTAGAGAATCTCTGATAGAATTAATCTGCCTAATATGGAGCACCATCTATTAGACACCTCCATTAGAAGAATGAAATAAATAGGGGACAATTAAGGATCATGACTCTACACATATTCTCCTATACGGACTTTATTTAATAAATTATATTAAAATAAAAAACTATTGTTAAATTATATTAGAATTATTAGTGTTTTTATTTTTTTATAATCAAAATGTATTAAAAGAAAGTATTGGGGGTACTTCAACCTATTACAAGGAAGAAGTAACCACTTCAAAGACAAGCAAGTAGATTGTTACACCGATTAGTAAAAACAAGAGCAGAGACTTTTATTAAATATAAGTTAGTTTGATTTTTACTAATAACTGAATATTAAATTAGTTATAATTCAGTTGTTTGTTTTGTTAGGTGTATTAATTTTGGTTTCCATTGTATATATATAAGATTTGAGTCATCTTTTCAAATAATTTTTTTTTTTATGTAATTACTATTTTTTTCATTATGAAAATTTCTACGGTTTGTTCATGTAATTCTTCTTATCTTAATTTAATATAGTATCAGACATTTTCTGGTCTTGAATACCTTGTTCTTCTATTTGACTTATTTTTCCTTTCTCAATAGCTGAAAATCCTCTCTATTTTTTCCTCAAATTCCTACTATCTTCACCCCAATGAGAATCCATCTTTGGTTCTCGTTACACCATTATTAGACAGCAAGAATTACAATTCACGGGCACGCCCAATGAAAGTTGCATTAATCTCCAAGAACAAATTAAAATATGTCGATGGGACTTTTCTTCAACCGACATATACACATGCTCTTCACGATCCATGGGTTCGTTGCAACAATATGGTGCTCTCTTTGTTGCAACGCTCGATTTATGATAATATCGCTGAATTAATTATTTGGATCGACAACGCACACACCATTTGGCAAAATCTTTAAAATCGATTCTCTTAAGGTGATATTTTCAAAATTCCAGATATACAAGATGATCTATCAAGACTTTAGCAAGGTATCTCGACATTACAGATTAGGAAATTAATCTTTTTATGGGAACAAATCGATTCGTTCCGACCCACCAGCGACTGCACTTGTGGGGCTGCTACTAACCTTAGAAAATATAAGAATCAAGATCGGGTCATAAAATTTCTCAAAGTTTTGAACGAACAATTTTCCAATGTTCGTTCTCAAATCCTGCTTCTTGAGCCCCTCATTTCCTTGGATAAAACCTTTTCTTTAGTTCTTGGTCAAGAACGACAACTCAATGTTCAACAATCCTCTTATTTTGCCCTTGAAAATCAAGCTATGGCCATGCAAGTTCAAAATAATCACTATATTGGAGGAGGAAGGGGCAGCAACAATTCTAATAATTGTGGTAGAGGACGCAATAATTCTGAATTTGGTCGTGGTCAATATCAAAACTCTAATCGGATTTGTATTCATTGTGGTAGAACAAACCACACAGTGGAAACATATTTTCTAAAACATGGTTATCCACCTGACTTTCAACAACGACATTCTCGAGCAACCCTTAATAATGCAAATGCTTTAGATTCTTAAGATTCATCTTTGCTGATCAAAAGAGTATTGATGCATCTCTTACTATTATTCAAGATTAGTATAATCAAATTCTTCAACTTCTCCAACATAATCTTGTTGTTTCTTCATCTTTGACACCAATTCAGCCTTCAACTAATAATGTTGTTGTTCAAAACGATCCTCTTAATTCAATTTCC
The DNA here is from genome assembly GCA_037974875.1 of Cicer bijugum. Taxonomy (NCBI): domain Eukaryota; kingdom Viridiplantae; phylum Streptophyta; class Magnoliopsida; order Fabales; family Fabaceae; genus Cicer; species Cicer bijugum. The sequence goes on from JBBPBT010001178.1 coordinate 10,319,582, forward strand.
TCTCCGTTACTAGGTACACAAGTTGTCTATTGGGTAATAGATACAAGTGCTACTCATCACATAACTCAAAATATTATTAATTTTCTACTCATGCTATTTTTCAACTCATTACTATGAAATTACCTAATTGACAAATCACTTATACTAATATATCTAGTTCTTTCCAAATCTCTGAACATATTACTCTACATATCGTGTACTATCTTCCAAATTTTCATGTCAATTTGATCTCTATAACAAAATTGATTGATTCCTCTAATTGTTACTTCTCCTTTTATATTAATAAGTGCTTCATTTTGCAGAGTCTCCCTAAGAAAGTGATTGGTACAACTGAGAGACATGCAGATCTCTATGTCTTCCAAGCTTAGGCCAACATATCTCTCCCTATATCTAGTAATTTTTGTAAAAATACTCTTTCAGTTTCAAATTCTGCCATTTTATGGCACCATAGATTAGGTCACGTTTCTAATTCTATACATAAATGTATTGCTTCACATTTTCTTTTTATTTCTTACCAATTTAATAAAAATTTGCCTTGTGATACATGTTAATTTTCTAAACAAGAAAAATACCTTATCCTATTAGAACTAGTCAATCCTCTATGCCTTTCAAGCTTAAACCAACATATCTCTCCCTATATCTAGTAATTTTTGTAATAATACTCTTTCAATTTCAAATTCTGCCATTTTATGGCACCATAGATTAGGTCACGTTTCTAATTCTATATATAAATGTATTGCTTCACATTTTCTTTTCATCTATTACCAATTTAATAAAAATTTGCCTTGTGATACATGTTAATTTTCTTAACAAGAAAAATACCTTATCCTATTAGAACTAGTCAATCCTATATGATTTTTGATGTTTTGCACGCTGACATTTGTGGTCCTTATTCTATTTCCTATATTTCTAGTCAAAAATACTTTCTTACTCTTGTGGATGACTATAGTAGATTTACTTGGATAATTTTGATGAAATTAAAAAGTGAAACTAGACATCATCTTTCAACTTTATTTCTTACATTGAAACACAATTTTCTACTAAATTAAAATGTTTACACACTGATAATGGGCTTGAATTTTTTAAATCTAAAGGGATCCTACACTAAAGGTCTTGTGTTGAGTGTCCTCAACAAAATAGAATTGTTGAAAGGAAACATCAACAGATCCTCAATGTGGCAAGATCTCTTTCTTTTTGAGCTCACTTACCTAAGAATTTTTGGCATTTTTCTATACAACATGTTATTCATTTAATAAATAGGTTACCTTCTCCGCTCATTAATAATAAAACTCTTTTTACTTTACTTCATAATACAACTCCTACTTTACTGCACCTCAAATGTTTTGATTATTTAGCTTATGCTTCCACTTTAAATGCTCATAGAACAAAATTTGAGCCACGTGCTAGAAAAACTATCTTTTTGGGTTATAGGAATGGTACTAAAGGATATTTCTTATATGATTTGCATAATAATGAATTTTTTATTTCTAGAAATGCTATTTTTTTAAAACATGTTTACCTTTTCTTTGTTTTTACCAGTGATATTCCTGCAACTGTTATCCCTAAACTACATTATGACACTACATACCTTGAACCTCTTGATTCTTTTCATAATTACACCAATTCAACCCCTCGTCAAGATCATCACACTAATACAGAACACCCTGCTCAAGCAACTGATCATGCACAACCTATGAAGACAAGTACCATCCCTTATCCCCTTAGACATTCAACTAGAATTACCACCAGACAACGTTATCTAACTGATTATCATTGTGAACTTTTTAGGAAACCTACCCATAGACCAACTCAGTCTTCTAACTTCCTATTTCCTTTATGTTCTATTTTATCTTATGATAATTGCAATACATCTTATAAAAACTTTTGTCTAGTTGTGTCTTCTATAATTGAACGTAAGACTTATACTCAAGCATGTAGACAAGATCGTTGGCAAATTTCTATGAATAATGAATTGCACGCCCTTGATTTTACTCATACTTAATCTATTGTTTATCTACCAAATGATAACACTCTTATTGGTTGTAAATGGATGTACAAAATTAAACACTGTGTCAATGGCTCAATAGAGAGAGTAAGGCCATATTATGGCCAAGGGATACACCCAACTTGAAGGTGTGGATTTCTTTGACACCTTTCACTTGTTGCCAAATTAACAACTATAAGAACTCTTCTTGCCTTTGCTTCTATTAAAATTTGGAATAACTTGATGTTAACAATGCTTTTTTACATCGTGACTTATATGAGGAAATTTATATGACTATCCTCCGGGTTATAAAATTCCTCATGACAGTAATGGAACTATCAAGGTCTGCAAGCTTCAAAAGTCCATTTATGGCCTTAAACAAGCTAACAGACAATGGTACTCCAAACTCTCTAACTCTCTTACCTCTCTTGGTTATACCGACTCCATTGTTGATTTTTCTTTATTTACAAAACATTTTAATGATTATTTAATTGCATTAATTATATACGCTGATGACTTAGTGCTCACATGTAATGACTACACTAAAATTCAGTAGGTAACATTGTTTTTAAATGAAAAACTCAAGATAAAGGATCTAGGTTGTCTTCGATATATCTTGGGTATTAAGGTTACTAGATCACCAAATGGTATTATTCTTAACCAACACAAATATACACTAGAATTATTAGATGAAACTATTCATCTAGCTACCAGACCATCTAATACTCCTAATGATTCTTATTTTCAATTACATTGTACTAATTCTTCTTTCTATGAAGATATTACTTAATATAGGAGACTCATTAAGAGACTTATTTATCTTACTACAACTCAACCTGACATAGCATTTGTTTTTCAGCAATCGAGTCAACATGTCTCTCAACTTTGCCTTGTCCATTTTAAGCCTGTAACTCGCATCCTACAGTAGTTAAAAACATGTCTTGCAAAAGGCTTATTTTATTCATCTTCCAATGATTTATGTCTTTCTAGTTTTGCAGAGTTTGATTAGGCTACGTGTCCAAGCACTAGGAAATTTGTCACAAGTTACGATGTCTTCTTAGACTCATTTCTAATCTCTTGGAAATCAAAAAAATAGTCTATTGTTTTGAGGTCAAGTTATGAGGCTGAATATCACGCCTTGGCCATCCTAATTTGTGAAATACAATGGTTACACTACCTCTTCAAAGACCTTCACATTACTTTCAACAAACCAACAATAGTCTACTGTGACAACCAATCATCAATTTACTTGGCTCACACCACGATATTTCATGAACGAATGAAACATATAGAAGTCTTAGTTGATTTTGATTTCTACTAATAACTCAATATTTGATTAGTTATAATTCAATTTTGTTTGTTTTGTTATGTCTATTAGTTTTGGTTCCCTTTGTATATATATAAGACTTGAGTCATCTTTCCAAGCAGTTTTTCCTTTTTTGTAATCACCATTTTTTTCATAATGAAAACCTCTTAGGTTTGTTCATATAATCTTCTTCTCTTAATTCAAATACTTTAATGATTGGTTTATCTCTCCAAAATTCAATCCTTCCACATTTCCAATATTACAACAGATATTAGAGACAACCCAATTATTCTCCTCGAGTAATAACAAGTTATGCCACCAAATAAAATCTTTTGATGAAATTTCACACAAATCATGAAATAAAATTTTAGATGGTAAATGGCCATATTCAAAGGAAAAAAGATCATATCAAATATCTCCTCAATCATGGAGAATGTGCAACTTCCATTTAATCAACCAGGTCATATTGAACAACTCCAAATTCTTCATACCAAGTCGTCATTCCGCTTTTTGTCTACAGATTTTCTTTCAACTAACCCAATATTTTTTTTTAGCTTCCACCCCGCCTCGAAGGAAATTTATTTGGATTTTAATTACCTCATTAATAACCCTTTTAGGGGACTTCAAAAAAGAAATGTAAAATATATGAATACTACTCAATACAGAGTTGATCAAGATAACCCGACCGCCATTTGGCCGCCACCCGACGAGTGTCTCATTTTTCGCAAACTTAAGTGTTTCCTCGATCATGTTATCAATAACAGGTAATCAAGTAGAATAATATCTTAGAATAATGTCTTGGATTGGTTCCCACCGACAAAACAAGAAACTCAAAGAAACTAAACCAGATCCACACGAAAGAAAAGGGGATGTAGCTTCTTAAAACATTTCATCAAGGTTAATGCCAAAAAACATACTTTTAAAGAAATTAAGTTTTAGTCTGTAAATAATTTCAAAGCCTCTAAGAATTGTTTTAATACACCACATATTTCCTATGAACCTTCCCATCAAAATGGTGTCATCATCATACTAAAGAATATCAAACTGCAGAAAATCAAAATATAGATCCTCCAAAAAGCACTTGATGAACAACATATTAGACCATATCTGCAAGGCTTCCACAAGCAATATAAAAACATAATATTACAAGTTAAGATTTTATAATAAATTTTAGTTTATTTGTATTTAATTTGAATTGTAATAATTTGAGTTAAGTGGTGTAAGCCTAATATTGTTCTAGAGAATTATCTTTTGACTCATTTTAGGAATATGATAAATACTTTTTTAAATAGTCTCATTTTGAATAAGTTTATAATGAATTAGAATTTCTCACTGAGAATGTTGATAGAGTTGTGCCAACTCTTTGAATTCTTAGACTATAATTTGCTTATCTTATCAATGACTTCTTTACTATTGTGGTCATGTCACATTGGTTTATCAATCATCATTGATTATGGCGCTTTCTTCATCTTCTCAATCTAACCATTTTGGTTCTTTTTCCCTTTTTCATTTTGCCACTTTATTTGAAGAAGCCACTTGATTAGATCTTCAATCGCATGTGGAATCACTCAAATCCACATCACTATGTTTTCTATTTGCCAAGAATTCATCTATCTGGCTACCGTTAACAAGAATTGACACGTTATTTGAAAAAATACAAGTCTTAATCCACCTAATCCATTTATCACCAAAACTCATTCAGATCATCATACACACCAAATAACCTCTACATATACAATCATAAGCTTTTTCAAAGTCAATCTTTAATTAAAAAAAAAAAAAAAAAACTTTGATCTCTTTGTCTTTTGGTTAGAGCTTGTTGGAAATGATGGAATATAAATGGCATTGATGATGGTTTTTAAGATGGTTGTGAATTGAAAAATGAGAAGTCCCACATAGGAGGGAACACACTCATTTAAAGCCTTTATAAGGTGTTAGTTTCACACTTGGGTTGGGCCCCAAGGGGTATCCCAATTTTGTGAAGGAGGGAGAACGCAAGCAATTGGTTGTGGTGTATTAAATCTTTTTAAAAATTATGAAAATTAATTATTTTTAATTAATTATATGCTTGCGTTAATTACTAAATTGTCATCCACAAAGTCAGAGTCAATGTTCTGATCCAGTCTAACCCTAAACGGAAGTTATTTGCCTAGTCAAAACCCTAATTTGACTAAGCTTCAGATATTTGCCTAGTCAAAACCCTAATTTGACTAAGCTACAGATTTTTGCCCGGTCAAAACCCTAAACTGAGTCAATCCCACGTTTTCTTATGTTGCCCGGTCAATAATGGAAGTCAAAGCACGTTTCCTAAATTTGAGGCGCAGTCAGCTGATGGACTCAGTGCCTCTTGGATCCCCCCATTTTCACAGATCCAGTTACTGGACTCCCCTATAAATACAAACCTCACCTCATTTGGAAAAGCACACCAAAAGCTCTCTGAATCTGAGGCTTTTCTCACTTCTCCCCCGTTCTTCTTCTTCTTCTTCTTCTATTTCCTTGAGTAGCCTTCGTGCTATATTACGAGTGTCAGTCACACGACTGCCATACAGAGGGTGTAATTCCAGATCGGTTTTCTACAGTGCAGTAGAATTTCGATACAGTGATATGGGTTGTTTTATCCTAGGGACTTCGTGGTTGATAGTCTGCCTTGCACAATTTGGGCAGTGCCTCGAAACGTCTTAAAGAGAGCGACCTAGTCCGCGACTCAACCCAGTTATTTCATCGGTGGCATTATTTATTTTTCAAAAGTAACTTTCTGAAACAACAGAGCTATCACTTAATTCACAATAACCACACCATCAAACACATGAAGACCAGGGAAGAAAGCAGTTTGGCAACTTGATATTTAAGGACCGAGTGCTGATCTTAAATATGCTTTTGAATCACTCAAATATGTTTTTGAAGTAGTAAAATTAAGAAAATACGTTTCACAATTGTAATTAAATACAAGAATGGTCATTGATAAAAAAAAAAGGAAAAAAAAAGTGAAGGTTACATGATCAATTGAACTTTATATCTAGAAAACAATGTTTTATTATTGATTCAAAAATGATTAGAACAACTGAAATGCATATCCTTGTAAATCTGAAGTATACAAATAATATTAACGTTTGTTGTTGACAAGACCGGTTGGACTGTCCCGATTTATTACAAGAAAAAAAAATAGTTACATATTTCTATGAGTATATATTAAAGAGTCGATCACGATCATCTCGACCAATAACATATTTTATGACTTAAATTGATGCAGCAATGAAATGGTCTCATTCATGTTTATTGAAACTAAACCAAAAGTTTGTGAGATTGTTTTCTCAACTCATTTGACTAAGTGCTTTTTTTCTAAATTTTATATAAAATATTTAATAAGACCGTATGTCAATTGAAATTGATATTGAGCGTCTTTTAACATATTTTTATTTGTATGTTGATATATTGATTTGGATCAAGCCAACAAGTTGATATATGTAAATCATCAATTTAGTTTACAGTTAAAGTTTAGGTTTAAATCCTAATATTCCTTATTTTAATGAATTTTTGGATGTGTTGTGTATATTTCAATTTCTCCAATATAATACACTAAGATGAACCCTAAAAGAATATTAGAAAAATATATTTGATACGAATCTCCATCTATTATAAAATATTATGAGAAAATAATTAAAAAAATATTAGAAAAATATATTTGATACGAATCTCCATCTATTATAAAGTATTATGAGAAAATAATTAGAGACTTATTTATATGCCATTAGTCTGATTAACAATTGACGAATTTTTTTTTTCCAACATTATGGGAGAGAATAAGCAACTGAAAATGTGAATCGGAAGTTCAAATGATTTACTTGAAATAAATTATTATCTTATATTGATTCTCATATAAAGAAATGCGAACCAGTTTGCATAATTCATATGCAAAGTTAAGAAGACTAATATCACCTGCAAATTCTTCTATGAAAATAGATGTTCGTGTTGGACAATATATTGTAAGTGAGTTTCAATCGCGCCTGAAGCATGGGAGACTAGTTGTAAGACTCATACACCTTAATAAAATAGAGACAATTAACAATAAATAATAAATTAGAATCACCATCATAACTGAAAACTACATTCATAAATATAGTTTACAACTTGTTTAATAGATTCATAAAATACTAAATCTTGAAAATAAACTACGATTGACTGATTACATCATAAAACAAAACATCAAATTCTAATTCCACGAGTTTGAAATTGATCTTCTGATGCTAAATTCATGTCTCATGTTCCTCCAGCTGCTAAATAAAAAAAATATAATAATTGGGGTGAGATAAAAATATCTTAGTGAGCTCTAAAATAAAAGGGAAAAACAATCTCAAAGAGTTTCTTTCATAAAACTGTATAAAACATGAAAACTAATTATATATCTCATGATAAAAATATTATTATTATTATAATTATTATTATAATAATAATTATTATTATTATTATTATTATTATTATTATATATATATTGTGAAAAACATATGCATGACATCAAATATTTTCCTTTGTAATAAGGAAAAGTCGTTCAATATCTTAATGTGGGTCACTAAGATAATTAAGTACTGATGGTAACGGTGGTCTGGCCAAACCCCAATTAGCGTCCTCATTGTTCTCCTTTACTTGTTATTCCATGTCTGGAATAACCTAAATGTCCTACCGTGAATAAGGTAATGCATGATCTGATTAATGATATTGTTCAAAACTTGAAATGTGTTGTATAAAATGCACTTATTATATCATATATAAAATGCATCATTCATCCACAACAATTATAAATAACTTAGGCAATATACTAAAGTCATAATAATTTAATCTTAAGTCTTTAATTCAAAACGTAAATTCACAATCATAAAATAGAAACAATATTGGAGTCATGAAAATAGTACAAATATAAAAGTCATGAAATTAATAACAACATAAAAGTCATGAAAAATTATTTGGATGCAATTTTAAAAACACCTATATGCAAAAATTTCATTTCATCACACTCTAATTCTCCTAATCCATAATAACTCAAAATAGTTGATTCAAAAAAAAAAAAAACTTTTAGCTCCCAAAATCCTCATATTAGACGAAATTAATATAACATAACACAATTTCACAAACACATCACACGCAACAGCAGTAACGAGCATAAATCGTGCTCGACAAGCATAATCACTTTAAATCTAGTTATGCACATATAAGTAAATTTTTCCAAACATATAATTCATTCACAAATATCTCAACGATAAACAACATGCACGTTTTAACTTACTGCCATATTCAATGTAATCCCTACGGGTTAAACCTATGTGAGTTTTGCCTTCCATTCCTATTTTCTTCTAAACAACCTCAAAAATAATCATAAAAAAAATTTAAAAAAAAAAAACCTTTAATAAAAAACTCACAGTTTATGATAAGGAAGAAGATGATGTTCTTCATTTTTTTGTTATTATCCCATACTGCTTCCTTGAATCTGGTTAGAGACAAATTGAGACATGCAAGGCTTAAAAATGGTTTTGAAGAGCTTTGTCAAGCTTTTGGGTTTGACTGATTTGAAAAAAATGAAGGAAAATGAGAGTTGGAGGATGGAGTAGCCTTACAGTAACGAAGAAGAACGAACAAATGTGTTTTTGAAACGAGCTATTAGAGAGATAGTGGGGAGAGGTAAAGTGGAAATTATGTCATTGCTCTTCATTTGTCCAAATATTACAATAATGTCCTTTTTTGTTAACAAATAAACTAGTTATTTTATTTTTAAATTAACCATTTTTAATAATTAACCTCTAGATTTAACAAAGTAGATAGGTTGTTACACTAGTCAGATCCAAAGATAAAAATCTTCAAAGAAGAAAAGAAGCTAACAGTAGAAAGGTGGCCTAAGTGAGGATATGCAAATTCAAAAGAGTAAGTTCAACATAATTGATTTTCAGTTCTAGAAGAATTGATCATGTACCTGAAACTTTTGAAAATAAAGAGATCTCAATAGATTATGTCATAAATCAAACATGATGGAACTAAAAGGTAGTCACGAATGACAATGTTTGCATATAATATAGCGCTACTTGTGATCAATGATAATGAGGGTCATCAACTAAAGTCTATTATAGATTAAATACAAAGAAATGCTTTGAAAATAGAAAGAAGCAATTGAAGTTAAATTAAACTCGCTCCATAAAGTATAAGACTTTTGGACTTGTAGTCCACACATTGAATTTGTTAAGCTTATATAGCAAATGTTCAAAAAAAATTATATATGAATCTTATATAGCAAATGTTCAACAACTGTAATATATGAACAAGTCAAATCAGTTGTTGTGCATTTTTAATGTTGTAAGGTCATCAATTGTGGACTAATGTCTTTATAGAGCTCAAGAAAATGATGATTTCTACTTGTTCCTGAAGTATCATATATTAGTGCAATTAAATGATATTGTGACTTGCTAATTATTAATTTTGAATCTATTAGACAATTGAACCTCTTTAAATATACAACAACGAATATTCTTTGTTATATTAGAGATATAAGTTACCTGTCTAATTCTTATAATGATGAGGAAATTTGTTTACTTCAGGAAGTACAATTATTTCATGGAGATATGTGAAACGAACCACCATAAGAATATCATCAAATGATGAGGAAATTTTAGAATAACATGAAACAAGTCGAAAAAGTGTTTTGATTGAGATCTATGATTCCACACTTGCAAAAGAGTAATGGTTTGTGTTCCATAAATATAACTACATGAGTTCTTTATGAAAATAATATTGTATGCATTACTCGTTGAGACAATGGCACATTAAAGAAGATCGAAAAAGGCATATTCCAGCAAAATATGTAATCACTCGTGATCTTCTACTAAGTTGTGAAACATACATAAAAAAAAGTCGTTTATGTGATGATATTCGATACATCGTTACAAATTCATTGTTAAGTAAAGTTTTTCAACAGCTGTAACAAAATGTTGATCTTCATCATTTCAAAGATTGTTGTCTACATGAGTGGGCGAAATTAATGTATTTTGCATTCTTTTTTTTTTCACCGTGATTTTGTCCCATTGAATTTTTTCTTGTAAGATTTTTAATGAGACAGTTTCCACAAAAAAGATATTGTACTATTTTTCCTTCACTATAGTTTTCCCCTGTGATACTATTTCTACTAAGAATTTAATAAGACATATTCTTGATTAACATTTAAGGGGAATGTCAATTTAAGTGTACATATAAATAGAGTTAATATTATATCAAAAACTACACAAAAGAATAATACTATTCACTATCTCTTTTTCCTATATTATGTTGTTGTTTCAATTAATAAACAACAAAAGTAAGAAAGTGATAAAGTCATGAGTGGTTCGGTCAACAAATCAGAGAATATGAGTGGATCCACCTTCAGTTGTTTTTTATTTTTTATTCATAATCGTCAGTTCTTTTAATTGAAAAAAATGGGCCTTAGAGTGGGCTGGCAAATTAATACTCCTCCATCTAATTTTAATTGTTTGATTGTAAAGATCAAATGAATTTATCTTAATAAAAATACCTTTATTAATTATATTAGTTGAGAGATTTGATAAATTGAGATACATAAATATATAAATATATAGTAATGAATAAAATTGTTAATATTGTATTACTAGTATAAAATGATAAATAAGTTGAGTTAGAGAAAAATAGTAAATGAAACATTTAAAATAGTTTTTTTCGAACTTCCTTTCCCATCAAATGTTTTTCTCAAAAATCCTCAATTTTTATTTAGATTGATCAACCTAAAAGTGTATTTTAATTTTTATACATTTGTATTAACTAACTCTAATGCGTATTATCACAAAAGAAAACTTGAGCCGAAAACACTCAATAGGAGCAATTAATTAAATATTTTTAAAAAGAGCAATTAATTAAATATTTTTAATTAATCATAAATAATAAAAATGGCTAAATTATTCTTTTACTCACTTAACTTATTTTCTGGTTTCATATGTCCCATAATTATTTTTTCGATTTGTTTTGGTCATTTAACTATATTTTTGTTATTCAAGTTGGTCCTTTTCGTTAATTTCTGCTAAAAAATGTTAACTTTGCTCATCTTCTTTGTCTCTCTCGTCTTCAAATTCATAAACTCATTGATCTTTTTCAATCGAAAAACCTTGAAATCTTTGTGTCTATTATGCAGGGGTAGAGCTAATGTGTATTCATAGGGGACCTTGAGGATGTTCGATATACGTGATCGAACACCACCCCAAATTTGTGTGTGTGTGTGTTAGGTAGAGACATAACTAATGTGTATTCGGATAGGGCCTTGAGAATGTTCGAGAGGCGTAGTCGAACAAGGCCCTAAATTTTTAAAGGCACCAAATTTTCTTGATAAGCATTTATATATATTGTTAAGACAAAATCTCTCTCAAATGGTTTTAATAATAACAAAATTATTTAAAAGATTATGGTTGTGGTTAATGACTAATTTGTGCTTTTGAGTAAATTCATATTAGAAAACAGGTTACTCATTATTAAGAGGATGAACCCTTAAGAGGATGAAACTTCAAATTTGCAAAATATTCATCATCATTGAAACAATTATTTTTATTCATAAAGAGAAGATAAATCAATGTCAAAGAATGAATGAAAAAAAGCAAATTTAAATGAGAGGTCAACGAGGATGGATCTATAGTTCACTTCATCCTCAGATGTTGAAAATGAACCAACACATCAACATACAGAAAGGTTGTAACTAGCAAGACAAAAAAGGTTGTAACTAGCAAGACATAAAGGTTTCTATGAGGATTGAACCTCATGTACGAGGATGGACGGAATCAGTCCAATGACAGCTAGATGGCATTTTTATAATTATGATTAAATGACCTTGGACTTTTTTATTAAAGTCCCAACGGTCATAAAGTGTTTGACACATGGAAAGAGCATCACAAGATCTTCATAGAAGAAAGGCAGTCCTTCATCATCAAACACACAACAACATTGCATAAAAAAAGAGCAAGATTCTAAAAGCTATCAAGAACAATTTTTATCCTCTCTTTATACTTTCTATAGTCTTACACTAGATCATTGAAATATCTTTTAGAAAGTGTTAAGTGAAGAGAAACATCATACTCATATCACTTTGTAATTTTCACGTGAACTACACTTGGGAATATTTGAAACTTGTAAGAAACAAGGTTGTAGGCTAAGTGAGACTAAAGAATACACAAAGTGTAAATAACCTCTGTGAGAGGTTAATCTGTTTGATCCTTAATAAAAAAACTCACAAGTATGTGAGGATTGGACGCAACATTCATTGGGTGAACTAGTATAAAGTTGTGTGTGTCATCTTCCATACTTTCCTTTTTATTTATTCAGCTCATATTTAAAGTCTTAAATTTCTATCCTCTAATTCTAATCCTCTTATGGAAAATAGTGATTTAAAACACTTGAAAAAAATTTAAAACATCAATATCCCTATTCAACCCCCCTTTTAGTTATATTTTAATTGCAGTATATATATATATATAGACTTGTTTTTTAGGCTAAAGTATGTACTAAACAATTTACTCCCAACCTAAATTTTACAGACAAAATAATAAAAATTTATTTACCTAAGTGTCTATTATAAAAGTACCAAAGGTAAGTATTTTATAATGTTATTGTATAGTATATTTTCATGTTTCAATCTAAATTAGACATTTAATTGTTTTTATATCTACTATAAAGTTTTAACTCAAATTTTAGACATTCTAAAAAAATATAAAGAAAACCAAAAACACCAACTCACCATATGTCATAATCAAGAGATAAATTTGTTACTTACTTTCGGTTCAAAATTTCTCTAAATAGACACAATTAAACTTTAAGTCTGCAATATAGACCATATGATCAAATTTTTAAATTATATGTTTTGTATTGAAAGACTTGAATCATTTTCTATGAAAATTTGAAATTATGTTGTAAAAATATTGAAACTTATTTGAAACATGGTAATCTTGTAATCTTGATAGTAAAACTATAATCTAACAATTGAATCAAAACTAATTTTTATGAACTTGAGTTCTCTTAAAATATTTTATTATTTTCCTAATACTTGTATATCTTATAGAATAATATTAACTATTTATTTATTATTTTCCTAATACTTGCATATATTATAGAATAATATTTTAGTATTTTCTTAATACTTGCATATCTCGTAAAATTATTAAAATTTATTTACAATCTTCAATATCACAAAATAAATTGTTTAGTTTTGTGTTGATGTCAATTGAATTTTTTTTTTGTAAAAAGGATATTAATTCTAAACAAATTATTAATGATTTTGTATAAAAAATAATCTTTAATTTTTATGTTGAAGACAATCTACATATATATTACAAAAAAAAAAATATAGCACAAAACTCATCACTCACACAGGACATCAAAAATCCCAAGGAATGTCATGTCTATATTGAAGGTGGGCATATGCGCGTCCTAAACTTTCAAATACTACTAGAAATCAACATTTTACCAGCAGATTTTCCTGCGGATTTAAGTTAAAAATTCGTATGAACACACGTTACCTGTGAATTTTCTGGCGGAACTGTATCTTCACGTAAAACCTTCGTGGATAACTGTTTCCTGAGGATATCTGAAATCGCATGTAAGGTACCTGCGGATAAATCCGCAGGAAAAGTAAATACATTCCGCAGCAAATATTAAGGAAACTTAAAAGATTTTCTTACGAATTTGCATGCAGAAATGTCTGCAACAACTGCAAAATATTTTAATACGAAAATCCACAGGTATATCCACATGAAATTTTGATATAAAATACATTTCGTATGAAAATCTGCAGATAAATCAAAATTGTTTTAAAAAAAAATTCCACATAATATTTACTTAAATTTCCACATAATCCGCAGGTAAGTCAGATTTATAATATCCCTTAATAACTTAATTTAAATACAATATAAATCAGATTTATAATATTAATCTTAATGTTGGTTCTATTCTATTCAGAGTTTCAAGTCCAAATTCAAAAAACAAGCAAAATCAAAGATCCAAAATCAAGTTTTTCCAAAAAAAAAAGCAGGTTTCTGAGTCAACCTGCAATTGAAAATACCATACTATTAGCTGACTAATTAAAAAAAAAAAGTCAAATTTAAAATACCAAAATTTAGATAAAAGAACAGACACAAACTTCTGAAATACAACCAGCACATTGTGATTGTGAAGATGGACCAACTGTTAATGCAGTGGCCATACGTAAGAAAATTATACTTTATACCCCATATATTTTAAAATTTGCACCAATATTTACCTTACGTAAGAAAATTGTACTTTATACTCCATATTTATACTCTACCCGTTTATTTTAGTTTTTTATTATTCAAAAATAAATAATTAATTTTATACCTCACTAAATTCAATTTGAATTATGGAAAACTTAAAAAAAAAATTGTGACACAAATGTGCTTAAAATTTGTCAAATTTTGTATGTTGAAAAACACTTTTTAAGTTTTTCATAATATACTTTTATTTCGGAAAACTTAAAAAAAAATTCCCAAAACATAACTGTGTTTCGAAATTTTTTTTTAAAATTTTCAGAACACAAATTTTTCTAGAAAACTCAAATTTTATTTTATGTAATTTTTTTAAAATTTTTTGAACATATTTGAGTACTAAAATTTTTTTTCTATATTGTACTTCATTTTCATATTAATTAAGGATT
>JBBPBT010001178.1:10341679-10358461 GCA_037974875.1 Cicer bijugum
GTTATATATACAATATAAAAATATAGACCATTTTGTAATATTTAATAAATGTTCTTTTGAGAGATTATTTCATAGATATATTATTATAACATTTGACACTTTCTGAAAAGTTTTCAATTAAACTAATTCTTATCAAAATTAACATAAAAAGACTAACAGTATAAATAAAATATAATATTAAAAAATAAATTAAAATAAGATAAACTTAAAATATCAAAGTGGAAATTAAATTAAAAAAAAAAATTAGATACATGTTTGCCTTAATTTTAGTGATTTGCATATTTGCGCATCAATTTTTTGACTGTACACTTACCAAATTACTATTTTCATCAATTATGGAATTTATGGTACATAAATTAGCTTCTTTTTCCAAACAGAATATGCCTCACTTCTTCATCTCTTATTCTTTTTCAAAATTATTACTGTACACATTATTAAGCAATAGTTGATACTATCAGTTTCCTTTTTCGGGAAACGAAACGAATGTCGCCGTTTTCGATAATTGTTGGTTTTTCAAGAGGGGACAAACAGAAAAAGTATATGAAGTATAATTCTTTTTAAATTAAAATATAAATAATAGTTTTAAAATTAATATATTTAAACTAATTATTAATTCGTTTTTCAACTATTAATTTTAATTCTGAAAGAAATATTTCAAATTTCTCTACACTTAGTACTTCTAGAAGGAAGTAGTATTGTGCTATATGTTTGGTAACATTAATTAGTTAGTTAAGTACTTCTATTTACAAATTCTATATGATTAATTAGTTAAATATTTTAACCATTGGTTAATTAAATTTAAATAACATTCTTTAGTATATGTCTTTTGGGGAGATGCGTTTGTAAGGCTCATATTATGGTAGGCGGTTTTCTGTAAATCAATGTTAAAAAGTTGTATGATACTTGAATAAATATCAACGACACTACTTACATAAAAGTTAATAGTTCTCTTTATTAAGTTTAATTGATATTGAGGATTTGAAAAAAAATATATATTATTGAAACTAAAAAGAAAATGGTGTTCAACGCTACATATATGACTCTAATTTTTTTATTAAAATTTGCACCTGTTAGAAACACTTTAAGTATGTTTTTAATTTTTTTCCTAAATGTGTTCAAATATTTGTTTTGGAGAGAGTGTGTGTATCGAGGATCATGTGAGAGAAGTCTAAGTGTTGAAACAATTTTCACATAGTATTATTATATGATTGTTATTAGTAAACAATCATGATTTCATCTCATATTTTGGAGTTTCCACGTTATTTTCTTGTGTTAATTAAATTTATCTATTTGTTTATTTTTCCACAATATGACATCATAGTTGTTGGCTCAGTCCGGAAAATAAAGTTCTTAGTATGATTTGTGGTTGCAACTTTGTCTGATATTTCACATCGTAAAAGAAATTTTAGTTTTGTGGTGTATTAAGTTGTTTTGTGTGCTATGTGATTACAACTTTGTTTGATCTTCCATTTCAAGAAGAAAAAAAAAGTTATATTGTAGAAGTATTTTTTAAGCAAGGTTACGGCTAAAGAAATATTTGATTATTAAGTGGTCCTTTGTGACTCACCTATCTTTCCTGGGGACCTACTTAGGGCATGATTACACTATGTGAAGTTTCTCTGAAAAGTTTGAGATAAAGAATTTAATGGAATAATCAATTTTAGTTTGGGTAAAATTCAAGTGAATGATGTGTGATACAATCATGATTACATACGGTGTTAATTAGCACGTAGTCATTGGTTGATATTGATGCAACGTGTGCTATGAAATTATGTCGGTTGTTGAAGAACTTCTCAAGAAAATCAACATAGAAGTTGCACCCTACTTTTCACCATGGTTTTCCACATGTAGAAGAAATTCTTTGAGTGGTTTACCTTCAAGTAAAAATTCTTGGAGTGGTTTAACTTCAAGAGAAGTATACTTTTTATAGTGGAGTATAATAGTTCTTTTGAACTATGATTATCAGTGTAGACAATGAAAGTTGAATATGCATTAATTTCAATCATGTTGGAGATTGTTAGGTTTGGTTGAAATGGATGATTTGAAAAAGTCTCACATTGATTAGAATTGAAAAGGAAGATGGAGCTCAAGGCTATATATATGGCTCTAGTTTTTTTATTACAATTTGCACCAGTCATAAACACATTAAATTTGTAGATAATTAATTTTTGTTTTCTCTTATACTCTTTGAAGTAACAATGTCGATTTACAAGAAAGGGGGTTTGACTTGTAAATGCATCTTTTAAAAATTCCTGTTAAAAACTTAAGAAAATAACTCAAGATTGATCTTGGTTATGAAAACAGAAAATGGAGAACGTTCTTGGTTTTTGTTATAAAACAGATAACGTTCATTGATTAGCTTAAAACAGAAAATCAGTTTATGTTTTATCTTAGTTAATCAATTCAGTATGATAAATAAAGAGATAAGATAGAGAATACCACACAAAGATATATCTTGGTTCACCCAACATGGGTTACGTCCAGTCCTCACACTATGAGATTTTCCACTAAGTATTTAAAACAAAGAACCTATTTGATCTTACAACACCTAGTCTAGATCAACCTTGATCTGTTTCAATCTCTATTACTTCCACCCAGAAAGCAATAACAACACCTATCTAACCATGATAATATTTACTCTTAAACAAACTATAAAGAAACTCATATAGTTTGAGTTTTTACAATTGGATTGTTTTTGACAGAAATTGAGATTTCTCAACTCTTGTTTGAGAATTGTTTCTTTACAAAGGATCTAATGATAATTACACAATCTAATATATGAATATAAGTCAACAACTGTTTTGTGAAATATCAGAATGTATAACAGCCTCTGTTTTGTGAAATAGTAGAATTTCAAGTATGTATGTGATTGATTTATGGATTTTTTCAGCACTTGAATTTCTTGCCTTGATCCTGGATATTGGCCTTCTATTTATAGGCATTAGAGGCCTTTAATGAAGGTCAAAAAGAGTTGTTGGTAGTGTTTTGTAGTTTGACTGAAGCCAATAAATTAGATTACAAATAATCCATCTTTGAAAACTTCTTTTTTGACTTTTCTGGTTTAGCATTTAAAGCAGTTATGTCCTTGTTTAGAAAAAGCCTTTGACATTTCTTCCTTGATCTTGGATGGTACAGAATCGATCTTGAGTCTTGAATGTAGTCAGAGAAGTTTGGAGAAGAATTGTATGCCATTGCAGAAGATAATGTACAGTTGTTGAAGTTATGCAGAAAACAGAGATTGATTATCAATCTAGGTCTGTCAGCTCGAACTTTCTTGAGCTTTATTAATCAATCTGGAGTTCCCGTTTTAATAATTCTGGATGTCTTTTGCAATGCTTTATCATATATCAAGGTTGATTGAACTTTCTTGACAATTTAATTTTTAGAGTTACAAACTGTCTTGATTTTTGTCTGACTTTGAGTCCTTTTATTTTAGAGATCAAATAACCTTTTTGAGCTTGGATGAATCCTACTTGTTCCTTGCCATGTACTGATTAGATATGAATAAATTTCCAGGGCAGATTCTTTGTTAAAGAGGTAGAAAAAGTTTGATCATCATGCTGTGATGAACATTTTTTGAAGCTGGAGATCATTCTCTGTTTTGATGCAGAATGTTCTTGTTGTTGTCTTTTCTGCTTTGCTTGATTCTGTTTTTAATTAAATTCACTCAAAAATACATGTTAAATTAACATAACATTTTAGAATCATAATTAACTTTCTTAATTAACCTTTGTTTATTTTCATCTAAACTTTAAATATAGGGTTTGTCTCAACAATCTCCTCCTTTTTGATGATGACAAACATGTAATTTAGATTTTAATTTTGATTCTAATATCAAGTATGTGAAAGAGTTTTAAAAGCTCCCCTTCAATTTGTGCTGTTTTTAAATTTACAGAATTTAAAACACTATATGCAATAAACTAGTTTTTCATTTAATTGAGAACAAAGGTACATCACTATGAGCAGAATTAGATAATCAGGCTTTTCTAATTTAGATTAAAAGTTAACTTAATTTTCTCCCTTTGTCATTCAAAAAGACAGCAGAAAAACAACTAAGAAGCTAAGGACGGAGAAGGTGGAGGTGGAATTCCCAGCTTGGGAGTAAGGTGGTCTGTCAACCAAGTTCTCAACAGAGCAGTTTCTTGATCATGCTGAACCTGTCATGCCATTATGATTTGAAGAGTCGCCATTATGTCAGAGTTGGAGGGTTCAGTTAAGCGAGGAGAAGAGTGAAGGTGAGTAGAGGGTTGAGAAGTGGTAGCAACAATAGTGTAGGATGGAATAGGTGTTGTAGAGATGGATGGAAAAGAGGCAAAGGAGGATGATGGAGGGTAAGAGACCAATAGATGTGTTAGATGGACCAACAGTTGCTGGAAAGTTTAAAAGCTGACTAATGCCGAAAATGGAGGAGCTGGTTTTTTGAGGGAAGACAAATAGTGGAGACATGGAAGACAAATGTGGATTAGATAGGACATGACCAAAGTCGTGAGTAGGGGAGTGAAGTTGTAAGACCCATAATTTTAAAGTATACTTTATGTATTTTAGTTTATTTTGGTATTGAACTCGGTACTCGGAGGCTTTTTAGCCAAAGTTATTAATATTTTGGAGTTTATATGACCAAAAAGATATTTTGATGCCGATTAGAATTACTCGTCGATGAATAAATTAAATTAATTGCGGTGAATCTTTTAGGAAGAATTTAATGCTTTATGGGTGAGATGGTAATTTTAATAAATATCTAGATATTTAGAGATATTTGTTAAAAGTAATTAATATATATATAAATGTTTGTGTGGAGGGAAAAGGAAAAAAGGGAAATAGAAAGAAAAGAAATAGAAAGGAAGGAAAGTAGAGAAAAGGAAAAACAAGAGAAAAAAAAAAACAGAAGTCCTTCGTCTTCCTCTGCCTCGCGAAGCTTTCTTTTTCTCCCTCCCTCCATTTTCGTTTTCTTTGCTTCCTTTTCCTCAAGAATAGAAACCCAAGGCTTAGTGGATTACCGTCAAACACAAACCTCCCCGTTTCATCTAGATCTAAGCTTCGTTTAGCGAAGAGATAGAAGTGAAAGTTGCTCACCGCTACGCTACGGTGCTAGGGGACTAACTTTGGAAGCGACGTTGCGAGCAGAGATTTTACCGAATTTACTCGCGGTACCGTAATCGCACGTTAAAGCTAACGTGAAGGTAAGGGCTCCTTACAAACTTTTAGTTTGCATTTAGGGACTTATATGTGGTCGTGTGGAAAAGAATTTTGTTAGGGTTAAAGTGTTGATTTGGGGAAAATGAATTTAACTCATTTGTGTATGTTTTGAGTAAATGAAATTTGATATGCTTGAGTGGTATGTTGTGTTGATCTGTGTTCGTCGTATTTGACGCGTTCTTAATTAATGCTGATGAAATTTGATATGTGTATGGTTGGACTTTGTGGAGAAATGAATCGATGTGTTTCGGTGTGAATCGTAGATTGAATTTGATAATACGTTTGAGTTTGTTTTGTGTGGGATTTGAAAACCATTACGTTAAACAAGTATTAAAAATGGAGAATCTCTTAATGTCTTGTTTACTTAATGTTTGTTTTGGAAAATCGTTTGAGTTAAATGAGTATTGAGAATGGGGAATCTCTTAATGTCTTATTTACTTAATGTTTGTTTTGGAAAATCGTTTAAGTTAAATGAGTATTAAGAATGGGGAATCTCTTAATGTCTTGTTTACTTAATGTTTGTTGTGAAAATCGTTTAAGTTAAAAGAGTATTAAGAATGGGGAATCTCTTAATATTTCTGTTTGCTTAATGTTTGTTTTGAAAATCGTTTAAGTTAAATGAGTATTAAAAATAGGGAATTTTTTAATATCTGCATTTGCTTAACGATTGTTGTGGATGGAGTCAGTATATGCTCATGCATTTTCATGTTTTTTGTAAATCGTGCAGACCCGTGATAGGTGGCACCTTGATAAATAGTACTTTGTCCTGTGATAGGCAGTACATTTATGATTTAAGTTTTTGTAAATTATGCAGACCCGTGATAGGTGACACCTTGGTAAATAATACTTTGGCCCGTGATAGGCGGTACATTTACGATTTACGGTTTTTTGTAAATTGTGCAGACCCGCGATAGGTGGCACCTTGGTAAATAGTACTTTGGCCCGTGATAGGCGGTACATTTACGATTTACAGTTTTTTGTAAATTGTGCAGACCTGTGATAGGTGGCACCTTGGTAAAGAGTACTTTGGCCTGTGATAGGCGGTACATTTACAATTTACGTTCTTTTTAGTAAACCGTGCAGACCCGTGATAGGTGGCAGCTTGGTAAACGATACGGGCCCGTGATAGGCAGTACGTTTATGGTTTACGCTTTTTAGTAAATCGTGCAGACCTGTGATAGGTGGCACCTCGGTAATTGGTACTTCGGCCTGCGATAGGCGGTACAATTATGATTTACGTCCCTTCGAGGAGGGTTTTGGTTTGGAAATCCGAGTCCATGTATTTTGGCATATACGCATTGCATTAGGGTGTTTAGCACACGAGTCGTGTTTGATTCAAATTTATGATTGTGTTGATTTTGCTAAGTGTTATGTTTTGAAATTATGTGTAAGTGTGTTTGATTCAAATTTATGATTGTGATGATATTACTAAGTGCTATGTTTTGGAACAGATTGTGTGTAAGTGTGTTTGATTCAATTTTATGATTGAGTGTTTGAACTTGAGATGTCATTGTAATTGTGTTGATTTTACTAAGAGTTATGTTTTGGAATTGTGTGATAGCATGTTTGATTGCAAAACGATTTCGAAGCTCATAATGTCGTGGTGAATGTGTGGGAATTGCTAAGTGTTAAGATTTGGAGTTATGAATAAATGTGATTGAGTTAGTTTATGTATTTTTGGAAGAATATGCAGGAAAATCGATTTCCCAATCAATTTGATGAGTTACAGGGACTTCTCTAATTTGACAAAATCGATTTGCCAATCGATTTTGTAATCTATTTTTCAAAACCATTTAAGAAATCGATTTTGAAATCGATTTGGCCATACAGGAACTCAACAAAACTGACAAAATTGATTTGGAAATCGATTGGCATTAACACAGGGGCTCAATTATTCATTCAATTGATTTCCCAATCGATTGAATGAAGCCCAGAGTTCAAATTTCACTAAAAACCTTCAGGAAATCGATTAGCTTAGTAGAAATTCTTATTTTGAGTTAGATAATCGATTGCTCAATTGATTTATCAATGTTTTGGTCAGTTATGTATTACTTGATGGATTGAGAACTTTATTTTGATTTCATTTTCATTTGATAAGCATTATATGAACTTTTAGCATATGAAAAACCCTTTTAAGATGCATGCTAAGTTGAAAAGGTTATTTGTGCATTTAAAAACTTAAATGTTATGTGTTAACTGTTAATTTCGGTTGGTGACCCTTTACAACTATTGTGGAAATTGGGCTTTGCCCTCAGATGAGAGCCATGACGATCCTACTGGTTCGTACCCTGCAGATGGGAATGTAGATGGGAATGCTTGACTGGAGCTATGTTAGGAGGATCTTACGGGGCGCGTGGAGATCACTCAGGGTGTATAGTTTTTTGGTAGAATGATCAGATTAGGTTGACATAGAGGGAACAAATGTCTTTATTTTGGATTGCGGTTATTTTAAATTGGAAAATTGTATCTTTGCTAATATTGTCAGCATAACATCTTATGTATATGGATTCCATGTATCACTTTTGATGTGTAAATACTTTGGATTTATATTTCGAGAAACTTTTCCGCTGCTTGTAAATTATAATGATTTAAGTAATTATCCAACGGTATTTCCTTATTTGTTTCTCTGTTTTATTTTAATTTCTTTTGAAAAAAAAAATACACCCTCGCTTTGAAAATTCGGGGTGTTACAGAAGTGTTGGTGAGTAGGAGGGAAAAACTGGGGATGTTTGGGAAAAGAGGTTTGAAGGAGTTGGGTTTCTTTCTGGAGAACGTTCTGGAGGTGGTGGAGAATGTTTTGGATTTGGTGAAGAATGTTCTGGTGTTGTGATTTTTGCTGTGTTTTCCTCAAGTTCAGTAGGATGTGATGAGAATAGAACAGGGTTTGTAGTAGGTCGTCTTCCTGCCGAGCATTTGCGTTTTAAGGAGGTGGAAAAGGAGGATGGAGGAGTAGGAGTTTGAACAGACGAAGTTTTGCGCATGTGAGAGAGATTTTTAGTGGAAAATTTTGAGATTTTGATCAAAGCTTTCTCAGAAGAGAGTGAGACTCCAAAGTACCTTAAGACCTTAGTTAAAACCATGCCATAAGGCACAATATTCTTTTTGTAGTCTTTGGTGGCTGCACAAATCATGTGCTGGAAAATTACATAAGGTAAATTCATTCGCTTGCAGTTGAGGAGATGATGAATTAGCAAGGCGTCATTATCAAAGACATACTCATGACTTCCACAGTGAGGAATCATAGTATATTGGCACATGTTATTAAACACTTTAGGAAGGGGCTTAAGATATGTGGACAAGTAGCGAGTGGAGTCTTTTTCAAACAAATCAGATAAGACTTCAATCTTGCGAAGATTCAAGGCTGAGTATCAGTGGTCACCAAAAACAGATGGACCTTATGTGGGTAACTAAAGAAGCTCATGAGGTAACATTGACGGTAACGCCGAATAGCCGGGGTGTTACACCTTCAACAACGAGATTGTCAAATACAAAGACTCGTCCAATCCCAACTGGGCGTTGAGCCTATTTGTCGTTGAAAAGTGTGGATTTGTTGGGGGAAATCAGAGGTGGAGTATTTTGTTTGGTTTTCTTTGAGGGAGGAGACGGTTTAGATTCAGATGAAGTGGAGGTAGAAGAATGCTTAGGAGTTGGAGAACGTTTGGTGTGTGTTGGTGGGGAAGGTTGTGGGTGGGGAGAGGATTCTGGAGGAGGGACTGAGTGAGGAGGAGAACGTTCTTGTGGTCTAGGTGGGGAACATTGTGGAGAATGTTTTGGAGAGGTGGGTTTCGGACAATGTTTTAGGTTTTGTTTAGGGGCGAGAGTTTTTTGTTCTTTGAGGATTTGGATGTTTTTTGCGAGCTAGGTATTGAGAAATTGCCATTGTGGTTTTTGTTTTCATGGGTTTTTATGGTGGTTTGGATTGAGAGAGGAGTTCATTTTGTTTGGTAGGAGGAGAAACAATTTCATTTATCAATCTCAATTTTTGGTGTGGAGGAGTTGATTGTGAGGGTTCAGAGGAGAAAGCAGATTTGGAACGTGTGGTAGGTTTAGTATTTGTTGGTGTTTTTTCTGATGTTGATGGTTGATTATTTGGTAGTGTTGTTGCTGATGGCGTAGTTTTTGTTGGTGTGTTTGTTGATGGCTCTGGTTGTGTTGGTGGTTTTGTTGATGGCTTGGTATTGATGGGTACTTTTGCTGATGATGGAGGGCAAGAATCAAAAGAATTGTCAGTCTCAGAATCTGAGAGGATGAAAAACAGGGGTTTAGGGTTCAAAGGTTTTGAAGTTCCAATGCCAGATTGAACTCTCACTTAGCGTCGTAGAGGAGTAGTTTGAGTACGAAAATGTGGAGGAACTTGAGCAATGTTTGGTGTGGGATGAGTATACAGTGGTGGAAGAAGGGTAGACAGAGGATTGAGATTGAGGATTTCTTGGTTGGTGTTAGAAGGAGGAGATGCAGAGGAGGTATGTGGTGGTGTTGGTCTAGGTGGTGGAAAGGGTGAGCGTTCCATAGATTCGTATGAAGAAGTGGAAGAGTATGGTGTGTAGGGAGAGACATTTATGCGTGTTGATTGTTTGGTTCACGCCATTGTTGTTCTATGGGTGAAGGTTTGATAGAGAGAGGAAGATGAATAGGAGAACCGATATTTAGAGAGAGAGATAGATAATGTAGCTTTTGGGAAAAATGAGGTGAAGAGATGAGAGAGACAAAACAGATTTTCTGACTTGAGGAGAGGAAAAGAAAAGAAGAATAATAATGACTTTGTTGCCCAATGAAAACTGTTTGTACCTAGGGAAAGAGGAAAAGCATTTTGGGGGGTTGAAGAATGTGTGTCAGCACTCTACCTTCAGACAAAAAGGCATGTGTATTAAATGTCAAGATTTGCCTTTTTGATTTGAGAGGGAAAATGTTAATTTAAAGAAAACTGTTGGTTTCCTCAGAACGGAGAATGATGAGTCGCGAAATGGAGACTGATAAACGTTCACCATTTTCTGCAGTAGCAGAATTTTCTGGATTTTTTATAGTTTTCAATTTTTCTTTGATCAAATTGAAACTATCCTCGACAAGAGGCTTTGTAAAAATGTCAGCAAGTTAATTTTGAGTATCAACAAAGATTAATTCAATATCTTTTTTATTAACATGATCACGAATGAAATGATGTTTTATTTCAATATGTTTTGATCTAGAATGCTGAATGGGATTCTTAGACAATTTATAGCACTTGTATTATCACAATAAATTGGAATACTGGAGTAATCTTGAAGTTGATTTTTAATCCACAGAACCTGTGAACAACAGTTTACTGCGGAAACATATTCGGCCTCTATTGTGGACAAGGCTATGGTGTTCTGTTTTCTGCAAGACCAGCTGACTAATGCTTCACCTAAGAACTAACATGCTCCAGTCGTGCTTTTTCTTTCAATTTTATCTCCGGCATAATCAGCATCACAGTATGCTATAATATCAAAATGTGAACCTTTTCTATATCAAAGATCAAGATTAGTGGTTCCAACAAGATATCTAAATATGCGTTTTACTGCTGTTAAATGGGATTCTTTTGGCGTTGATTGAAATCGAGCACATAATCCTATTGCAAACACTATATCAGGTCTACTAGCAGTTAAATATAGCAAAGAGCCAATCATTCCTCGATACTCTTTCTCAGAAATAGATTTGCCATTTTCATCCTTTTCTAAAGAAGTAGATTGATGCATAGGAGTTGTCATAATTTTTGACTCATTCATTTTATATTTAATCAACAGATCTTTGATGTACTTTTCTTGACAGATAAAAATGCCTTTTTCATATTGTTTAATTTGTAAGCCAAGAAAGTATCTTAATTCACCCATCATGCTCATTTCAAATTCACTTTGCATAAGTTTTGAGAAATTTTCACACAATTTTTCATTTGTTGATCCAAAAATGATGTCATCAACGAATACTTGAACAATGAGTAAATCATTTCCCTCTGTTTTCTTAAATAAAGTAGTATCGATTTTTCCTCTTTGAAAATCATTTTTAATTTGGAATGAACTCAATCGTTCATACCAAGCCCTTGGTGCTTGTTTTAAGCCATATAATGCTTTGACAAGTTTGAAAACATGTTTTGGTTTTGATTGAATTTCAAAACCTGGGGGCTGTTTTACATACACCTGTTCATTTAAAAACCCATTCAAGAAGACACGTTTAACATCCATTTGAAACAGTTTGATAAGTTTATGAGATGCATATGCAAGAAGTATTCGAATAGCTTCTAACCTTGCAACTGGAGCAAATGTTTCATTATAGTCTATACCTTCTTGTTGATTGTAGCCTTGAGCTACTAATCTTGCTTTGTTTCTAATAACCTAACCTTCTTCATCAAGTTTGTTTCTGAACACCTATCGAGTGTCAATGACTGTTTGATCTAATGGATCTGGTACTAGAGTCCAAACTTCATTTTTCTCAAACTGCAGTAGTTCTTCCTTCATGGCATTTACCCAAGATTGACCAGTAATTGCATCTTTGATTGATTTTGGTTCAATCTGAGATACCATCAGCCGTGTCTCCAATGATCTGAGTTTGAGGATGATCTTCAATTGTTTTCCAGCTTTTTCATGGAGAATGAAACAAAGATTGTTTATCAATCTCTGTTTTCTGCAAACTGTTTTGCTGCTATGTTTCAATTGAAGTTTCTTCTTCCTCATCCTTTTTACTTATCTCTAAGTCATCAAACTCATCAAATAATATATGCATACTTATTTCAACAACGATAGTTCTTAAATTGAACACTCTATAACCTTTAGATTCAGTTGAGTATCCAAGAAAGATTGCTTTGTCAGATTTTGCATCAAATTTTCCAATAAGATCTTTGTTGTTTAAAATGTAACAGTAACACCCAAAAATGTGAAAGTAAGAAATGTTTGGTTTTCTGTTTTTCCAGATTTCATATGGAGTTTTGTTGATGATCTTTCTGATAGACACATGGTTTAAGATATAGCAAGATGTGTTTATGGCTTCAGCCCGAAAGTATCTTTCAACATTTGATTCTTCTAAAATAGTTCTTGCTATTTCTTGTAGTGTTCTATTTTTTCATTCAACAACTCCATTTTGTTGTGGAGTTCTTGCACATGAGAGATTGTGAGATATACCGAGTTCATCAAAAAAAGGTTTTAAATGAAGCATTTATGAATTCGCCTCAATGATCACTCCTTACAGAAATGATGTTGGATCCTTTTTCATTTTGAACTTGTTTACAAAATGTTTTGAATGCTTCAAAAGCATCATCCTTTTGTTTTAAAAACAAAACCCATGTAAATCTTGAGAAATCATTAACAATAAGAAAACCGTATTTCATTCCTCCTAGACTTGTTGTTTTGACAGACCCAAATAAATCTATGTGAAGTAGCTCAAGAGTTCTATTTGTTGTTATAAAATCTTTTGCGTGAAAGCTACTTTTGACTTGCTTACCTTTGGCACAAGCTTCACATATTTTATCTTTCTCAAAGTTAAGTTTTGGTAAACCTCTAACAAGATAAAGTTTGGAAATTTTTGAAATGGTTTTCATACTGATATGCCCAGCCCTTTTATGCCAAATCCATTTATCTTTATTGATTGATGTAAAGCATGATTCATCACGTATTTCTTCAAGATATAAAACATATAAATTTTTCTTTCGTTTTCCAGAAAATAGAATTTCTCTAGTTTTAGCTTTCCTGATTTCACATACCTTTGGTTTAAAAACGACTTCGCATCCATTGTCACATTGTTGACTTATGCTTAATAAATTGTGTTTTAAACCTTCCACATATTGAACATCATTTATTTGAGTAGAGTTTGTCTTACCAATGGTTCCATTACCTAATCTGAGCTTGATTATCATTGCAAAAAGTGACCGAACCACCATCCTTCTTGATGAAAGTTATGAAACAATTTTTATCACCTGTCATGTGCCTTGAATAGCCACTGTCCAAGAACCAAGGCTTTCTCTTTATATTTGGAAAGCCAACATCTTCTTCCTCTGTTTTTGCCATTAAGCATATGTTGGCTTCTTCCTCTTCTTCAGTTTCTGATTCTTCTGAATCATCCCATGTTGCCATCATTGATTTCCTTTTGAAAGGAAATCGTTTTGGTGGAATTCTGTTTGAGGGACATTCTGCTTTGTAATGTCCTAATTTGTTGCATCCAAAGCATGTAACTTGACTCTTGTCAACCTCTGTTTTAGGAATTTTGTTTTGAAATCCCCTTTTGATTTGATCTCTTCTTCTCATTATTCTCTGTATTCTTCTAGTGAGAAGAGCAATTTCATCAGCATCTTCCTGTTCATTTTCTTCTGGTTCTTCCTCTAATTGTGCTGCGATTTTTTCTTGAGAAGCTTATAGTGCTATTGCCTTTCCTTTCTTGATTGGTTTGTCTTCTTGTAACAGTACTTCATGTGCTCTTAATGTTCTAATTAATTCTTCCAGAGGCAGTGATTCAAGGTTCTTGGCTTGACTTATAGCTATTACCATTGGTCTCCAAATAATTGGAAGGCACCTCATGATCTTTCTTACTCTTTCTTGCATTGTGTAAGCTTTGCCAAGAGAACGCATTTCTTTTACTATTGTAGTGAATCTTGAGTATATTTCATCAATAGTTTCTCTTTCTTGCAATTCGAACAGTTCAAATTTCCTTATACCAATGTCTATTCTTGTTTCTTTGACATGGCTTGTTCCTTCATGATGAGTTTGTAATGTATCTCAAACTTCTTTTGCCGTTGTGCATTCATCTACCCTTTCACTTTCTTCCCTACTTAAAGCACATGATAAGAATAACTGGGCTTTAGAATTTAAAAGTACCTTAGCTTTATCATCTGCTGTCCAGTCTGTTTCCCTTTTCAAGGCAGAGTTTGAGTCATTTTGATCAACCCTTGGTGCGAAGTCTCCATATGTAATGATGTGCCACATTCCTGTGTCTTGAGACTTTAGGAACTGCTGCATTTTGTTTTTCCCAAAGTAGTAATCTGATCCATCAAAGAATGGTGGTCTGTTTGAGGATCCTCCTTCAACAATGTATTTTGCTTTTGACATTCTTCTAGATCTTTTCTCTAGCACTTGTTAGGTGTTATTGAACTTTCTAGATACCAAGCTCTGATACCAATTGAAGTAACAATGTCGATTTACAAGAAAGGGGGTTTGAATTGTAAATGCACCTTTTAAAAATTTCCTGTTAAAAACTTAAGAAAATAACTCAAGATTGATCTTGGTTATGAAAACAGAAAACGGAGAACGTTCTTGATTTTTGTTATAAAATAGAGAACATTCCTTGATTAGCTTAAAACAGAAAATCAGTTTATGTTTTATCTTAGTTAATCAATTCAATATGATAAATAAAGAGATAGGATAGAGAATACCACACAAAGATATATCCTGGTTCACCCAACATGGGTTACGTCCAGTCCTCACACTGTGAGATTTTCCACTAAGTGTTTAAAACAAAGAACATTCTTGATCTTACAACATCTAGTCTAGATCAACCTTGATCTGTTTCAACCTTTATTACTTTCCACCCATAAAGCAATAACAACACCTATCTAACCATGATAGTATTTACTCTTAAACAAACTATAAAGAAACTCTTATAGTTTGAGTTTTTACAATTGGATTGTTTTTGACAGAATCTGAGATTTCTCAACTCTTGTTTGAGAATTGATTCTTTACAAAGGAACTAATGATAATTACACAATCTAATATATGAATATTAGTCAACAATTGTTTTGCGAAATATCAGAATGTATATCAGCCTCTGTTTTGCGAAATAGCATAATTTCAAGTATGCATGTGATTGATTTATGGATTTTTTCAGCACTTGAATTTCTTGCCTTGATCCTGGATATTGGCCTTCTATTTATAGGCATTAGAGGCCTTTAATAAAGGTCAAAAAGAGTTGTTGGTAGTGCTCTGTAGTTTGACTAAAGCCAATATATTAGATTAAAAATAATTCATCTTTGAAAACTACTTTTTTAACTTTTCTGGTTTAGCATTTAAAGCAGTTATGTCCGTTTTTAGAAAAAGCCTTTGACGTTTCTTCCTTGATCTTGGATGGTACAGTCTCGATCTTGAGTCTTGAATGTAATCAGAGAAGTTTGGAGAAGAATTGTATGCCATTGCAGAAGAGAATGTATAGCTGTTGAAGTTATGCAGAAAACGGAGATTGATTATCAATCTGGGTCTATCAGCTCTAACTTTCTTGAGCTTTAATAATCAATATGGAGTTCCCATTTTAATTATTCTTGATGTCTTTTGCAATGTCTTATCATATATCAAGGTTGATTGAACTTTCTTGACAGTTTGATTTTTAGAGTTACAAACTATCTTGATTTTTGTCTGATTTTGAGTCCTTTTATTTTAGAGATCAGATACCTTATTTGAGCTTGGATGAATCTTATTTGTTCCTTGCCATGTCCTGATTAGATATGAATAAATTTTCAGGGCAGATTCTTTGTTAAAGAGGTAGAAAAAGTTTGATCAACATGCTGTGATGAACATTTTTTGAAGCTGGAGATCATTCTCTGTTTTGATGCAGAATGTTCTTGTTGTTGTCTTTTCTGCTTTGCTTGATTCTGTTGTTAATTAAATTCACTCAAAAACACATATTAAATTAACATAACATTTTAGAATCATAATTAACTTTCTTAATTAACCTTTGTTTATTTTCATCAAAACTTTAAATATAGAGTTTGTCTCAACATTCTTCGTGTTAGAGTGTTTTGATATGTAGTTCAAATATTTACTTTGGAGTATGTGGTTGTACTGGGGGTCATCAGAAGCTTGAACGAAGTCTATGTATTGTAACAATTTTCACGTAATGTTAATATCTAGTTGTCATTAGACAACAATAGTGATTTTTTTTATGCTTTTGGAATTTTCATGTTATATTCTTGTGTTTGATTATGTTATTTAAATTTCTTTGTTTATTTTCCAAACATCTTTACCACGTTCATAGTCAATGTGAGACTTAATCACTCACATTTGGATTCTAACAATTTCTCCCTCAAGTGTGAGTCCCCCATAATAGTAGACTTGATCACATTAGGAATAGATTGTCGAAATTCAATTGTGAGTGGATAGTCCCACATTAATATAAATGAATAAAATATTAGATATATAAGAGATGTGACATTGAAAATTTTCGATTGTGATAGTGTTAGTAGAAATTCTATCATTTTCAATTATTTTTATCTTTCTTTCATGTTTCTGTTACATATGGCGGATAAAGACATGTGTAATTTGCAATACCTTCTTTTACATATTCAATGAATGGTTTTCTTCTAATTTTTAATAGTGTACTGTATATGATCACTTTATGTGGCTTTAGATTTTGAGTAGGTTATTAAATTTGCATTGTATGCCCTCCAAACTTAATTATTACATTTCTGTTGAGTTAAAAAAGATTATAATTTATGTAATATCAAATCAATTTAGACGTTCACATTTTTTGTCTTAAGCTTAAACTGCATAAATACTTGATATTTTTAGTTTTGTATTGAGCTTTATTAAGACATTGTTGTGGAGGTAATTATTATTATAGAAAAAAATATGAAATCTTACATTGTGATTAATGATATGA
>JBBPBT010001178.1:10364482-10410043 GCA_037974875.1 Cicer bijugum
ATTTCTTCTTTATTCTCATAGTTTAATTGCACTAATTAACAGGTACTCTTTATTTTGACTAATTAAAAATAATAAATTATATTAATAATATAAAATAAAATAAATATAATCAAAGAAAAAACATACATTAATAACATGAATATATTAAAAAAAAATTGATATATGAAAAATAAGCTAAAATAAATATAAGAAGTATGAAAAATAATATAGTTAAAAAAATTGTCAATAAATGTGAATGAATATATATTACTTCCTCATCATGTGATTGATTGAATGTATTTCATGTTATTAATGTATTTTTTTTTCTAATATATTATGTTTCATGTTATTAATCCAATTTACTATTTTAACTTAATTATAGTTTTTGTCTTCTATTTTAACGGAATCACGAAAATAGTCTCTCCATTTTATTTCTCCTTAGTTTTGGTTCCCCAAAGAGAGTTTTGGTCTAAAACTTGATTAAGTGTCATTTTTGTGTGTTTATTTAAGTCACACCACACCTCAAGATCTCGTGATGCAACAATTGTATCTAAGAGCTATGATCATAAATGGTTTAGAAAAATGACACTTCATCAAATTGTTTTTTTTTTACTTATTTTTAATTTTTTAAATAAATAGTAATTCAATTGTTAAAATGAGAAAGAAAACAAAATTGAAAACTTGTAGATGGTTGCATCTCCAGGATGCAACCTCCTACTGCGAAAAAAATAATTTGCAGCTGGTCGTAGAACGGGAATACAAAGACGGTTAAAAAAATAGGATATTTTGATTTTTTTTTTTTCATTGTAGGAAATTATGGTTACTTAAAAAAAGTGAGATATTCTAATAAATTAACTAGATAAAATCTTGTTTAAGAGTAAAAAAAATATATATTTTCGTTTATACTTATCATATTTGTTCAATTATTCTTTTTCTCGTTCTTTTTCTTTTTGTCAACAATTTATTTTCTTGTCCTTCTACTTTTTATTTGTTCAACTTTTTTTTTCTTTCAATTATTGTATTCTTGTAGCCTTTTTTTTGTCGGTATATTTCCATTACAAGAATTTTAATCTCAACGTTCATCT
Organism: Cicer bijugum; assembly: GCA_037974875.1. Lineage (NCBI taxonomy): Eukaryota > Viridiplantae > Streptophyta > Magnoliopsida > Fabales > Fabaceae > Cicer > Cicer bijugum. The sequence goes on from JBBPBT010001178.1 coordinate 10,365,547, forward strand.
ATACCTCTTATCTTTAATACATTTAAAAAGACTTATTTAACTATTTATAAAGTTGAAAAGTTTATTCATTCACTTACATGTTGAAACTTTCAAAATCTTTGACAAATTTCCAAATTTCCTTAGCATTTAATAACTTCTGAAGCATAAGTATGTTACTTTTTGGAACTTCTTGATGAATTTGAAGCCATCAAAATACAATTTTTAATTTTTAAAATTATTTACGAAAGTTTGAAACAATATGAAACTTCCAAAATAGAGAATTTAATCTTTTTTTTGAAATTTCAAGCAATTTGAAATTTCTCCAAATAAATTTTTTATAGTTTTCAAAAGTTTCGAACAACGCAAAATTTCTGAAACACATTTTTAAAAATTTTGAAACTTTCAACAATCTCTAAAGTTCTGAAGTTATATTATTTCTAAATAAACGAAATTTTCAAAAATTTTAAATCTCTCGAAATATTCTAAAATTTTAAAAATACTGTTTCTAATGTAAATTATTGGCATGTTTATTTTATAGTGACTAGAAAAACACAAATTTCAAAAAGTTTGAATCTCTCAAAATATTCTAAATTTTTTAAAATATTTTTTTTAAATACAAACTATTGATATGTTATGTTCTGGTAACTAGGACCACAATTATTAAAGGATAAATTATTCGTACTATTGTCCACAATGTAGGCGATATAGGTGAAATAGTCCATCCAGTACATCTTATCAATGAATGAATCAGGTTAACCATCCACCTCATCAACATCATTGTAGGCGTAGTTACAGGTCTAAAAAACTTGATGAGCATGTTTAGGAGCTTTAAAAATGGACTAATGGAAAGTTGAGTAGCAGGCAGTCAAGGAGCAGACAATTGAGGAGCAGATAGTCAAAAAGTAGATCCAACAACGTGGATTCCCTGGAGGGCCATTTGTCATATTGGTTGACACAATATGAACATCATGTCGCTTGAAGGATATGGGAAGGAGATGTACATTTTAACTAATTAAGTTTTTTTTTAAATAAGAATAAGTATATTATATTTATTACACTTTTATATGTTTTTCAATTACTTGTAGGATTGTTGTCCATTGAAGGCGATCACACACAGTTTGAAACTGAGGAAGTTTACTGAAGTATCGGTACTTGATATTATACAACATTGAATTCAAAAATCTGTACTGGTGCATTTATCTTCAACTTATTTGATGATGACCAATGTTGGTCTTATATCCACCCTTGTAAAAAAGTGGCATATAGAGACCAACTTATTTCATATGCCGTTTAGGAAGATGAGCATTACACTAGAAGATGTCACGACTCTTTTGCACATTCCTCCCCGTGGTAGGTTCTTCAGTGCACCAATAAATATGAATACTAATATTGTTGTGATTGCTGCACATGAACTATTGAGGGCAACAATAAATTTTCAGCTACTGAGATATATTTTGACAAATATGCTCAATGTAGACTATAGTGGTTGTGTGATCTATACAAAATTCTCGTCTAAACTAATTTGTTTGAGTGTGCTACAAGAACATATCTTGTGCACTTAATTAGAAGCACTACTTTCCACGAAAAGACTCACACTAAGGTGGAGTTTAAATATATTACTTTGTTTCCTAATTTAGAATGTTGTTGGGATTATGCATAGGGTACAACTACATTGATTGTGTTATATGATAACTTGTGAGATAAAACTATTCATGACACTTAGCCGTTTAGAGGGTATATGATCCTGTTACAAGTATATGACTCATATTAAGTTGTTTTATTAATTTATTAAGTTGTTTTTTAATTTACTAAATTGTCTTTTATTTTTGTTTCAGTGCTGGATTTACGAGCACTTTTCTACAAATTGTAAGTGGGATGATAATGGAAGGGTTCGTGAACATACTCCCATAATCCGTAAATGGCTGCAGAAAAGAAAATCCAAGGTGGGTTGATGACATAACGGCAATGGTGTCATTTTTCTTGAGTACGTAGTGTTTACACCATACGATGATGTTCAAGTCAATCATCCTTTTGAACCAACGACGATGTTCTCCGGCTACCTTCTTTAGGGTGGAGTTTCAATCTCATATCTACCAGAGTGATGCCTTTGACAATTTAGTCGCATTCGGTACATTCCACTTAACGTTCATCTGATGCTAGCTAGTATACATTAGGAGTGGTAGAATCACATGAGAGTAAGTATAAAATCCCTTCAGAGTCTCTCGTCTCAAGTGACATTTTCTTATGAGGTCTCTCAGCAAACTATTTTGCATGGTACTTATATGTTTCACATCCTCACATCTTCATTGATGCTCCACCTGTGGATCCACGTGTTCCATCATCTTCTTCACATGTTGACCCATCTTCTGCACAAGACGCTAGAACATCTTATTGACGTAAAAACCTTTTTGATATATGTTTTAATGACAACAAACCTTATAAAATAAATTTATGTTTTATGAATAGTGATCTACTGATGATTGCATTTGAGTTTTATTTAAGGAACATGAATCACGCAAATGGACAAGCAAGAAACCATTCATATCAACAAGTGCATAAGTATATATTGAATAATGGAAAACTTAAAGTAGTGAATCATGAAAAAATTAAAGTAGCATTAGAAGATTACTTCATGGAGATATTAGAAGGCAATCTTCGAAACAGGTTTATGAACCCATGAGAATCAAACAAGTCAAATGTTAACTCAAGAATCAAATGCAACAATTGTTCATAATGTTTTGAACCAACAATTAATTGTCCAAATTTGAATTAAATGTTAATATTCTTCACACCAACCTAATAATGTTGTAACTGCGCTAGAACCATGTTTTCAATAAGCCAAAACATCTATTATGCCATCAAAATACAGATAAATAAAGTAGGAAACTGCTTCTTATATGGCTACTTTGCAAATCCTTGACATGGTTGCATTCCAAACGCTTGAGATGGTTATATTCTAGATCATCGACATGGTTGCTTTGCAAAATGATGAGATTAGTGCTTTGTAGATCCTTAAGATGGATGCGTTCCAGATCCTTGATATGATTGCTTTGTAGATTGTTGAGATGGTTGCTTGAGAGATCCCTGTGAAACATCAACATACTCCCAATATGAACGATCACGAGGAACATCAAATTCTTTTCTCTTTTGATTTTTTTAGTAGCTCCTTTGTTTTCACTTTATCATCTGATGAACGCATTGTTATTGTATGTGAAAAACAAGTTTATGAACATTTGTCATGAATATTCTTTGATAAACAATATCTTGTGTTTTTGTGTGTGCTTTTATTGCCTCTTATTCTTATAAAAAGTCATATTGTGATAGAGATTCTTCATTCTCCAATTAATGTTCCATGCTTAATTTTCTCAAAAAAAACATGAATGGTGTCTAATGAGATGATAGTACTAGATATATACAAATATATCAACTCACAAGCACATTGTAATCCATGAGTTGTTCTGATTGAACCACCACATGTTGTTTTTTTCAATACTAAGTACCTACCATCTTTAATCTTTTTAACTCTTTATATCAATTTCTATAATATATTTTCTCGATACAAAGTGATACAATTTATGATAAAATGGTGAATTAAACTTGTACTCAATATTGATAATGTTTTTCTGAAAAGATGTTTTGATGTTATATATTTGGTTCTTCAACATCATATTCACAACATCTCAACTTTTTCACAAGTCTCCATTACTAGTTTCCAACATATTTTTCAATCTCCAATAAGTAGACTCAGTCCTACAAATAAATTAAATATCACAAATTAAAATAAATTACATAAATGATTCAACCATATATCTAAAATAAACCATAAATTAAAATACATATTGGTCGTTGTATTCTTTAAATGCATTACTTTATTGGTTGAAGCAACGACAAATCTTTCTTTGTAAGTTGTGAACCATTAATCTTTAACATATTTAACAACAATGATAATATTGACACACACACTTACTCAAAGTGTTGCAAGTGATGATCATACATGTTCACACAAGTCAAATATAAAATCTTCTTTTATAAATCCAGTACCTCATCTTGTCTATCATTTTTCACATATTGTTTGTATTTTTCCTCAACATTTTCTACATCTTTTTCTGGTAGTTGTATCATATATAATGGTAGCAATTATTATTCTATTTTTTCCTTCAATAGTTTTTACCCTTTCGAATACAACTTCTCAAAAGAAAAATATCTGCAAAATATATTTAAGATAAAACATCCTCATATGTGTATACATTAAAAATTAATAATATCAATTATTATTAAGATTACTTGATCAATCATGAATTTATCAGTGAAATTTACAGTCGGTATTATTATCATGAATTAATATCCGGTGGTCGTGGACTCAACAGATGCATAATCAATTCGTAAAAGTGGTCACTGAATTAGGCCTTGATAGTATGATTCATTACAATTCTTTTCTTTTTTTTTCTTTTCTTATTCTTGTTTGTATTCTTTAATAATTGAATTTATATGCGTTCCGTTCTGTATTTTTCAGATGCAAAGCCTAAACAAATACTCAAAATAATGGATGTTCCTGGTTTAACCAGAGAACATGTTGCTAGCCATTTGCAGGTTAGTTTCTTTATTCCTTCTTACCTTAAACTCCAAATCGTTTCTTTATTCCTTCATACTTTAAATTCCAAAAATTGAGACATTAAATCGTTTCTTTATTCTTTATTCTTCATTTCTTTATTAACATTAAACTGCAATACTAATTAACAGAAATTTAAACATAAATTGGAGAAAGGAGTGCAAAAACGTGGTAGAAAAAAAAAATCAGTTTTGTCTTCGTCCGTCGAGTCCGTTGAAACACCTATTCACACACTTCACGAACAAAAACAAATACATTATAACCAAATTTCTAATAGACAGCAAGAGGAATTTTGCGATACTTCTGACATTTTCGACGACCTTCCAGAAGATCTATCTTCGTTATTTTTTCAACCTTGTCCTCCCACCGAAGTTGAATTTTGCGATTATGATGCTTCTGACATTTTTGACGACCTTCCAGAAGATTTATCTTCGTTATTTTGTCAACCTTGTCCTCCCATTCCCACTGAAGCTGAATTTTACGAGAATGAAAAATCTGACATTTTTTACGACCTTCCAGAGGACTTACCATCATTATTTTTTGAACCACGTCCTCCCACTGAAGTTGATGATATATTCAGTTTGTGAGTCTGTGTTAGTTTAAAAGTTGCTGCTGTCGATAGTAAAAATAATTTGGTTTATTGTAATTAGGCAGGCTTTTGAACTGAAACATGTAATTAGGATTATTGTAACGTATTATTTGTTGAAATATCATAAAATGTAGTCAAACCAGCTAGGCAACCAGCTGAATGTAACATGCTCAAGCAATGGTGTACATACTTAATGCAAGATCCAACTAGTTTCCAGATCCAACAATTGTGTACTGAGCTCTGTAATTGATTTTTGACCAAAAGGGATCACTGTTGGAAATAGATTATCAGTTGATATTTCAGGCTCTCATGAAACAAACACTATAGTGTTATTATGTAGCTAGAGAATCCGAGTCTTTAGATTTATTACACTTTGATATATGTGAACATGATGGGAAAGTTAACACGAAATGAAAAACAAAAATGATACGTTTGACATGTTAAGAATCTCTATAACTAAAATTGAAAATCAATTTAGTAAAAAGATTAAAAGGTTACAAGTATGATTCTAGTTTTTTTAATAAGTTTTATAAATTGTCTAGAGTTATATGTGGAACAATTGCACCATAATTGCTTGATGTGAATGGTAAAGTTGTAAAGAAAGGAAATATAACTCTTATTGAACTAGTTGCTGCTAGTATGCTTAATTATATTGTTGTATCTCATTAGTGTACAAAAAATATATTGCTTATCTGTTATGTTTTGAATAGAGTTCTTAAATCTAAAAACAAAACATCTCCTTATGAGATAGTGAAGAAAAGACAATCAAACTTGTCTTATTTTCAAACATGGGGTGGTCTGACTTATATCAGAATCCCCGATCCCGAGCGAATTAAACTCGCTAGTAGAACCTATGAATGATAATTCATTAGGTATGCGGTAAAGAACAAGGCGTATGGGTTTTATGATCTGAATGCAAAAGTGATCTTAGAGTCAAATGATGTTGACTTCTATTAAAATAAATTCCCTATAAAATGGAGAAATAGTGGGGGCAGCAAACCAAGTTACGTTCCTGTTACAAGAAACACTGAAAGCAGCAAACAAGGTGAAACAGAAACTCAAAGAAGTAAGAGAGTCAAAGTTGCTAAAGATTATGAACCAGAATATATGGTCTATAATTTAGAAGAGAATCCTACAAATCTTAAAGAAGTTTTGTCATCATTGGATGCAGATCTATGACAAGAAGCTATAAACGATGAAATGGATTCTCTAGAGTCTAACAAGACCTTACATTTAGTAGACTTGTCTCCTGGTTACAAACTAATAGGTTGTAAACGGATTTTGAAAAAGAAACTAAAACCCGATGGATCTATTGATAAGTACAAGGCACGCCTTGTAGCCAAGGGTTTTAGATAAAGAGAAAATATAGATTTCTTCGACACTTTTTTACCAGTCACTAGACTAACATCCATTAGGGTGCTTATATCACTTGCGGGTATTCATAACCTGGTGATACACCAAATGGATGTTAAAACAATTTTTTTAAATGGTGACCTAGAAGAAGAAATTTATAAGGAACAACCTAAAGGTTTTGTAATTCATGGACAAGAACACAAGGTCTGTAAGTTAGATAAATCTCTATATGGTCTTAAACAAGTTCCTAAGAAATGACATGAAAAGTTTGATAACTTGATTAAATTGAATGAGTTTAAAGTGAATGAAAGTGACAAATGTATTTACTATAAATTTGAAAATGGCATTTGCACTATCATATGTCTCTATGTAGACGATAAACTCATATTTGATTCAAACTTTTATGCTATAACATTTTGAAATCATTGTTGTGTAACAACTTTGATATGAAAGACCTCGGAGAAACAAATGTAATCCTGGGAATCAAGATTACTAGGTCAGAAAAGGGAATTTCTTTGGATCAATATCACTATGTTGAAAATATCCTAAAGAAATATAATTACTTTGACTGTAAACCTGCTTGCACACTATACGATCCAAGTGTGAAACTTTTCAAGAACACTGGTGAAGGTGTTAGACAAACTAAATATGCGAGCATCATTGGCAGCCTCAGGTATGCCACTGATTATACTAGACCCGACATTTCCTATGTTGTGGGATTGTTGTGCAGGTTTACTAGTAGACCTAGTATAGAGCATTGACACGCTATTTAAAGGGTCATGAGATACCTTAAAAAGACCACGAGTCTCAGATTACATTATCAAAGATTTCCTATAGTCCTTGAAGGATACAATATTGTTAATTGGAACGTCTTATTAGATGACTCCAAAGCAATTGATGACTATATTTTAATATAGTGAGTGGTGTTGTATCTTGGAAATCGAAGAACAAATGATATTGGCTCAGTCCTTTATGGAGTCTGAAATGATAGTACTAGCTATTGCTACTACTAGTGAAGAAGCAAGCTGATTGAGATGCTTGCTAGCAGAGATCCCCATATGGGAAAAATCTATGACAGGTGTGTTGATCCACTGCGATAGTACCGCGACTATTGCGAAGATTGAGAATCGTTATTACAACGATAAGAGACGACAAATTTGTCGTAAGCACAACATTGTTAGAAAGTTATTTACTAAATGAGTTGTTATAGTGGATCATGTATGCACTGATGAGAATTAAGCAAATTCTTTGACGAAAGAATTTAGCTACAGAGAAAGTCATAAATACATCCAAAAGGATGAGACTAATGCCTATAGAGTCCCTCATGATGGTAACCCGACCTAAAAGACTGGAGATCCCAAGAATTAGGTTCAATGGGTAATAACAAGTCGTGAAGTGATATGAGATGAACATGCTATTGTAAATTAGAGAGCATGATTTCTAAAGCGATGATAGGATGAGGTAATAGAAACTCTTAATGAGATCCATACTCTACATGGAGGGAGTACCTAGCTATAGGAGTACTATTGATAGACTCACCTATGTGAATGTGGAAGTGGGGCCGCTTCCTATGGAATTTTGAGGCAGAATTCCTAGAGCGTTCACTATACTGGGATACACGTGCAGGGCCATTAATGCACGGGCTTTTGAGAATACACCCTATGAAAAGGTTGTGTGTGGGTTTGATGTCAGAGATAGAGTTCAAGACTACGAGTCACTCTTGTTGAATCTGAATCTTACTTACTATGCAAAGGTTCAAGTCAAGAGACACCTTTGTTTATGCACGATCTTATAGAAGCGTTTGACGCTATTTTAGAAATCTTTTTTTTAAATTCAAGTGGGGGATTGTTGGAAAAAAGTATGTTATAGTGTGAATTTAATAAATTGTGGAAGTCCCACATTGGAAAGAATTTTTTTTTGTAAATTTAAGTGGAAAGAAACTTGTTAAGTCCCACATTGGAAAGCAATAATTTTGAAATCCCACATTGGAAAACTCTAGTATTTTGAGTAATTTCAAATCTATACATACTAAAGTCCCACATTGCTTAGAAAAGAAATGTGAGTTTACTTCCATCACTATATAAAGAGCATCAAACTATTGTGAAAAACACACCAAAGTTGGATGCTTTTCCCAACTTTCTCTTTTCTCCCTCTTATATTCTGCTCGCCAAATTTCGAGCCACTTCTCCCCTTTCTTTCTGTCCCTTTCGATTTAGAGCGGTAATTATACCGTAGTCCCTTTCGGTTTAGAGCGGTAATTATACCGTAGTCCCTTTCGGTTTAGAGCGGTAATTATGTTGTAGTCCCTTTCGGTTTAGAGCGGTAATTATGCCGTAGTCCCTTTCGGTTTAGAGCGGTAATTATGCCGTAGTCCCTTTCGGTTTTTAGAGCGGTAATTATGCCGCAGTCCCTTTCGGTTTTTAGAGCGGCTGTTATGTCGTAGTCCCTTCGGTTTTTAGAATGGTCGTTATGCCGTAGTTATGAGTGGTCGTAGTACCATATTGTGAATGACTTTAATCGTCATATTGAGAGTGACATTAACCGTCATATTAAGAGTGGCTTTAAGCGCCATATTGAGGGTGTAATTCTAGAACGGTTTTCTACAAGTGCAGTAGAACTCCGATACAGTGATCTGGGCTGTTTTATCTTAGGGACTTCGTGGTTGATAGTCTGCCTTGCACAATTTGGGCAGTGCCGCGAAAAGTCTTAAAGAGAGCGACCTAGTCCACGACTCAACCCAGTAATATCTTCGGTGACATAAATTGTGATTTTTAAATGGTTTTTGAAACTCAAATTCCAACAGTTTCTTAAGGAAAATTATTCAAACTATCATCTCCCTTTTTATAGAACTCATTGAGATTATTATCTCATGCTTGTTTCTTTATGTATTAAGGAGAGGGAAGGAAGTAAGGCTGGAGTTAGAGTTAGAGGACAACATTTATTACTTATGTTTTGTTTAGAAAGTAATATGTGATGAAATTTTGGTACTTCAAAGGAGGATTGTAAACTATAAATTTGTAATTATAATTAATTATGTTGATTGTACCTTGTAGGATTTTAACATGACTCATTTTGTCTTGTCAAAATGTATGAATTGATTACCATATTCTAGACACATGGTAAAGGTTTTACAATATCTCACTAATCGTGTATGCAAAATTTTATACAAATCTAAAAGTAAAATTAAGATAAGTAAAGAAGATTGAAAGTCAATTTTTGATTTTAGTTATCTGGTTATTAGAGGAACAACATCTTAGTAATTTAGAGTTCGACTCATAGGTAATGTTTGGCTAAAAATTGTTTCAGCAAAAATTCAAACTTGAGTTCTCCCGAACAAGGATAGATCCAAAAAAAAGATTTGAAGGGACAAAGTTATATACTATTAATATTTATATAAAAAATATAGTAATATTTAGTCGATAAAATGATGACGTTATAATTACTAAGCAAAAGTTGAGAGGAAAAATAATAGGCATCATTTGGTAAAAAAAAATGCATCGTCAATATAAATTAATTTTATATGGACATTCAATAAAAATATAATTATTGATAAGAAAAAAGAGTATATGGTTATTATTTTTAAAATACAGATATAAAATAGTATTGCATAAAATAAAAAAGTATTTTGGTATTTTAGATTATGTGTCCAACAGATAAAAAGTTGTCACATGGTTAAGGGACAAAAATTGTATCTTTTGTCCAATGCCTTGTCCCCTTGTTTGTTGAGTTCCACAATCAAATTTTATATCAAATATGGTACAACATAAATTTTTTAAACAAGTTCCTTATTTTTCAACAAATCAAATTTTATATCAAATTTTCTGCCTCTGGTGTTGTTTCGTATTTGTTGCCTTTGATGTTGTTCTCTTATTTCTTCCTATGATGTTGTTTCCTATTTTTCTCCTATTTCGTATTGGGACCTCAATTGTGGTCATGGCCAGACCACCTTTGCAAAAGACTCAAATCATCGATTACCTACATGACATATTCTTGACAAGTTTTCGTTATTTTCTTAAGGAAAATTATTCAAACTATCCTCTCCCTTTTTATAGAAATCACTAAGATTATTATCTCATCCTTGTTTCTTTATGTATTAAGTAGAGGGAAGGAAGTAAGGCTGAAGTTAGAGTTCGATGACAACATTTAGTACTTATGTTTTGTTTAGAAAGTAATATGTGATGAAATTTTGGTACTTCAAAGGAGGATTGTAAACTATAAATTTATAGTTAATATTAATTGTGTTGATTGTACCTTGTAGGATTTTAACATGACTTGTTTTGTCTTGTCAAAATGCCTTGTAGGATACCTTACATCTACAAATTATATCTATTCTATTTTTTTTCCTTAGATTTCTCTTTTAAATAAATAGTAATTCAATTGTTAAAATGAGAAAGAAAACAAAATTGAAAACATGTAGATGATTGCACCTCCAGGATGCAACCTCCTACTGCGAAAAAAATAATTTGCAGTTGATTGGAGAAGAGAATACGAAAAGGGTTAAAAAATAGGATATTTTGATTTTTTTTTCATTGTAGGGAATTATAGTTACTTAAAAAAAGTGGGATATTCAAACACATTAACTAGATAAAATCTTGTTTAAGAGTAAAAAAAAAATATGTATTTTCGCTTATACTTATCATATTTGTGCAGTTATTTGTTTTCTGGTTATTTTTCTTTTTGTCAACAATTTATATTCATGTTGTTTTTTTTGTCGGTATATTTCCATTACAAGAATTCTAATCTCCACATTCACCCATACCTCTCACCTTCAATACATTTAAAAAGACTTATTTAACTATTTATAAAGTCGAAAAGTTTATCCGTTCACTTAGATGTTGAAGCTTTCAAAATCTTTGACAAATTTCCTTAGCATTTAACAACTTCCGAAGCATAAGTATTTTACTTTCAGGAACTTCTTGATGAATTTGAAACCTTCAAAATACAATTTCTAATTTTTAAGATTATTTACGAAAGTTTGAAATAATATGAAACTTCCAAAATAGAGGATTTAATTTTTTATTTTTTTGAAATTTCAAGCAATTTGAAATTTCCACAAATAAAAATTTTATAGTTTTCAAAAGTTTCGAACAACACGAAACTTCCAAAACACATTTTTAAAAACTTTTGAAACTTTCAACAATCTCTAAAGTTCTGAAGTTATATTATTTCCAGATAAACGAAATTTTCAAAAATTTTAAATCTCTCTAAATATTCTAATTTTATGTTATTTTATAGTAACTAGGGCCACAATTATTAAGGAATAAATTATTCGCACTATTGTCCACAATGTAGACGATATAGGTGAAATAGTACATCCACTGCATCTTACCAATGAATGAATGAGGTTAACCATCCACCTCATCAACATCGTTGTAGGTGTAGTTTCAAGTCTAAAATACTTGATGAGCATGTTTAGGAGCCTTAACAAATGGACTATGGGAAAGTTGAGGAGCAGATAGTCGAAGAGTAGATCCAACAGCGTGGATTCCCTGGAGGGCCATTGGTCACATTGGTTGACACAATATGAACATCATGTCGCTTGAAGGATATGGGAAGGAGATGTACATTTTAACTAATTAAGTTTTTTTTTTAATAAGAATAAGTATATTATATTTAGTACACTTTTATATGTTTTTGAATTACTTGTACGATTGTTGTCCATTGAAGGCGATCACACACAGTTTGAAACTGAGGAAGTTTACTGAAGTTTCGGTACTTGATATTATACAACATTGAGTTCAAATATCTGTATTTGTGCATTTATCTTCAACTTATTTGATGATGACCAATGTTGGTCTTATATATACCCTTGTAAAGAAGTGGCATATAGAGACCAACTTATTTCATATGCCGTTTAGGAAAATGAGCATTACACTAGAAGATGTCACGACTCTTTTGCACATTCCTCCCCGTGGTAGGTTCTTCAGTGCACCAATAAATATGAATACTAATATTGTTGTGATTGCTGCACATGAACTATTGAGGGCAACAATAAATTTTCAGCTACTGAGATATATTTTGACAAATATGCTCAATGTAGACTATAGTGGTTGTGTGATCTATACAAAATTCTCGTCTAAACTAATTTGTTTGAGTGTGCTACAAGAACATATCTTGTGCACTTAATTAGAAGCACTACTTTCCACAAAAAGACTCACACTAAGGTGGAGTTTAAATATATTACTTTGTTTCCTAATTTAGAATGTTGTTGGGATTATGCATAGGGTACAACTACATTGATTGTGTTATATGATAACTTGTGAGATAAAACTATTCATGACACTTAGCCGTTTAGAGGGTATATGATCCTGTTACAAGTATATGACTCATATTAAGTTGTTTTATTAATTTATTAAGTTGTTTTTTAATTTACTAAATTGTCTTTTATTTTTGGTTCAATGCTGGATTTACGATCACTTTTCTACAAATTGTAAGTGGGATGATAATAGAAGGGTTCATGAACATACTCCATAATCCGTAAATTGCTGCAAAAAAGGAAATCCAAGGTGGGTTGATGACATAACGGCAATGGTGTCATTTTTCTTGAGTACGTAATGTTTACACCATACGATGATGATTAAGTCAATCATCCTTTTGAACCAACGACGATGTTCTCCAGCTACCTTCTTTAGGATGGAGTTTCAATCTCATATCTACCAGAGTAATGTCTTTGACAATTTAGTCGCATTCAGTATATTCCACTTAACGTTCATCTGATGCTAGCTAGTATACATTAGGAGTGGTAGAATCACATGAGAGTATGTATAAAAACCCTTCAAAGTCTCTCGTCTCTAGTGACATTTTCTTATGAGGTCTCAACAAACTATTTTGCCTAGTACTTATATGTTTCACATCTTCCTTGATGCTCCACCTGTGGATCTATGTGTTCCATCAACTTCTTCACATGTTGGCCCATCTTCTCCACGAGACGCTAGAACATCTTATTGGCGTAAAAACCTTTTTGATATATGTTTTAATGACAACAAACCTTATAAAATAAATTTAAGTTTTATGAATAGTGATCTACTGATGATTGCATTTGAGTTCTATTTAAGGAATATGAATCACATAAATGGACAAGCAAGAAACCATTCATATCAACAAGTGCATAAGTATACATTGAATAATGAAAAAGTTAAAGTAGTGAATCATGAAAAAATTAAAGTAGAATTAGAAGATTACTTCATGGAGATATTAGAAGGCAATCTTCCAAATAGGTTTATGAACCCATGAGAATCAAACAAGTCAAATGTTATCTCAAGAATCAAATGCAACAAGTGTTCATAATGTTTTGAACCAACAAATAACTGTCCAAATTTGAGTTAAATGCTAATATTCTTCACTCCAACCTAATAATGTTGTAACTGCGCTAGAACCACGTTTTCAATAAGGCAAAACATCTATTATGCCATATAAATGCAGATAAATAAAGTCGGAAACTGCTTCTTATATATAAGAAGCAGTTTCCTACTTTATTTATCTGCATTTATATGGCATAATAACAAGTCTGAAACTGGATTGTAAATTTAGAAATAGATAGCTAAGATCATGTTTCAGTTAAAATGTAGAGATCCAAAAAGTAAATTTAAACCTTTTAAAATTGATATAATAAAAGTGACAACATGATAAAATCTCAATACATGGTTGTCTAAAACAATTATAAGCTTCTTTCTTTCAAATTATAAGCTTCTATATATATACCGGTGGTGCGAACGGTGGTCACATGATTTAAGATTTCTTAATCAGCCAGTTAAGGATATTGTTGTACAAGAGATACTCTTTTCATGTATAAATAACTAGCAATGAATACAACAACAAATAATAGACAATTAGTGAAAACATTACCGGTGGTGCGAACATTAAAATATTACCGGTGGTGCGAATGGTGGTCACAGGGTCACGACGATGGCGAAAACAGTTCTAGGCGACGGCGAAAACAGCGAGAAAGTGGTCGACGACGAGAATGAGAAGGCACTGATTTACGGCGAGAATGAGAATGAGACGACAAGTATTTTGGGTTTTAGGCATTTTTGAGAATAAAGGGTTTTAGTTGGTACTGAATTAGGGTTTAGGGTTTACTGATTTACATTTTGGCTCTACTAATTTATTTTTGGCTCCATTAGATTTTTATTTTGGCTCCACTACAAAAATTTGGACTTTGGCTCAATTAAAATATTTTTGCCTCCATTGAGAAAATTAAGATTTTGGCTCCATCAAAATTGGGTGCATTAAAAAAATTAGGATTTTGTCTCCATTAATTTTTTTTTGGCTTTGAGTAAAAATTTGTACAAAATTAGGTTTTGGCTCTATTAATTTTTATTTTGGCTCCAACAAAATTTGTTTTTGGCTCCATTGAAAAAATTTGAATTTTATCTCAATTGAAATTTTTTTGCCTCCATTGAAAAAAATTAAGATTTTGGCTCCATTGAAATTTGGTGCATTAAAAAAATTAGGATTTTGCCTCCATTAAATTTTTTTTGGCTTAAATCATGAAAAATTTGTATAAATTGATTTTCACAAACAATTAACATTTTAGCTCCTTTAAAAAAAATATATTTTTCAATTTTGATGTCTATAGCCACAGATTTAAGTGTGTAACTATAACAATTAGTGACAAATTTATGTCATTGAAGGTATAAGACACATATACCAACAACAACTAATTTATCTGTGGGGATAGTTTGTCTATACCTACAGTTTTTAATGTTGTCGTTATAAACCTCTATAGGTATATGTCTATTTTCTTGTAGTGTATGGTTGCTTTGCAAATCTTTGACATGGTTGCATTCCAAATGCTTGAGATGATTATATTCTAGATCATCGACATGGTTGCTTTGCAGAATGATGAGATTGTTGCTTTGTAGATCCTTAAGACAGATGCGTTCTAGATCCTTGATATGATTGCTTTGTAGAGTGTTGAGATGGTTGCTTGAGAGATCCATGTGAAACATCAATATACTCCCAATATGAACGATCACGAGGAACATCAAATTCTTTTCTCTTTTGATTTTTTTAGTAGCTCCTTTGTTTTCACTTTATCATCCGATGAACACTTTGTTATTGTATGTGGAAAACAAGTTTATGAACATTTGTGATGAATATTCTTTGATCAATAATATCTTGTGATAGAGATTCTTCATTCTCCAATTAATGTTTCATGTTTCCGGTGTGGTGGACTAAAATGAAGGGATATTGATATATTTCGCTACCCCTAAATTGATCTAACTTACGATAAATTAAGTTTGAGATAACTATGCAAAATTGAGATTTAAAGATATTTCGAAATGATTTGACTCTTTTAAAGTGAACAACTCACTTTATAAAATAAAATGAGTAGTATTAATATTTAAAAAATCAAATGAATAGTTTATATTATGTAAATATATATAACTAATTATGAGTAGTTATAATATTAATCATTTATTCATTCATTTTATAAACTTCTCACTTTATAAGTCAAATTCATTTCAAAAACAATACAAATTCTAGTGAAGGGAAGTATTTATGGAAGGTGCAAATAGCAGTACTCTTTTGCTAAACAGAATTAGCCCACTTGCACACCAAATATTTATCACGACAAAAACAAAAATTATCCAAATAAAAGAAATTTGATTATAATTTTTAGCCTTATGAATTCTTAATTTTTAAAATCAAGGGTTTCAAATTTTTTATTCAATGTTTTAACTTAGAAAAGGAGTGATATAAAATATTTTAAATAGTATAATATATAATATAATGACGTTGAATAATTAATATCTATAAAATTACAATAAATTTTAGATTAAATAGTTCATGTGGTGCCTTAACTTAATTTGAGTTAAAGTTTTATTCTTTTTTTTTTATTTGATCATTTATTTTAATTTTAAGTGACAATATGATCTTTTATATTTTAAAATGTCAACAATGTTATTCTCTATTTTTTATTTTATTTATAAAAATTCATTAAAAATGTCAAACAAAATCCATAAAATTAATTATTCTCCTCAATATAATGCAATTTTATCAAATTCATAACTTAAACATTTAAATAAACTCATATTTTCATCTCTAACAACATCAAATGAAGAATGAAAATAAGAGTTTATTTGAATATTTGAGTTACAAACTTGATGAAATTCGTATTAAATTGAAGAATATAATTATTTTTATGAGTTTTGTTTGAAAATTTTAATATATTTGCTATATTTTTATAACAAAAAGAATAATATTTTAAAATATAAAAAATCAAATTGTTATTTAAAATTAAAATAAATAACGAAATAAAAGAGAAAAAAATAAAAAAATAATTAAAATTAAATTAAAGAACGATAGTTATTTAATCTAAATTTTATAAACTTTAATTTTAACTATAGTTGTGATAAAAGCAATTAAACAGTAAGATTTTAAAATAAAAGGACATTAAAATTATGGAAAAGGATTGTCTGACTTTGAGGCGGGAAAGGTAGGGTGCCTTTCACCCATTTTGTGCCATTGGATTAATCAGATGCTTCAGAAAGAGCCACGTGGCTTTATTATTTTTAAACTAAAAGCATCAGCCTTTTCCACTCTTTCTTCCTCAAGTTCACTTAGAACCCTTCATCATTTCCATGGCATCTTCATTCCCCCACACCTCTGTCCACTGACCACCGTCGCTCACCGCCGCCGCGCACCGCTATTGTCTCCTGCACCTTAATTGTTTTTAAATTAAAAACATCAACATAAGTTCAAGAAGAAGAAAAACGCAAGCTCTAAACACTTTGCTTCCATGGCATCGATCCAATTTGGCTTCGCAACGTCCAATCCGTGTCGAAAAATTCAGAAATCCATATGTGGCTTTTCGGATCCAGATACCAATTTCACATCTGAATCAACACCTATTGATTTGGTTTCGGTGAGCAGAGAAAATTTGGGGGATTTCACTATCTCCTTTACAGAATAATTTTCTAGGTAAGGTCAATTTCTTAATTATTCAATTAGTCAATTTCAGCTTAGTGTTTTTATGGAATTCCGTTGAAGAATGACAAATTGTAATAATTTGAAAGTTCCCAAATTTGAATTTTAGGGTTTGTGGTTCTCAAATTTTGATTTGTGATGAATGAATTCTCAATTTTTATATGAATAGTTATTGTTATATGTTAGTTATTGTTATAGTGTATGTTAATTTTCACCCTTTGATTACTTTTTTCAGTTTGGGTTTATAAAAAAAGTTCATTGTTTTGCAGCTTCCTCTATTTCTGCTTAAGACTGCACAAGGCCATCCTATAGTAAGTAACCAACATCTGTTTCTCTATTTTACCTTTTTGTATTGTTCTTATTAATAATACTGAAAATATAACATGAAAATGACATTGAGGTGGTTGGTTTTGGTCAAGTGTCATGTGTTTGTGTTTACTTGATAATTGACTACTAGGATGCACGGTTCATAGATTTCATTTGAATTTGAATAACACTCCATAACTGGTTAATATCATCAAGTAGTATTAACTTATCAATAAAATTTGGAACTGACTGCACCACAGTGATTGAACTGATTGCAGCAAGATACCTTTAACTAATTATTATAAATTGTAACATTTCCAAGGAAAAACAAGTTTTCTTCCTTCCTGGTTGATATGTTATTTAGGTTCTGTGGATGAGTTTTTGTCAAAACAGTATTTTAATTTACTCTATTTTGTAAAATTGACGTGGTTATAATTGATATTAAAGCTTAGTAGAGAACACAATATTTGGCTAATATTAGCATTATGTTCAATGTTTTTTACTTTAGAAATAAGTTTGATTTCAACCTAGCCAATACCTAGCATGAATTTTTGAAGCTAAGTAGAGTGGCAAGCATAAATGTCAACATGAATGTCATTTTTATCCATTGTAGTAGTTAAACCAAGATTTGGGAACAAAATCAATTTCAATTCAATGTAACCAAACATCAGAAATCAATTTCAATTCAATGACATTGAGGTGTGACTTATTCCACATGGAATAAGAAAAACATCAGAAAGCAAAGTTCAAGTCCATAAGCAATTAGTAAGCAAATTGGAAGTCATAATCCTCATTTTTGGTCGGCTTTTAAAAGGATTGCTGGTGTAAATAATGTTAAATTTCTAATATGCTGAACAAACTTCCATTTTTATTTTGCAGATCCTGGTGCAAGTGCTGATCTAGCTGTGGTGTTGATGCAAGAACGATTAGCCCATATCCTCCTTATTTGTCAGGTGTGTTTGATTTCTAGTTGACTTTCGACATGTAATTCTGCCATGGTTCTGAAGTTGAAAAAGAAAAACATTTCTGCTATACTTTTCACATACAAATATATTAATATCATATCATATACTTTAATAACCTTTAAGGAGCTCATTGAAACAATATTTCTTCTGTTTTTTATTTTTTTTTTTATTTTAACAATTCTTTTGTTCTTGAAGGGTTCTTGGAAAGACCAGGTTAGGCAGCACTGACTACTTATAAATATATCTCTATGGCCGAGAAAAATGGGAAATCTATAGCCGTATCTGTATATGAGATTCATCATCAGGACCATGCTGCCAAGTTTCTGAATTTATACACAACTGCAGATTCTGCCCACAAAAGGCTCCATCCAAAGAGTTGATAACACAAGCAAAAAGACATCAACACTGCTCAAAAGAATTTGATACTTAGAATTCAAGATTGATTATAGGAATTTTGTAAAGTAGAGATAGGATATATTTGATACTGAATTTAACACCGCTTGTTCTATTGTAAAATATTTCTTTTTCGCTATAAATTTGTAGCTATTTTAAAATATAATGAATTGAGTATCTTTGTTTCACTACATTTTTCTTGTCAAATTAATTAAATGATTCATATAAATCAAAATAGATTTGCACAAAAACATAATAATGCAACAATGATATTCTATGAATATTAAAGCAAAATTATGCAGGATACACAATATAAAGCAAAATAGATATGGAACATATGTTGTACATCTTCTAATTCTTTACGCAACATGTCACTATGAACTAAATGCTTATAACTCTAAATTCATCAATCGATAAGTATGGTACCAAAAAATAGTAAATACTAACATAGTAACATCATTAATATATCGAAAGTATTACTCCTAATAAGTCACTCCCAATCTGTCACTCCCAATCAGTATAATGTTGGAATGTTTGTCTCATCAAGGGGTGCCTACATAATAATAAAAACTAATTAACATTATGATAGATTTAAAAGAAAGTATTCCCCATTTTAAAACACAAATAAAATTACCATCAACAATGTTGTGAAACTGAACTGATCCTTTTGTGTTTGTGGGGGCTCATAAGTTGGAGGTGTTGAACAAGATACTTCGTCGAGCATGTGACTTTCTCCAAGTTTATCCTAAAATTATTTTTTAAATTAAAACCAAGCATAATGCATGTAAAATTAAAAAATTGATCCATATATTAACTTATATACCTGAGTTTTTTTCCTTCTAGACGGAGCTTTTTTCTTTTCAATAAAACTCTTAGGACGCTTATGCATGTGTCTCTTTAAGTTAGGCCGTTTCTTGAACCCCGTTGGTTGCATAACATTATTACTCACAAATGTCGGGTTCTCATTAATTTCATTGTCTATGACTTGTAAGCGACATTCCTTTATTTTCTTACACATGGCATCTACATAGTTATCAACAATCTTAAGGTGTTCTTCACAAGGCGATGCCTCAGCCGCCACTCTAATAAATTTAGAGACAACTTGTCTAAACTTCCGTGTTCGAGATAACTTTGGATCTCCTTCAACCTCTTTTCCCCTAAAATCATGCACAATGCCACAACGAGCTTCTCTTGTCCACCTTCTTAAAATATACTTCTCGGGAATGACCTTCACATCATTTGCTTCAAACACTTTCAATGCATGTGAACAAAGTATGCCAAATGTCTCAAACTTTCGACAACTACAAGTAATAGAGGTTGAAGCACGATCAAATGACACTCTCCAAAATCCTTCATGGTTAACCATAGTTATGACATATTCACATAAAGAGTGAGACTCATTTCTCTCTAATATCGATAAAGCTAAGAATAACTTAAACTCGTTTTGAAACAACTCAAATACAACGTGTGTGTACACTTTTCCCATTTGTATCAATATTGGTGACAACTCGAATCTTAACCTTGCAAGCTTATGTGAGGACTCATACTCATAACTCAACTCGTTGCTTCACTTCTCCTCAACAACTCGTTCAAAGTGCTTGAAGAATTGAATAATATCCACATTGGGTTTCATACCAGATTTGAAGTGAGCATTCAAGCTTTCACTGAGTTGGGTACTCCGCATGCCAAGAGTGAACGTTTCCTTCATGTAACAAGCAACCCATTTTTTTTTAATAGCATAAACTGATTTGATCCAATTATTTTCATGAACATCATATTGGTTGATCAAGTTTGTCCAAGCAGTCTCAAAATCTGCTTCAACGTCAATATCATACATGCATTTCTTGAAATCTCTTAAAAGATAACTTCCTCCCTTCATCAAGTTCCCAAGGTGTTTAATTCCATTTTGCAACAAGTGCCATGTGCATAAACCATGGTGAGTTTCAGGCATGACTTCAGCCAGTGCCCTGGCCATTGCTTGATCTTGATCAGTGAAAATAGTTTTTGGTTTTTTATGGTTGTGTGCTTGTAAGAATGTATCAAACAACCACTTAAATGACTCAATTGTCTCATCATACAATAGTGCTGCACCGAAAATGATCGAACTCATATAGTGGTTAAAACCAGAAAACAAAGCAAGCGGTCTATTAGCATGATTGGTACAATATGTAGTGTCCAATGACACAATGTCACCAAAATATCCGTAATCCAACACCATATTTCCATCACACCAAAACACGTTTGTGATTTGTTCTTCTATATCCATTTGGTATGCGTGAAAAAAAGACGGATTTTCCAACAATTGTCGTTGAAAATATTGTGAAAGACAACCAACATCTCCGTACATCATACTTCTTTGTCTTCTTGCACTGAGGTAATTTTTCACATCCAACCGTGTAAATCCAAGATTTGCTCTGTTTCCTGCATGTGTGCTCATAAGTTGAAATGTTGACTTTTGCCTTAATCCAGAATCATCAGCCAAATCAATCTCATATGCTTGGACTTCAGTTATCTTCCTATGTGATGCAAGCATGTGTGTTGTCTCTGGAAGTTGTAGAGGATGGTTATGATCCTCTACAAATTCATGGATGACAAAATTTCCATTTTTGCATACAAGTGAAATTCTTGCTTTGCAATCCGTTCTAGTCTCGGCTCTATGGATGTTAACAAAAACATCTCTCTTGTCTATCTTTCGTACCCCTTCCTTGGAACAAACAAACCTACAAGATGATATAGTGCCATCTTTATTCTTGTTCGCATAACGTTTTCTAACTCCAAAACCAGCATGGACACTATATGTAAGCCAAAACTTATAAGCCACATCTATATTATCAAATTTCATACCAACCCGTGGCTTCCAATCAACATTTGAAGATGACATATTTGATCAAACTTTCCAAATGAAGTAACCTAAAAATTTAATAAAATAATTAAATGAAAGAAAAAGTATGGAATAATGAATGAACCACGTATTGCTCTGTTTTGTAGGTATCACAACATCAAAGTAAAAAAAAACAAGTATAACAACTTAAAATAGCTCTACAAAAATAATTTGGCATAACTAATAACATTCTACTCTATTATTATAACACAATCAATACAACCAAGATAAACATAACTTCCAACTCTTTTATCCGGGAATTAGAAAGCAAAAAAAATAATATTTTTCGAAAAAAAAAATTAATGGAGTTCTTTTATTACCCGAATATGACAATGCAGAAAGTAGATTGATAACAGATTGTAGTGTAGGAGACAACGATCTTGTGCACTTAATTGGTATGAGTGTGCTACAAGAACATATCTTGTGCACTTAATTGGAAGCACTATTTTCCACGACAAGACTCACACTTAGGTTGAGGTGAAATATATTACTTTGTTTCCTAATTTAGAATGTTGTTGGGATTATGCATAGGGTACAACTACATTGATTGTGTTATATGATAACTTGTGAGATAAAACTATTCATGACACTTAGCCGTTTAGAGGGTATATGATCCTGTTACAAGTATATGACTCATATTAAGTTGTTTTATTAATTTATTAAGTTGTTTTTTAATTTACTAAATTGTCTTTTATTTTTGGTTCAATGCTGGATTTACGAGCACTTTTCTACAAATTGTAAGTGGGATGATAATGGAAGGGTTCATGAACATACTCCCATAATCCGTAAATTGCTGCAAAAAAGGAAATCCAAGGTGGGTTGATGACATAACGGCAATGGTGTCATTTTTCTTGAGTACGTAATGTTTACACCATACGATGATGATCAAGTCAATCATCCTTTTGAACCAACGACGATGTTCTCCGGCTACCTTCTTTAGGATGGAGTTTCAATCTCATATCTACCAGAGTAATGTCTTTGACAATTTAGTCGCATTCAGTATATTCCACTTAACGTTCATCTAATGCTAGCTAGTATACATTAGGAGTGGTAGAATCACATGAGAGTATGTATAAAAACCCTTCAAAGTCTCTCGTCTCTAGTGACATTTTCTTATGAGGTCTCAACAAACTATTTTGCCTAGTACTTATATGTTTCACATCCTCACATCTTCCTTGATGCTCCACATGTGGATCTATGTGTTCCATCATCTTCTTCACATGTTGGCCCATCTTCTGCACGAGACGCTAGAACATCTTATTGGCACAAAAACCTTTTTGATATATGTTTTAATGACAACAAATCTTATAAAATAAATTTAAGTTTTATGAATAGTGATCTACTGATGATTGCATTTGAGTTCTATTTAAGGAACATGAATCACGTAAATGGACAAGCAAGAAACCATTCATATCAACAAGTGCATAAGTATATATTGAATAATGAAAAAGTTAAAGTAGTGAATCATGAAAAAATTAAAGTAGAATTAGAAGATTACTTCATAGAGATATTAGAAGGCAATCTTCCAAATAGGTTTATGAACCCATGAGAATCAAACAAGTCAAATGTTATCTCAAGAATCAAATGCAACAAGTGTTCATAATGTTTTGAACCAACAAATAACTGTCCATGTGGTCATAATTAATATCTATAAAATTACAATAAATTTTAGATTAAATAGTTCATGTGGTGCCTTAACTTAATTTGAGTTAAAGTTTTAGTCTTTTATTTTTTTTTATTTGATCATTTATTTTAATTTTAAGTGACAATATGATCTTTTATATTTTAAAATGTCAACAATGTTATTCTCTATTTTTTATTTTATTTATAAAAATTCATTAAAAATTTCAAACAAAATCCATAAAATTAATTATTCTCCTCAATATAATGCAATTTTATCAAATTCATAACTTAAACATTTAAATAAACTCATATTTTCATCTCTAACAACATCAAATAAAGAATGAAGATAAGAGTTTATTTGAACATTTGAGTTACAAATTTGATGAAATTCGTATTAAATTGAAGAATATAATTATTTTTATGAGTTTTGTTTGAAAATTTTAATATATTTACTGTATTTTTATAACAAAAAGAATAATATTTTAAAATAAAAAAATAAAATTAAAGAACGATAGTTATTTAATATAAATTTTATAAACTTTAATTTTAACTATAGTTGTGATAAAAGCAATTAAACAGTAAGATTTTAAAATAAAAGGACATTAAAATTATTACTTAATCGAGAAAAAAAGACAAGAAATTCATAAATAGGACGAAATAGAAACTATATCATTCATTCACTTTGGTTCAATCAACCTGAAATGAAATGCCTCCAAATGGCACTTCTCAATCTCCCTCGAATCTTCTTCTCTCTCCCTCCTTCCTCTTACCCCCTTTCACTCCCTTCTCAACCTTCGTTTCAACCACTCTTTTCTTCTTCCACTTCGCTCCGTCGTCTTCGTTGCCGCGCCGTCACGCCAAATCCTCCTCCGCCACATAACTCTGATCCATCTCCGGGAAACGATTCAACACAACTTCAAGGTATTATCTTTAATTTCGTACTTTAGGTTTCGTTTATTTTTATCTAAATTTCATTTTATTTATTTTTTATATATTTTTTGTATGTTAAGAGCATTGCATGACCTTAATGAGTTAATTCTATCACGTTTTTTTTCCTCATGCTCTGTTTAGAAACAGGAATTACAAATTGTATAAAAAAAAAAGAAACATGAATTATAATAAGTTAACTGAGATGATGACTTGATTAGTATCAGTTTAACTATTTGAGTATAGAAAGACACGTTTGTTTTTCTTTATTTTTGTCGAATTGACATCGATTGAGTGATTGTCCTAGTTGTAGAGACTGAAATGACTGTTAACTTATACTTCTGACGAGTATCGTCTATTGATACTAGAATTTCAAGTGAATTTTAAGCAACGGTGCATTGTGGACCACATATCATCTTCCATAGTTAGTGTAGTAATTTAAGTTTCTTTTGGTTGGAATTGAAAGAGTTAAGAGTTAGGAAAATTCTAAGATTGAACACTCAACCATTTTGATAAGTGTTCATTTTGCTAACCAGTGAACGATGAACTGATTAATTCCTTTTCGGAAAGAAAAGAGAAAATAAATGTTAGTGTTTCAAAAGTCAACTCATTTTTGTTTCCCTTGGTTTTTATCAATCATGTCACCATTGTACTCACTAGAACACAAATGATTGTGAGCTTCTACTTTGAAGCGACAAGCTTAGTTTTATTTGGTATTTCGAGTGACTTTAAAGTTTCAGTCCACTGTAGACTATTTATCAATTGTTAAAGTAGTCCACCATAGAATCCGTCTAAGAATTAAGATAAAGTTGAAGGGGAAGTTTGGTTTAGGTTCATGGAAAAAATTTGAATTATTATGATCGATGTTAGTCGAATCGCGAGTTGGCTCGCAACATCGTGCAATTATATGATCTGGAAGAAGAAAACGTGCTGCGATGCGAGTGAAATCGTGATTTGTTGTCGAGCACTAAAAATGTGAAAAAACTTACACCTCATTTTATTGGGCCATACCAAATCTTGAGTTGTGTCGGTCGTGTAGCCTACCAAATAGCGTTACCCCCTTTACTTCCGAACCTTCATAGTGTCTTCCATGTGTACTAATGAGGTTCTTACTAGTGGTTATTTTCTAAATCTATGATAATTTTTATGCATATATGTATATAACTATATATAACAGTAAATTTTTCCTTATTAGTAGGATCTTACTATCCGTTGTGCGATCCCCGAGTTACAATCTTTCACCCCCCACCATCTTGCTAAATTGATTGTAAAACTTGTTATTCTTATTTTATACATTTTTGAAGGATTTGTAAAGAGGAAACAAACTATAAATAACCATTTTTGAAATTATCAACGAAAATGGGATATATAAATTGGAAAATCATTTTATAAAACGAAACAAACACTAAGTGTCTTTTCGATTTGAGAAAATGTTCTGTTTTCACTAGTCAAAATTTGAAAACTCGAGGCAACTTTGCAATTTAATGTTCAATCAAAAAAGAAAACTTAAAATGGCAAATGTTCTGTCATGTGATTATTATCACCTCAAGCATTTTCACAATATTATTTGCAACAGTGCGCCGCAGTCATGCTTGGCTTTCAATGATCAATTGTTAAAGTAGTCCACCATAGAATCCGTCTAAGAATTAAGATAAAGTTGAAGGGGAAGTTTGGTTTAGGTTCATGGAAAAAATTTGAATTATTATGATCGATGTTAGTGGAATCGTGAGTTGGCTCGCAACATCGTGCAATTATATGATCTTGAAGAAGAAAACGTGCTGCGATGCGAGTGAAATCATGATTTGTTGTCGAGCACTAAAACTGTGAAAAAACTTACAAACTTTCAGGCATATTGCAGCTTTGAAAGTTGTATTTGCTAACACTTCTTCTTCTAAGTACGTTTCTCTTTCCCTCTGCTTATTCAATTATAATTTGTTATTATTAGCAACGTGTAGTGTAGGATTCGAAGGATGAAATTATTGGTTCAATTATAGGTTAGAGATAATAAGTTTCATTTCATCGGGGCAATGCAATTTCTAGCATATGTTAATTTGTGGTTTGTTCGCGTTTTGTAAGGACCTCAATGCAACCACAATTGCAATTTAAAACTTTGGCTTATGGCTTACAATTGCAATTTAATTTCTGGACTGAATATCAGAGTACGTTTCTATATCATTACATGAAATGTTTGCTCTATAATTTTTGGTAATGTTGAGCCTCTTGAGAGTTGTTATGCTGATCTATTGCTATCAAAAGTTGAAGTGTACTTTACTGTGCTCGAGACAAAAGGATTACGTTGTATTTATGGACCTCGACCTAGTGAGCAGGTAGATGTATTACTTTCAGGCATATTGTAGCTTTGAAAAGGTAGATGTATTAGTAACATACGTTGGACAACTATTGAGGAATGATTTTATTTAGAATGAAGACCATTAAATTTCTGATATAAGAAAATGAATGATTTTTCAAACATTCAAATAAACCTTTTTAATAAAAATCTAATTATAAATAATAATTTTTTGAAACAAATATAAAAAATTTAATTCATAAATCACTTGGTAATTTTATGATTAATTTAATTTAAATGATTAAATATATTAATTAGTATTGTATAACCTTTTTCACAAAAGAGTATAATAATAATAATAATAATAATAATAATAATAATAATAATAATAATAATAATAATGATGATGATGTAATTAAAAAAAAGTACCGAGGCAAAAGTAGTAAAATATTGGTATTGACTGTGACTATGAGTGAGAAGTGGTAGTATCATCCGGGTGACTGAATGAGCGATAAACCAGCAACAGTCCACCTCACTCCATTGGACCGGATCGGATGTTTTTGGGCCCAATGAATGTCTCGCAGTATAATAATGAGATGAGAAGCATTAATTAGTGTTATAATTAATTGGTATAACGCAACGCAAGAAAAGAGTGAACGCAATAGTTGTCTAGTTAGTTAGTGTCTTTCGTTCTCGTTCTCGTATTTCTGAAGATGGCCCTAACAACACTACCTGAAACATTCCCAATTGGTCTAAGGGTTCTCGCCCTTGATGTTGACACAACTCACCATCCCATCCTTCACGCAATGGGTAATCGATTTCAATACCAAGGTAATTTACTAACTACTCCTTCAATTCTTTATCAATTCTTTATCATTTCTTGATTTTCTTTTTTTTTTTTTACATTTTATATTTTGTTCCTTCAGTTACCACTTGTTGCATGCCTTCTGTTGCATTCAATCTTCTTTCCCAAACAAAATCCTCTTTTGATCTCATTATTGTTGATACTGATATGCAAGAACTGACTACTGCTTATGACTTTCTTGAACATGTTCTCTTATTCCACAAAATTCCTGTTATTTGTAAGTTTAGTTTTTTTTTTTTATTGTTTCATCTAAAAATGAAAACCGTAGCTATGTACTTACTACTTTTAGTTTTTGTCATCTTGCAGTCATGTCTTCTCACTACTCTACCAATTCTGTCATGGAGGCTATCACAAAAGGTGCTTCTGATTATTTGAGTAAGCCATTGAAAGAACAAGATTTCCAGCATCTGTGGAAGCATGTTATTATTAATAAAAATCAAAATATGAATACAAATCAAAATACCAATCAAAATCAAAATATGAATCAAAATCAAAATATGAATATAAATCAAAATATGAACCCTTTGAACAATAAACGGGGTAGAGAACACCAAATAGATGTTCCAAAACAAACAAATGATGATTATCCACCCCCGGCAAAGAAGTTCCGGTGGTCGTGGACTCAGCAGATGCATAATCAATTCGTAAAAGTGGTCACTGAATTAGGCCTTGATAGTATGATTCATTACAATTCTTTTCTTTTCTTATTCTTGTTTGTATTCTTTAATAATTGAATTTATATGCGTTCCGTTCTGTATTTTTCAGATGCAAAGCCTAAACAAATACTCAAAATAATGGATGTTCCTGGTTTAACCCGAGAACATGTTGCTAGTCATTTGCAGGTTCGTTTCTTTATTCCTTCTTGCCTTAAACTCCAAATCGTTTCTTTATTCCTTCATACCTTAAATTCCAAAAATTGAGACATTAAATCGTTTCTTTATTCTTTATTTCTTTATTAACATTAAATTGCAATACTAATTAACAGAAATTTAAACATAAATTGGAGAAAGGAGTGCAAAAACGTGGTAGAAAAAAAATATCAGTTTTGTCTTCGTCCGTCGAGTCCGTTGAAACACCTATTCACACACTTCACGAACAGAAACAAATACATTCTAACCAAATTTCTAATAGACAGCAAGAGGAATTTTGCGATACTTCTGACATTTTCGACGACCTTCCAGAAGATCTATCTTCGTTATTTTTTCAACCTTGTCCTCCCACCGAAGTTGAATTTTGCGATTATGATGCTTCTGACATTTTTGACGACCTTCCAGAAGATTTATCTTCGCTATTTTGTCAACCTTGTCCTCCCACTCCCACTGAAGTTGAATTTTACGAGAATGAAAAATCTGACATTTTTTACGACCTTCCAGAGGACTTATCATCATTATTTTTTGAACCACGTCCTCCCACTGAAGTTGATGATATATTCAGTCTGTGAGTCTGTGTTAGTTTAAAAGCTGCTGCTGTCGATAGTAAAAATAATTTGGTTTATTGTAATTAGGCAGGCTTTTGAACTGAAACATGTAATTAGGCTTATTGTAACGAATTATTGTGAATCTAACAATGTAACAAAATGTTATTATTTCCCACAGTTATTCAGTATTCTTATATTTTACAGTTATTGAGTGTTCTATTATTTTTGTATTTTTTATTTTTCTCAATTTATTTTGATTTTGTTTCTAAATGATTTTTTCATCGAGTCCTTGGATAATGATATCATAGGTAGAGTGCAATAAACGAAAGGAAAAAAATCTATTAGTGTAAAAGATTATTGTTTTTAGATTTTTGTTACTTCTATTATCTATAAAAATCACCGCACGTATCACAATCTAGCAAATTTATTATTTGTGTTTAATAGAACAAATAAATTAGAGGCAGAGAATCAGATCTGTGTCTTTTTCGATGCTACCACTGCAATGCAATATTATTTCTATGAACTACATATGTGACTCATCATTTTGCTCATGTGACAAACTTTCTGCATTTTTAGAAAGATTGTTTCATTTCTGTTGCTTGAGCATAGACTTGGTATTTTTCTATTTTCAATTTAAAGGTATAATAAGATAAGATCATAAAATATTTTGGTTTCTATTCGAGGAGTTGTTCCTTTAGGTTGATCACGACCAATGGTTATGATGGTAATCTGTGTGCTTCATTTAGGTTAATGCATATTTGGCTCCTCATTTGGGCTCCACTTCTGTGTTGGGAGTCCAGGTCTAGTCTAGAACAGGTTAAAATTTCCATTGGCAGGGATGAGGAAGACCTGACCCTGCCCCGATTCATTTAAGTTCAAGTTTCACCATGTACCACAGTTAAGTAGGGACAAAGTCTCATTTTATGTTTTATGACCTGATACTCATTGAGGAACAAGTTAGAGTTGACCTTTTAGCTATCCAACCTGTAGCATGTTTGACTTTTAATTTTATGTTTATACTTTTATGTTATAGTAATGTTCTTTGGGTCAACTTGATCTCATCCAAGGTAAATTTAGTCTTCTTAATTATACCCTGTATGATTCTGGTTTATCATGCTTAGGGTTGGATCTGCCCCGTTAAAATTTAGAGTGAGGTAAAGGACAAATATAACCCAGCCCAATCCTTACCAGTTACCATCCCAACCCCTACCCACCTGAGAAGCGCTTACACTCGGTGCCGGATGACTCGAAGATGATTGTTGGATGGGAAGAGACATTCGGGTTTACAAAAAATAGTCCTTAAGAATGTTTGATAGTTTTATTCTGATTTTGGTTTTATTACATGTTATATACTAGAGTGGTCTATGTTAGAATTGTCTCCTATGTAATTCCTCTTGCTTAGACTAAAATCTTAGAAGGACTGATTGGAACGTTATAGAGACATAAACCAAAACAATGAAATAGAGAAAGCAAATTAAGGACTAATTCTGCAAATTGATCAGTATTATGGAGACTAAAACCAAAACAACTAGTGACAAAAACTAATTTTCGTATATTTTGAGGACTATGAGCCGCAATATTTTTTAAACCTTATGGCTACTTTGGTTATTTATGAATGAGTTTTAATATGTTAGAAAGTTCAAGTTTTGAATTGATTGTTATTGTGGTTAGTAATGTTGCTTACGCTACAGAAGATGGGGGCTCTTGATGTGAACAGGGTGGTTCACAGGCATCAGGGTTGGCGTCTCATCACATGTATGTGGCTACATGGCGGAGTTTTTCATCTATTTGCAAATATGTTGGGTATTCTTTTCATTGGAATTCGTCTTGAGCAAGAATTTGAGTTTGGTATGTGTGACATATTCTGCATTAGTCGTTAGTAGGATTAAATATATATTTTTATTGTTACATCAGTTGTTAGTCATTATTAGTATACCAAACTTCGGTCGTAATCTATAAATTTGAATTTTGCTTTTTGTTCCTTTAAGTTTTTTTTTTTTTTTTGTGTTGTGTTATTGTTTGCCGTGTTTAGCTTCAAGTTCTTTTGTAACTTATGTATAGTGGTGTTACAGTGCTTATTGGACTGCTGCTATATGTCATATCGGGATTTGGAGGCAGTTTGCTTTCTGCTCTTTTCTGTTGCTGCTTCTGGCGCACTCTTTGGGTTGCTAGGAGGCATGCTATCAGAACTCATCACTAATTGGTCCATGTACGACAATAAGGTGTATATTAAGTTTCTTAATTTGTACTGTGAGTGAGCATCTCAAACTTAAGAGAAAACTACTCATAATCCAAATTTTCTTTTTGCATGCAGTTTCTTTTTGTGGAGGCTTTCTTACAGGATTTCTTCTCGGATTTGTAATTTTGATATGTCCTCAGTTTGGATGGATTGACCGACGATACGCTCCCGTAGAGTATTCTCCAACACGAGTTAAGTCTAAGTTCAAAAAATATTAGTGCATATTATGGTTCCTCTCCTTGATCATTCTAATTGTTGGGTAAGATCTGAAGTATCATATTTTAGAGATCAAGTCCATGTTTGAATTGACAATTAGTTTGCAAAATCACAATGGCACCATGATTTTGTTGAAGCTCCAAAGTGTAATTTTCACCAAAATCACAGTGCCATCATTTTGCCAAAATTATCGTCAATTCAAATATGCACCAAGTTGTTCTGGCTAAAGCATACGTAAGGGAATACTTAAGCATGATTAAATCTGTTCACGAATTGCATCAGATCTGAGCTTTCCAGTTTTCTCGTCTCTGAGTAGTTGGGGCAGGTAGAAGCAGTATTGGTCTTCCTCAAACAGTCGCAAGCTTTAGCCTCTACTAAAGTAAAATTAAAATACACTACAGCATGAGAAACCAAGTTATTTGCTTTAGGCAGAATCTAGAAACATATCAAATCCATCAAAGTCGTCTGTTACTTTGTTACATTTATTGGATATTAAAACTGTGTTTCATTACTTGGTAATAGTTTTACAATTAGTTTTAAAATAATTGTTTTTTGTATTGTTAATAAGACGGGGGTGTTTATATACTATATAGCAGAGATGAAATGATAAAACAAGGAGGACCAAGTAATTGTTCAGTGTTCTTTCTTTATCTTGTAATGCTTTGTTGCTTTCTTAATTTTTTCCATGTATATGATGTGAATCAGTGTAAAGAATGTTGCTAGTCATACTTTAAGGATAGTCGCTTTCTAAATTTTGACTGAAATTTTGCGAGAGAAACCAAAATACCTGTCATAAATGATAAAGAATGAAAAATCTTCATTGTTGCTGGCAGATTATAGCATATCCCTTTTTAGTAGTATATGACGATTCTCAACTAAAGTAGCTATGAAAGAAAATTTAAGATATAGTAGTCTGAATACTTTTTCTGTTCTTTTCACGGAAGGAAGCAATCCATTGTTGATATAAAATTAGATTAATCCTTTATTAATGTAAATACACATGTGTTTATATTTGAAATTTGGTTCTGTTCATGAATATCACAGGCTTTCTGTTGGACTTGTTGCACTGCTCCGGGGTGTTGATGCAAATGATCACTGCTCTTGGTGGCATTATCTGTCTTGTGTTCCAATTTCAAAATGGAGCTGCGATACAGAGGCAGCATATTGTTTGGTAAGCATTTTATTTTTACATGAAAGCTTCCTCAACGTAATAGTATCATCAAATTCGGTGAATGAATTAGTATCGCATCATTAAAGCACTTTTCATGTATCATCATTATATCCTCTATAGTTTGAAAAATGTCCCACATGTCTTGAGAAAAAACACACTCTTATGTTTGTAATGCTTCTTTATTCTTGTTTTATATACTCTCTAATTTTATTTTGCACTATATAATGTGGTTGTAGTTTTGTTCTTTCTTTTCTTTGGTGTGGATATTCATTTTGTTGAAATATCATAAAATGTAGTCAAACCAGCTAGGCAACCAGCTGAATGTAACATGCTCAAGCAATGGTGTACATACTTAATGCAAGATCCAACTAGTTTCCAGATCCAACAATTGTGTACTGAGCTCTGTAATTGATTTTTGAACAAAAGGGATCACTGTTGGAAAGAGATTATCAGTTGATATTTCAGGCTCTCATGAAACAAACACTATAGTGTTATTATGTAGCTTATACTTTTTCCTTTACTCAATAAACAGATTATTGTATATATAATAATAATACTTGGTTGATGCGTATTTTGTGCCAAGATCAAAATTATACTTACAAGTTCACACACAATAAATCATTCAATTTTAGTCATAAAAACAAAAACTTTATATTGTTAGACAATAAGATGAGAACCGTTGAAGATGAATGTCACCGACTTTGAAACCATTCTTATAGCATATAACTCTATCGGCATATTCTATTTTTGCACTTACTAATATTAATCTATATCTATATAACATTAATTAGATAAATTGATTGAATAGTAATTTATATTGATCGAATTCTACCAAAAAAAATGTGGATCGAATCAATTTATATTGATTCCAAAATTACAAAAATCTCAGAATTTTCAATGTTTCCTTTCTTTTTCCAATCACTAATTGGCTGCGCTAAATTCAATTTGTTTGTAAAAACTTTTCTTACAAGGTTTTAAAATATTTCCTTATAATCAAATTTAATTACTAATTATGCCTCATGAAAATTATTCTAATTTTTTTCCCTACAAATCTATTCAAGTTATTGCATGTCTAATTAATTTTGGAATTGTTACTAATAATGGTTTTGATAAATAGTAGACATGTATACAAATTGAATTTTTAAATTAAAACTATAATTAAGTTATATATCAATGATAACGTTTCTTTGAAAATATACTTTTTCAGTTCTCATTAAGTGTTTTTTTGTTGTAATTTATGAAAAATAACTTAATTTGTTTATTTTCTTATGTGTATGAGTTTGGATTCTATTAATCTATTTTTTTTTTCAATTTCTCTCAATCCTATATATTTTTTTTAGTTTTACATTTTTTTTTTAATATTTTTTGGTTGAATTGAAAGTTTATATCTATAATGACCCATTTATTTAAAAACTTAGTAAAATAAGGATTTTTAAATATTTACATGATTAATTTAGGAATAAGAAATTATAATTACAATAGAAAGGGATAGAATAAGTAAAATAAGTAATGTCCAAGGGTCAAAATGAAGAGTTTCTTCCATTTACCTCACTTTTTATCTCATTCCTGAGAAAAACACAAACTATTGTTTCATTATTTTTCATTTTACCATTCTTGCTTGCGAGGATTATCTACTCAGCCCACAATAAATCATCAAATCGTGTCCGAGTGAGAAAACAAAAAGCAACCAAGGAAACTAAATTTGAATAGGAAGAAAATTAAGAAGTAAAATATCACTAGTTAACTCACATTCAAGAAACACCTTTTTAGAAAGAAAAAAAAAAGTGAGTTATGTTACATTAACTTCTTGTAGCATGAGGATTTTGAGAAATTATTCACTGAAATTCTTTACTTCTTGTTAGAAACTGCTTTGGGGGCATTACAAGTTAGAAGAACTTAGAGCATGATGAAGTGGAATTTATAGCATGTAAGTATTTTGAAATTGCACTTAAATGATTTTAAAATATCATGTATGTTGTTTGTGTGATCATTGCATGATTGTTATGTTAGAAATTTATGAACTCTCAAGATTTTGAGTAAAGAATTGTAGTTTAATGTGTGAATCTTGTCACTGAAGGCAAATGTGCGTGCCTTGGATGTTCTTTCGCCTTCGCCTCTATAGTTTTGCTTTGGGTGTTATTTTGTAACTTTGGGGTTTTTGCTTTTGGTTGATGTTTCAAAAACTTAAGTATTTTTACCTCTGATAATTCTTTTCTATTTTTCTACCTTTGGTGTTGTTTAGTATTTTTCATTTTTGTAACTTTGTTGTTCCTTTATTTCTGCCTATCATGTTGTTACCTATTTTCTCCTATTTCGTATTGGAACATCAATTGTGGTCATGGCCAAACCACCTTTGCAAGAGACTCAAATCATCAATTACCTATATGACATATTCTTGATAAGTTTTCATTTGTTTCTTAAGGAAAATTATTCAAACTATCATCTCCCTTTTTATAGAACTCATTGAGATTATTATCTCATGCTTGTTTCTTTATGTATTAAGGAGAGGGAAGGAAGTAAGGCTGGAGTTAGAGTTAGAGGACAACATTTATTACTTATGTTTTGTTTAGAAAGTAATATGTGATGAAATTTTGGTACTTCAAAGGAGGATTGTAAACTATAAATTTGTAATTATAATTAATTATGTTGATTGTACCTTGTAGGATTTTAACATGACTCGTTTTGTCTTGTCAAAATGTATGAATTGATTACCATATTCTAGACACATGGTAAAGGTTTTACAATATCTCACTAATCGTGTATGCAAAATTTTATACAAATCTAAAAGTAAAATTAAGATAAGTAAAGAAGATTGAAAGTCAATTTTTTATTTTAGTTATCTGGTTATTAGAGGAACAAAATCTTAGTAATTTAGAGTTCGACTCATAGGTAATGTTTGGCTAAAAATTGTTTCAGCAAAAATTCAAACTTGAGTTCTCCCGAACAAGGATAGATCCAAAAAAAAATATTTGAAGGGACAGAGTTATATACTATTAATATTTATATAAAAAATATAGTAATATTTAGTCGATAAAATGATGACATTATAATTACTAAGCAAAAGTTGAGAGGAAAAATAATAGGCATCATTTGGTAAAAAAAAAATGCATCGTCAATATAAATTAATTTTATATGGACATTCAATAAAAATATAGTTATTGATAAGAAAAAGTAGTATACGATTATTATTTTTAAAATACAGATATAAAATAGTATTGCATAAAATAAAAAAGTATTTTGGTATTTTAGATTATGTGTCCAACAGATAAAAAGTTGTCACATGGTTAAGGGACAAAAATTGTATCTTTTGTCCAAAGCCTTGTCCCTTTGTTTGTTGAGTTCCACAATCAAATTTTATATCAAATATGGTACAACATAAATTTTTTAAACAAGTTTCTTATTTTTCAACAAATCAAATTTTATATCAAATTTTCTGCCTCTGGTGTTGTTTCGTATTTGTTGCCTTTGATGTTGTTCTCTTATTTCTTCCTATGATGTTGTTTCCTATTTTTCTCCTATTTCGTATTGGGACATCAATTGTGGTCATGGTCAGACCACCTTTGCAAAAGACTCAAATCATCGATTACCTACATGACATATTCTTGACAAGTTTTCATTATTTTCTTAAGGAAAATTATTCAAACTACCCTCTCCCTTTTTATAGAAATCACTGAGATTATTATCTCATCCTTGTTTCTTTATGTATTAAGTAGAGGGAAGAAAGTAAGGCTGAAGTTAGAGTTCGATGACAACATTTAGTACTTATGTTTTGTTTAGAAAGTAATATGTGATGAAATTTTGGTACTTCAAAGGAGGATTGTAAACTATAAATTTATAGTTAATATTAATTGTGTTGATTGTACCTTGTAGGATTTTAACATGACTTGTTTTGTCTTGTCAAAATGTATGAATTTATTACCATATTCTAGACACATGGTAAGAGTTTTGCAATATCTCACTAATCATGCATGTAAAATTTTATACAAATCTAAAAGTAAAATTAAGAGAAATAAAGAAGATTGAAAGTCCCTTTTTTTATTTTAGTTGTCTGTTATTAGAGGAACAAGATCCTTGTAAAGTCGACTCATAGGTAAAGTTTGGCTAAAATTTATTTTAGAAAAAATTCAAACTTGAGTTCTCATGAACAAGGATAGATCCCAAAAAAATTATTTGTAGGGTCAAAGTTATATACTATTAATATTTATATTAAAAATATAGTAACAATTAACCGATAAAATGATTACATTATAATTACTAAGCAAAGGTTGGGAGAAAAAATAATAGGCATCATTTGGTAAAAAAAATACACCGTCAATATAAATTAATTTTATATGGACATTCAATAAAAATATAATATATGATAATTATTGATAAAAAAAAAGAGTATATGATTAATCTTTTTAAAATATAGTTATAAACTTATATTTTATAACAAGACAATGGATATTAAATGACGAAGTAAAACTATTTAGTGCATAGTCATTAAACTCAAATTTTGGAGATTACAAAACTATGAGATTATATAACCAAAATTTGAAGATACCATACATCTACAAATTATATCTATTCTATTTTTTTCCTTAGATTTCTCTTTTAAATAAATAGTAATTCAATTGTTAAAATGAGAAAGAAAACAAAATTGAAAACGTGTAGATGATTGCACCTCCAGGGTGCAACCTCCTACTGCGAAAAAAAAATAATTTGTAATTGATCGCAGAAGAGAATACGAAAAGGGTTAAAAAATAGGATATTTTGATTTTTTTTTTTCATTGTAGGGAATTATAGTTACTTAAAAAAAGTGGGATATTCAAACACATTACTTGTAGGATTGTTGTCCATTGAAGGCGATCACACACAGTTTGAAACTAAGGAAGTTTACTGAAGTTTCGGTACTTGATATTATACAACATTGAATTTAAAAATCTGTATTTGTGCATTTATCTTCAACTTATTTGATGATGACCAATGTTGGTCTTATATCTACCCTTGTAAAGAAGTGGCATATAGAGACCAACTTATTTCATATGTCGTTTAGGAAGATGAGCATTACACTAGAAGATGTCACGACTGTTTTGCACATTCCTCCACGTGGTAGGTTCTTCAGTGCACCAATAAATATGAATACTAATATTATTGTGATTGCTGCACATGAACTATAGAGGGCAACAATAAATTTTTAGCTACTGAGATATATTTTGATAAATATGCTCAATGTAGACTATAGTGGTTGTGTGATCTATACAAAAATTTCATCTAAACTAATTTGTTTGAGTGTGCTACAAGAACATATCTTGTGCACTTAATTGGAAGCACTATTTTCCACGACAAGACTCACACTTAGGTTGAGGTGAAATATATTACTTTGTTTCCTAATTTAGAATGTTGTTGGGATTATGAATAGGGTACAACTACATTGATTGTGTTATATGATAACTTGTGAGATAAAACTATTCATGCCACTTAGCCGTTTAGAGGGTATATGATCCTGTTACAAGTATATGACTCATGTTAAGTTGTTTTATTAATTTATTAAGTTGTTTTTTAATTTACTAAATTGTCTTTTATTTTTGGTTCAGTGCTGGATTAACGAGCACTTTTCTACAAATTGTAAGTGGGATGATAATGGAAGGGTTCATGAACATACTCCCATAATCCGTAAATTGCTGCAAAAAAGGAAATCCAAGGTGGGTTGATGACATAACGGCAATTGTGTCATTTTTCTTGAGTACGTAATGTTTACACCATACGATGATGATCAAGTCAATCATCCTTTTGAACCAACGACGATGTTCTCCGGCTACCTTCTTTAGGATGGAGTTTCAATCTCATATCTACCAGAGTAATGTCTTTGACAATTTAGTCGCATTCAGTATATTCCACTTAACGTTCATCTAATGCTAGCTAGTATACATTAGGAGTGGTAGAATCACATGAGAGTATGTATAAAAACCCTTCAAAGTCTCTCGTCTCTAGTGACATTTTCTTATGAGGTCTCAACAAACTATTTTGCCTAGTACTTATATGTTTCACATCCTCACATCTTCCTTGATGCTCCACATGTGGATCTATGTGTTCCATCATCTTCTTCACATGTTGGCCCATCTTCTGCACGAGACGCTAGAACATCTTATTGGCACAAAAACCTTTTTGATATATGTTTTAATGACAACAAATCTTATAAAATAAATTTAAGTTTTATGAATAGTGATCTACTGATGATTGCATTTGAGTTCTATTTAAGGAACATGAATCACGTAAATGGACAAGCAAGAAACCATTCATATCAACAAGTGCATAAGTATATATTGAATAATGAAAAAGTTAAAGTAGTGAATCATGAAAAAATTAAAGTAGAATTAGAAGATTACTTCATAGAGATATTAGAAGGCAATCTTCCAAATAGGTTTATGAACCCATGAGAATCAAACAAGTCAAATGTTATCTCAAGAATCAAATGCAACAAGTGTTCATAATGTTTTGAACCAACAAATAACTGTCCATGTGGTCATAATTAATATCTATAAAATTACAATAAATTTTAGATTAAATAGTTCATGTGGTGCCTTAACTTAATTTGAGTTAAAGTTTTAGTCTTTTATTTTTTTTTATTTGATCATTTATTTTAATTTTAAGTGACAATATGATCTTTTATATTTTAAAATGTCAACAATGTTATTCTCTATTTTTTATTTTATTTATAAAAATTCATTAAAAATTTCAAACAAAATCCATAAAATTAATTATTCTCCTCAATATAATGCAATTTTATCAAATTCATAACTTAAACATTTAAATAAACTCATATTTTCATCTCTAACAACATCAAATAAAGAATGAAGATAAGAGTTTATTTGAACATTTGAGTTACAAATTTGATGAAATTCGTATTAAATTGAAGAATATAATTATTTTTATGAGTTTTGTTTGAAAATTTTAATATATTTACTGTATTTTTATAACAAAAAGAATAATATTTTAAAATAAAAAAATAAAATTAAAGAACGATAGTTATTTAATATAAATTTTATAAACTTTAATTTTAACTATAGTTGTGATAAAAGCAATTAAACAGTAAGATTTTAAAATAAAAGGACATTAAAATTATTACTTAATCGAGAAAAAAAGACAAGAAATTCATAAATAGGACGAAATAGAAACTATATCATTCATTCACTTTGGTTCAATCAACCTGAAATGAAATGCCTCCAAATGGCACTTCTCAATCTCCCTCGAATCTTCTTCTCTCTCCCTCCTTCCTCTTACCCCCTTTCACTCCCTTCTCAACCTTCGTTTCAACCACTCTTTTCTTCTTCCACTTCGCTCCGTCGTCTTCGTTGCCGCGCCGTCACGCCAAATCCTCCTCCGCCACATAACTCTGATCCATCTCCGGGAAACGATTCAACACAACTTCAAGGTATTATCTTTAATTTCGTACTTTAGGTTTCGTTTATTTTTATCTAAATTTCATTTTATTTATTTTTTATATATTTTTTGTATGTTAAGAGCATTGCATGACCTTAATGAGTTAATTCTATCACGTTTTTTTTCCTCATGCTCTGTTTAGAAACAGGAATTACAAATTGTATAAAAAAAAAAGAAACATGAATTATAATAAGTTAACTGAGATGATGACTTGATTAGTATCAGTTTAACTATTTGAGTATAGAAAGACACGTTTGTTTTTCTTTATTTTTGTCGAATTGACATCGATTGAGTGATTGTCCTAGTTGTAGAGACTGAAATGACTGTTAACTTATACTTCTGACGAGTATCGTCTATTGATACTAGAATTTCAAGTGAATTTTAAGCAACGGTGCATTGTGGACCACATATCATCTTCCATAGTTAGTGTAGTAATTTAAGTTTCTTTTGGTTGGAATTGAAAGAGTTAAGAGTTAGGAAAATTCTAAGATTGAACACTCAACCATTTTGATAAGTGTTCATTTTGCTAACCAGTGAACGATGAACTGATTAATTCCTTTTCGGAAAGAAAAGAGAAAATAAATGTTAGTGTTTCAAAAGTCAACTCATTTTTGTTTCCCTTGGTTTTTATCAATCATGTCACCATTGTACTCACTAGAACACAAATGATTGTGAGCTTCTACTTTGAAGCGACAAGCTTAGTTTTATTTGGTATTTCGAGTGACTTTAAAGTTTCAGTCCACTGTAGACTATTTATCAATTGTTAAAGTAGTCCACCATAGAATCCGTCTAAGAATTAAGATAAAGTTGAAGGGGAAGTTTGGTTTAGGTTCATGGAAAAAATTTGAATTATTATGATCGATGTTAGTCGAATCGCGAGTTGGCTCGCAACATCGTGCAATTATATGATCTGGAAGAAGAAAACGTGCTGCGATGCGAGTGAAATCGTGATTTGTTGTCGAGCACTAAAAATGTGAAAAAACTTACACCTCATTTTATTGGGCCATACCAAATCTTGAGTTGTGTCGGTCGTGTAGCCTACCAAATAGCGTTACCCCCTTTACTTCCGAACCTTCATAGTGTCTTCCATGTGTACTAATGAGGTTCTTACTAGTGGTTATTTTTTAAATCTATGATAATTTTTATGCATATATGTATATAACTATATATAAAAGTAAATTTTTCCTTATTAGTAGGATCTTACTATCCGTTGTGCGATCCCCGAGTTACAATCTTTCACCCCCCACCATCTTGCTAGATTGATTGTAAAACTTGTTATTCTTATTTTATACATTTTTGAAGGATTTGTAAAGAGGAAACAAACTATAAATAACCATTTTTGAAATTATCAACGAAAATGGGATATATAAATTGGAAAATCATTTTATAAAACGAAACAAACACTAAGTGTCTTTTCGATTTGAGAAAATGTTCTGTTTTCACTAGTCAAAATTTGAAAACTCGAGGCAACTTTGCAATTTAATGTTCAATCAAAAAAGAAAACTTAAAATGGCAAATGATCTGTCATGTGATTATTATCACCTCAAGCATTTTCACAATATTATTTGCAACAGTGCGCCGCAGTCATGCTTGGCTTTCAATGATCAAAATTTTCTTTCTGTTGAAATGTTATAAGCATTAATTGCCAAACCTTTTTTGCCTTAGTTTGTAATGCAAGATATCAGTTCTACTGTGGACCTTTTTTTTTTTTATAGATATGTCTTTGGCTCATAAAAGGATACTTAGATTTATTTGGAAAATGATTTACAGTTTTGAAAGTAAACAGCCAACTTGCCATATTTGTATGTAGATGCAAAAACCCTAACTAGATAAGACAAAGTCACTTAATGGTGGGAATTAGATTAGTAGAAATAGTTAATAGTAGTTAGTTAGTTACTTAGTTATGAGGTTGTTAGGCCTATTGTGTATAAATAGGGGGACTGTGAAGTTAGTTTAGGATATATTTGAAGATTGTAAAGTTTGTTGAATAGAGTCGTGACTCTATTGCCCCGTAAGTACAAATCAGATGCTTTCTGTAGGAATATTTGATATGTTGAAGTGCGGGTTTGAACCCAAGATGCTCCTCTTTCTCAACATTTAGTGTGTGAGTTTCGTCGTTAGAATCTATAGAACAAAAAAAAAAATAGTAGTGACTCTATTATGAAGGGGAAACCCTTGGAAGAGAGATTCTTTCGTAATATTTCTTATCTTTTGTTTTTAAATATTAGTGTTCTTCCTCCAATGTCTTGGAATCCAATTCTTGGGTTCCTTACACTTAATGATACAGAAATTTATTTGAAATAATCTTGTCTGGTGTAGCATATATAATTATTTAAGATATGGTTAGTTTTTCATTCTCTCTTGTAAAAACTACTTTATGTTTTGTCAACTTCATTTGTATTCTGTTGACTGTTGATCTTCTATTTCGTTGCATTTTGTATTCTAGACGTATGAAGCACCGATACCGGACATGATACTGACACATCGACACTCATAGTAATTTGAGAAAATAGAAATGATTGCGTATAACTCTTTCTTTCTCAAAGTGTATATACCCCATGGGTGTCCACCAAATATTTTTCATGACTAGTTCTAGACCCAGGACACACATACTATAAATGGTTATTTGCATGACTCCTTCATTTCTACTCAATGCCACAATGTCCTTGGATAATTATTGGGTAAAATGATACTCTTATTGAACTCTGTAGCACCAACATTTCAGATCGAAAATGTGTTCAGTGGCTGACACTTATCAGTGTCAGACGTTGACACGACATGTAACTACCTTCTGTTAATTCATTTTCTCAAATTTAGTTGACATGTCTATGACAGTGCCATATGTGGTGTCCGTGTCTGAGTCGGTGCTTCATAGATATTGAGTTACATATCGGTCATGTTTTAATATGGTGTTTTTTGCTTCTATAGCAAGTTGTAGCTTTTGGTATTGACAAGACCCTTTTTCTTTTGAGGTGCAGATGTAGCTTCATCATTATCAAAATTTCAAGATAGAGTACAGATCTTCTTTGCTGTTCTTTTCTGGATGTCTCTATTCTTTTGGGCTTCTACTTGGGATGGAAGGAATAGACCAAACAAGGGATCAAGATTTAGAAAATAATAGTAAGCATTTAATTTGTATATATATTGAATGTATTTTAAGTTAGGGGGACAGAATCATACAGCAAAGGAAAAAAATAAAAATATGTTAAATGAATGTTCTGATTCTCCATCAAATTTTCTTCTCTAAAATATTTTG
This sequence comes from Cicer bijugum, assembly GCA_037974875.1. NCBI lineage: Eukaryota > Viridiplantae > Streptophyta > Magnoliopsida > Fabales > Fabaceae > Cicer > Cicer bijugum. Next base: position 10,408,977 of record JBBPBT010001178.1, read on the forward strand.
CATGCTAAATTTACCATAGTTGTTTATAACATTGAAAATGTATATTCATATTATAAAAGTTTGAAAATAAATATCTTTCTTCTCTTCTTTGTGGTGCATTGGATGACTACGTGTATAACATTTCAAATATATATTCAGCTTTTAAATGTCTAAGATGAAAACGGAAGTTGAAGTTGCTTGCAGAGGTAATGGTTAAAATTGTGATTTTTTCCTGATACAGTTATATGAAAGTTTCTTAGCTAGTTTTACAAACAAAAATCCCATGGAACATAGCTTAATAAACGTTGAAGACTAAAAATAAAATCACATGGAACTATAGCTTAATAGTTAAAAGTTAAGCACATGTATGTTGAAGCGTTTTAATATTGTTGAAGTTGTTAATGTAAAATGTTGTATTTGTCCATATGTAGTTTTGATGATGGCGATGCCAAACAATTTTTTTATTTAATGTAATTGTATGTTTACAAGTTAATTGAAAGCGAGGGGAGTAAATTGTGGTTTCAACTTTCAATTGTATGTTATCGTTGACGGTATTCAAAAACCCTTAAAATTTGATCAAACCTCTCTCTATATTGACTTTAGGGTATGTTGAGATGGAGGAGTTTGAAAGCAACGAGAAATGAGACGACTTATTTTTCTTTTTTAAAATAAGAATAATATAAAATGTTTTTAAAAACAAATTAAGTTTGATTGAATTATTATATAATTATTTATTAAATTGCTCTTTTAATTTTTATTTTAAATATTAAATATATTAAAATATAGATTTAGTCTTTTAAAGTCATCTTTCTAAAATTCAACTTCCAAATATATTCTTAGGGTCTATTAATGATCATGATCCTGTCTCAATTATCTAATAAATATGATACAATAAATTAATTTTAAACTTTATTATTTATTTTTATATTGTCCTTTTAGTTAAATAATTTCTTCTTAATAAGTTGAATTAGAAATGAGCATGATGAAATAAAAAAAATAATTTAATCTATTAACTTTTAAAAAATAAAAAATAAAATATTAGATCTAATAAAAATATGTATAATTGTCGCAAAAATAGTTTTGTCATT
>JBBPBT010001178.1:10410465-10420823 GCA_037974875.1 Cicer bijugum
TCAATGTTTTTTTTTAAATATAAAATTATTTATTACTTATTTAAGCTTTTAATATATATTTTTCAATATAAATATGAATATGTTTCACATAGGTAATGTTTTATTAAAATATTATATATATTATATCACATCGTGATAGAATGTATACAGAAAGTATAATATGTTAAAAGAATATTCTCCTTTTAATTTTTTTATAAAAATATATCAAATACATGATATTTATCATATCATATATCATAATCTTATCTTATTTATTTCCTATCTTGACCATCAAAGGGTAACACATGATGAATATGTCTTTGTTTGGTGAACGTTCTTAGTGTTCATTTGATGACCATCAATTTGGATAACTTTCAATTTTTTTATAAAGACTAACATGTTTATATTGTTAGTGTATAAGTGATTGAACTATTTCGTAATTACGTCTCTTTTCTTCTAAAATAGACTGATGTTTTCTTTCGTAGTAATCAAAACATTTCTATTATATTCTTATTTATTACATCTAATATATAAATGTATCACCTGTGCTCGGTGTTGGAAACCAACTACACTTAGTATTTGAATTTAGTCACATTTACACATAGATTACTTGACACATCAGTATTAGTGTTGTATTTGTGTCTTTATCAATGTTTATGAATCACTCGTACATCACATGAGTCATATGCCTAGTTGTTTAAACTATAGTTTAAGTATATAAAGGGAGGTGAATGCTATGATGGATCATTTTCATAGGTAGTCTATTATAGATATAGTTATCAAATAAACTGATTCAGTCTACTCTAGTCCAATGGACCCGATCATATGGATAGACTAATTTGACTCAATTAATTTTATTTTTGTGCTGCTACTTATCAAGGTTGGTATGCCGATTCTAGGCTATATAGATCAGTGGGTCATTTTGATATGTTTTTTTTTTTTCTTTCTTTCGACACTTCTGTATTTTAATTAATAAAAAAAAACGATTACACAAAAATCCTCACCCTAAACTATAATATAGATATTAAAATAAAATTATAACACCATGTAAATTAGGTAACAAATGTCTTGCATAGTTTAGAGTACTACCTTAGTCTCTATTTATAAGACCTTCTGTAAATCACATAAAGTAAAAAAATTAGTAGGAGTGGTAATATTAAAGTTGTTGATAATTTAGATTGTATTATCGGTTTACGTTTAAAGAGAGAGAGTTAATTTATAGTTTTATTTAGTATTTATTGTAAATTGTAGAAAAACATGTAACGTAATTAGAGGTAAGTTTGTAAAAAAATAATTAATATATTTGAAAAAGTAAAAAATACCTTATAAAATGGATAAAGAAAGTCTGAAAAGGGTCTTATATTTTAGGATGAAGTTAGTATTTGTTACAAAATGCAGTTAGAGATAGAAAAATGAGGTCTTACCAAATAAAATATTCAATTGGTCGTTATTATAGGGAGTCGTTAAATTAAAATTTGGTGAATAAAAGTTGATGTATCTAGTTCATAATATCAATCAAATATATAAATTTTTGTTGACTAAATTTTTATTCAATTATCTCTTATAAAAAAAATTAAAGAAAAAAAAATTTAAGTGAATAATTGTTTTTGACAATGACTAGAGTAAAAAATTAAGAAATTTGATTAGATTTTGGAAGAAAAACATGGGCTTCATTTTATTCTTAGGATTTTGTACTACGCACCCCCCAATTTTTCTTAAAGACTATTTTATCCCTCTGTAAATTTGTATAAAAGCAAGCATAAAAAAAAATTACCATTCCAATTTCACACCCCACATTCGAAAATTATGAAAAAAAAATTTATGCTTCGGAAATTTTAAAGTTTCGAAATAACATTAAAGTAAGTTATTTGAAACTTTTGAAAATTTAAAACATTCGAAATGTAAATTTTTTGAACCAAATACAAATTTTTGAAAATTTAGATAAACACCAAACTTTCGAAATGTACAAAATTCGAATATTTTGATGAATTTCAAACTTTCGAATTGAAAATAAGCTTCAAAACTTTGGCTTTTAATGAAAGGTTCGAAATATATATAGTCGAACCTTTCAAACTTTCGAATACTTTCATTTCGAAGATTTCCAAAAAATCCAAAGTTTCAAAAATTTTGATTTTTTTTTAAATTCAAAATTTATGTTATAACAAAATGTTTTGCAAAAAATTTAGAATATTATGAGTAGAGTTGATGTTTCTGCTTCAAAAAATGTTATAGATTCTATAGAAAAATTCATCACTGATCAGGTATTATTATTATTACTAATGATTCATCACCAATTAAATTTTTATTATAGCGATATAGTTAATGTTTTATTTGAAACGTATTTTGTATGTATTTTTCTCTCGAGAAGCTGTATTTGAATGGGAAAAAACCATTGGAAGACAAAATGGAATTTTTGTTGTTACCATTCGATTAGATAAAACAATCGGAATTAGGGAAAGAAAAGACAAATTAATTTTGGAATGCGAAAGAGGTGGAAGATATAAATTACAATCAAAATCATCATTAACTTGCTCTCATAAGGAAAACTGCCCATTTACTCTCATATGTATACCAGTAAGTGTCGGTGAAGGATGGAAAATTAGTGTTCGTTGTGGGACACATAATCATGATTTACTTGATACTCTAACCGATCATTCTTATTTGGGACGTTTAAACGAAGAAGAGAGGAAATTTGTCAATGACATGACAAAGTATAAGCTTGCACCCAGATTCATTCTAAATGCTTTGAAAGTGAGAAATGAAACCAATGTCACTATTTCCAGTCAAATATATAAAGCAAAGAGTACTTATCGATCAACATTGAGAGGTTCGTATAAAGAAATGCAACATTTGTTGAAGTTAATACAACAAGAAAATTATGTGCATTGGACAAGAAGATGGGAAAATTATGTGCATTGGACGCATCCTGATTGTATAAAGTTGTTAAACACATTTCAATTTGTTTTGATATGTGATAGCACATACAAAACAAATACATATCGGTTACCGTTACTTGAAATTATCGGTGTCACATCTACTAGTTTGACATTTTCAGTTGGATTTGCTTATTTGGAACAAGAGCGACAAAATAACTTCATCTGGGCATTTGAAAAGGTACGAAAGTTGTTCAAATCTGAGTCTTTGATTTCTAAAGTTATTGTGACTGATAGAGATCTTGTCATGATGAATGCGATTAGTGTTGTGTTTCCTATTTCAATATATTTGCTATGTCGTTTTCATATTGAAAAAAATGTTGGGGAAAAATGCAAACAATATGTGAAAAAGGATAGACAAGAAGAAGTAATGGATTTATGGAAAAAGATTGTATATTCGACTAGTGTGGAGGAGTATGATCATCACTTGCAACACTTTGAGCTATTGTGTGCCGATATTATTCTTTTTGTTGATTATGTGAAAGATTCATGGTTAACACCTTACGAAGAAATGTTTGTCAAGGTGTGGACCAATAGAGTGATGCATTTGGGGAACACAACATCTAACAGGTATTTTTAAAATATGATTTGTGTTGTTTTAGAAAACATGATTTACTAGTTTATGTGATTTGTTTTAATTTATGCTATTTAATTTATTTGTAGAGTTGAGTCTGCTCATTGGAGATTGAAAAACATGCTTCAAACTAGTTTTGGTGATTTGTGTAAAAGTTGGGATGCTGTGAATATGATATTAAAGAACCAAATATGTATCATTCAATCTTCTTTTCAGAAAACCATCAAGGACGTTGAGCACTGTGTATCAAGAAAATGTATGAAAAAAATTGACAAACAGTTGCAAAGGGTGAAGATTGTAGGTACTGACAAAACAAAATGTGGTTGCTCAATTAGAACAACTCATGGATTACCATGTGCTTGTGAGTTGGCAAAGTTGTAGATATCTGGTAATGTTATCCCTTTAGATAGCATTCATGTTTTTTTGGAAAAAGTTAAGCATTGAGCATGAATTAGAGGATGAAGAATCTTTATCAGATTATGATTTTTCTGAAGAGTTGGAAGCAATGAAAGCGTACATGAAGAAACACGATATTATAAGTCAAAGGATATTCAGGGCAAAGGTACGTGAAGTTGTATTTCCACATACCATATCAATACTTGCACCACCAGAGAAACTGAGAACCAAAGGAGCTAGTAAAAAGAAAAAAGAATTTGATACTCCTCGTGATCCTTCATATTGGGAGTACGTTGATACCTCTCAAGAATCTGTAAAGGCAAGGCAACCATCTCAATCATCTCAACGTTCTGCAAGGCACCCATCTCAATCATCTCAGTATTCTGCAAGACAATCATTTAAGATACAATTTCCTACTTATATACATATGTATATTGAGGAGATAGTAGATGTTGTGGCTGATAGAAATTGTGGGTTTCGTGCAATTGCAACATTGCTAGGTTGGACCGAAGAATCTCGGGCTTTAGTTCGATCACAATTGGATAAAGAGATTGGTCTACATAAAGATGTTTATTCCAATATTTTTGATGACATTGTTGAATCAGTGCGCAACTCATTGAAAATATCAAAATTGGGTGCTCAAGGAAAAGATAAGTGGATATCTTTACCAGACTTGAGTTAAGTGATAGCAACACTATATAATGTCATATTGGTGTCGTTGTCTCGTAATCTGAATACGACATTTTTCCCGCTAAACAAATCACCATCGAAAGAGACTTATGCTCACTCTTTACTAGCAATTGGATTTGTTAACGAAAATCATTCGGTACAGGTAAAATTAATGCTTAGTGTTGTTTATCAAATTAATGTTAAAAAATTTATTATTCAGATAAATTAATTTTTAACCTTTTTTTATTCAGATCAAATTGAAGTCTGATTGTTCTTTGCCACCTATGTCACAAAAATGGAAAGACTTTTGTAGTGACACTGCAAAGACATGGGAAGTAGCTTATGCATTACGAATGAAGCATTGGGAATGCATTGATCCATCATTTATCAGATCATCTTGTATTTCATTAAATGAAGATTAGAATATCTTGTATATCATTTATCATGGATTATTATAATATCTTGTTTTATCATTTTCAATATCTTTTATTATGAATTAACTTAAAATAAATGCGGATTAACACAACACATAACACAAAATATCTCAAATCACTAAACATAACACATAACACATAATCACAAAATATCTCAAATTACATTACATAACACATAACACAAAATATCTCAAATCACTAATCATCGTACAAAAGACTTAACTCACTTGAAATCTCATGAACTTCACTAAATGGAGCTACCAAATTAATGGCTCTACGTACAAGCTCAGTTGCTCTACGATCTCGGTCAGAAGATGATGGACCAACATGTGCAGCAGATGATGGATGATCAAAGGATGTACCCGCATGTGCAGTAGACTGAGGGATGATCAGAGGATGTGAAACACTCATGTACCATGCATAATAGTCTTGAGTGACCTCTCCAAGAAAACTCGCAACATGATATAGCCTTCGAAACGTCGATACAGATGATTTCATAGTAGACTACCACACCCAATCTATATTGTTCCGCCTCAAAGGAACATCACGTGGAATGCACTGAATACGACCAAATTGTCGAAGACATCGCTCCGGAAAATATGGGACTGAGACTCCACCACAGCAAAGATAACCAGAAAACATCGAAATGGATTCAAACGGATGATTAGCTCGATCATCATCATATGGTATAAACACTACATCCTCGAGCATCAAAGCATCAAGTCTCTGACGATAGGTCACTAATCCACCTTTAACAACATGTTTTGCAGTCCACCTACATGCTCTTGGAAGATGTGCAGGAACTGCACCTCTATCGCCCCACTTACAGATCCTAGGGAAGTGTTCGTAAATCCAGCACTGCAACATAAGTAAAATAATAAATAAAAAGTAAAATACATACTTAATTTAAATACATAAGTAAAATAATACAACTTAATAAATAAAATAATTAAATAAATGAATATACTTGTAAGAGGATCATGTAACCTCCCAAATGTCAAATGTCGTGGACAGCCCCATCTCCCATGTTGTCATAAAGGAAAACCAATGTCGCGGTAGCCCACGAATAGTCTCGACAATGATCTAAATCAATAAATAAACTGTTGTATTTCGCCTCCACCCGCGTATGTGTTTTATCGGCGAAAATAGTGCTGCCAACTAAATGCAATAAATACGTTCTAGCCGCACACTCAAACTTGTTAGTTTGAATGAGACGACTATATAAATCACGCAACCATTGCAATCTATATTGGGCACGTTTATTAAAATTAATCTCAGCTGAGATTCCTCCCATGTTGCACCTAAGTACTCATGTGCAGCTCTTGCAGCATTATTAGTGTTCATATTCACAGCTGCATTAAAAAATTTACCATGGGGTGAGATGTGAAGGAGAGTCGCGACGTCGTCTAAAGTAATAGTCATCTCTCCAACTGACAAATGAAATGAGCTGGTCTCCCTGTGCCATCTTTCAACACCTGCGGAGATCAGACCAACATCAGCCATAGTGAGGTAGGCCGAAGACAGATGTAGCAGCCCAGATTCTCGAATCAATGCTCTACAGGATCTGGCGTAGGAACTTCGACAAACTTCTTCAACTTCAATCCACGAGTAATAACTTTTAACGATCCACGATCCTGCGAGTAATTACATAGTAATTAATTAATTAAATATATTTAAATAAATAATTGAATAAATAAATTTAAATAAACAATTAATTACATTAACTTAAATTAAATAAATTGAATAAATAAATTTAATAAATAATTAATTACATAAACTTAAATTAATAATTGAAAAAATAAATTTAAATAAACAATTAATCAAATATATTTAAATAAATAATTGAATAAATAAATTTACATAAACAATTAATTACATAAACTTAAATTAAATAAATTGAATAAATAAATTTAAATAAACAATTAACTAAATATATTTAACTAATTATATTTAAATAAATAATTAAATAAATAAATTTAAATAAACAATTAATTAAATATATTTAAATAAATAATTGAATAAATAAATTTAAATAAACAATTAATTAAATAAACTTAAATAAATAATTGAATAAATAAATTTAAGTAAACAATAAATTAAATAAACTTAATTAAATAACCTTAAATTAATAATTGAATAAATAAATTTAAATAAACAATTAATTAAATATATTTAAATAAATAATTGAATAAATAAATTTAAATAAACAATTAATAACATAAACTTAAATTAAATAAATTGATTAAATAAATTTAACTAAACAATTAATTACATAAACTTAATTTAATAATTGAATATATAAATTTAAATAAATAATTAATTAAATATATTTAAATAAATAATTTAATAAATAAATTTAAATAAACACTTAATTAAATAAACTTAAATTAAATAAATTGAAATATACCTCTCTTTCCCATAGCTTCCGAGCCACGTGGTGCTCATACTGTGTCAACACATGTGTCACCATCGGTCATCTAGGGAATCCAGCATGTGCAGCAGCATCATCAGCATGTTCCATCTGAGACTCAGGGACATCCTCCTCCAACTGAGACTCAGGGACATCCTCCTCCATCTGAGGCTCAGGGACATACTCCTCCATTTGAGGCTCAGGGACATCCTCCTCCATATGTGCATGCGCAGTAGACTCGACGACATCATCATGGATGTCTTGTCTTCGACGACGCTGTCTAATTGGACGATTTGCTTCGTTTCGTCGTCTATTTGATGCTGTTGGTGGAATTCTCTCTACATCATCACCTATATCACCACCTATAATGTTGCGAATAATTTGGCCAAACGCATCTCTCATCCTAGGCACTACAGCATATCAATATATAAATATTAAAAAAAATTAAAAAATAATGTAACAAAAGGAAACAACAACACATTTCGAAACTTTGATACATTTCGAAACTTTTGAAATGACTTTCGAATTTTTCATATTTTTGACCTCTATTTCGAAAGTGTCATTTCTTCGAGCATCACTATTTCGAAACTTTCTAATTCCATGAAACTTTCGAAGCTTTCAAATATTTGAGACTTCCATTTCGAATCTTTCAAGATGTTACAAAGTTTCGAAAGTTTTCTGGTTTCATGCATTTCGAATATTTGAAATATTCAAATGTTTACTTACTTTTGAGATTCGAAATTTTTAAATGTTCGAGGGGTGGGTAGGATCATATTCGGATATTACAAACTTTTGAATGAATTGGGTGAAAAAGGAAAGTAAATTCTTTTGGGTTTTTATAGATGAAATTAAAGGTAAAATGGTCTTTTACACATAATTGGGGGGTGGAAGGTAAAATTGGAGGGGTGAGTGGTACAAAACCCTTATTCTTAATAAAATGGGCCAGCTCAAAGCCCGGAGGGCCTGCTCACCCAATCCCATTTTTAAAAGTAGATAAAAAATTTGGTTGTTTTTAAATTGTTTTTTTTTTTTACAGCATGACCCATATTGAATTAAGGATAAATTGGTTAGACCTAGTATATTTTCACAGTTCTAATTGTATCAATGTTTAAAAATTAATCACAATTATAATGACACAAATTTTTTAAAAAATTAATATTTTATGTGTCTTTATAGTTGAGATAACGACTTAATTATTATTCATTAATTATAATTTTAAAAATATCATCAATAATTATTAAAATTTTGAATGTCGTTATTTTTAATCAACTAATTTTAAATAACTTTTACACAATTGTACTATTTACCAAAATGGTCCAACTTAAAATTTGTCATATAAGCATAGTGCTTCAGTCTATTTCAAAAGTCTAGTGTATTTGAAGAGAGTCTGTCGACATAAAAAGTCACAATCACGTGTAATATGTGAGGCTCATAACAAGACACAAGGCACCGTTGTTCAAGAGCTAACGTTATCAAAACTACACTACTATTTCAAGAATATGGTTAAAGATGTAATCTATATTCCAAGAATAGCTAAAAATTCTATGGATTTATTTTTTATTTTTATACAAGTAGAATATAAATTTGATTTATATGGTGAAAATTTTCTGTCCATGACTCAAACCGAATTTGATGAAATTGGTGCATATTATCGATGCAATAAATAATAACAAATTGATAAAAAAAAAAAAAAAAAGCATATTTATATATAAGATTATTAAGGTTATAATAGCTCTAGAAGACTAGCAAAACTTGGTCGGGTCCTGATATTTGACCATAAATATTTGGGCAGACATACAAATAAAAAAAAAATTAAAAGAAAAAATATATATGATATGATTATATTATTTTTCAATTGATTTTTTTGTTTTGTTTTGTGACTGTACGCTCAAATAATTTAATTTGAGTTTATGTTCATATAGATTTACTTCTAGAATACATACAAGTGTGGCTCATCCCTAATAGAACAAATTTTTCTGATAATATAAAATGAAATTGTTACATTCATTTTTATAAAGTTTTAAACATAATTGGTTTATGCAAGTTAAAAGATAAGGAAAGTTTGAAGTTTGTCTTGTTTGATGTGACACACGTGAGCTATTTTGCATAATGACAATATCTTTCACTATTTTTAGTAAGTGGTTATTGTCTTTCAAGTGACATGATTTTATAATAATTAATTTAATTACCAGTTACGTGGACTAACATATAAGCACTATATTACTTTAGGGTCAGTTTGCCAGTTAAATTTTTGGTTGGATTTTGAAATGGAGGACTTTGGAGGTAAATTTATATCTTGATATAATTTAATATTTTTTAAAATTTTAAAAAAATAATATGATAAATAAAAAAATAATATATTGTTTTATTAATTTTTTTAAAATATCAAATATAAATTTAACTCTTTAAAGTATCCGCTTCCAAAAACATTCTTGTAAACAGATGCCATATGAAAATATACTCTAACTCTAACATAAACTTAATCAACCTCTAAAACTCTTATAACTTAATTTTAAATACTACTAAGGAAGTAATTCAAGAGAATATCCTTACTAACGATCGAGATATTATTTATAGAATACTTTAATTATATATTAGTAATAAAATCAAGAGATAATTTTATATAATATGTTTATTAAAAATATATTATTCATAGAACATCTTTATTATTTAGTATTAACAAAACATTCTATGGTAAAAAAATCGGTGAATTTTTTTGTGGTTCATTTTCGTAAGTGGTTCACCGTGGATTGGTACATAAAATTATTAACAATTTTAATTATTTTTTATAATAATCTTTAAGAGGAATTAATTTATGACACTCATCATCGTTATAAATAAAATGGTGATGACTTGATTGTTGTCTATTCAATAGGAAATATATAATTATTTTATTTATATCAAACTGGTATTATTTTAATGGCATATTGTTCATGCGGTCATTTAACTTAATTTTAGATAAT
>JBBPBT010001178.1:10421243-10441590 GCA_037974875.1 Cicer bijugum
ATGAGTTTTATTTAAAAAATTTGATGAATTTTTATAAAAAAAATAATAATATTGTTAATATTTTAAAACATAAAAATTAAATTATTTATTTAAAATTAAATAAAGGACTAAATTGAAAAAAGAAAAGGAAAAAAATAAATGAGTGAATTGTTGTTTGAAATTATGTTAAAGGACCATATGAACAATTATACTTACTTAAATCATTATTTCAATCGTAAAAATAAAGATTATCATTAACATTTACTTCTATAAATGTTAAAATTAAAAAAAAAAAATAATATCGAATTAAGATGAACGTGATCAATATCAAAATTGCCATTTTAATAAACTATAAGTTGTATATTTGATTATTAGAATACTATTTTAAAATCTTTCTATGTCGCATTCCACTGTCTACTCTTTAGCAATGTTGCTTGCTACATTATTAGCAAATGTAATATGCAAACAAAATATGCCCATGGTTCCTTGAACCAGGTGATGTTGCTAAATATTTGGCATCATTTGTGGAAAATATACAACATGATAATTAATTGCACTTGTTCAAAACTCATTTGTGGCCGTTCAATTTTGCAACTCACAACACAAAAAGGGTTGGTCCCTCCATTTCATGCTCATGCATTGCTATTGTATTCATTGTCAGGCTTATATACTTTGTGCTAATTATAAATTTTATTGAGGAGGTCAATACTATATATAAAATATATTTAATTATTTTTATATATTTAATTTTAGTATAGTGGTAATTTTAATTTTTAGATATATTAAAAATACCCGCTTCGAATCTTATTATTTACAATTTTGTCAAACAAACTACTATATTTACAATAAATATAACGAAAACCATTATCATGGAGAGTTAAACCAGGTACATAAGGTTTATAAAAATATTTGTTACCATTAAGTAACTTCACAATTTGACATTATTATATATATCATAGATAAATATTATTGTATGTATACTTATTTTTACTGATTTCTTTTAAAGGTGATCGTAGTCTCCTCCTATCATAACTAAGCTTCGCTCCTGTTAATTATGCAGTATTGGATATCACGTTATCTTATATTATATAAACATAAATAATTAATGAATCCTGTGAGGTTATAATATGTATAAGCTCTACTATTGAATTAATAAATCATACTATTAAATTAAATATGAAACGATATAATATTTTGTCCACATTAAATTCTATGATGTCTTGTGTGATAAAGATGCAAATTTTAATGTACACTAGGAAAAAATTGAGTATTTATAATAGGAGAGGTACAAGTAAAAATTAAAAAATTGTGTACGTATATATATAAATGGTTCCGACACATATGCATTGTTGTTGACTTTCACCACTTTATAAATATCAACTTGTTTCTTAAATTCTACTTGTGATGTCACTATGGTAGGGTTAAATGATTATCTCATTCATTCACTCTAAACCAATTTAATTGCTTTCTTAGTGTTTATCTTTCCTCTCTTCTTAATCACAAGTACTTTTCTTTCACTTTTAAGTCCTTAGCTGTACTCTCTCATATCATTTTAATTTGCACCACTTCTTTTTCAGCTTCCTATATCTACCCTCATCATTCTATTTACATTAGCTAGCTCTTATATCAACCAAACTCCTTAATATATATTTTTATTTATCTTTTAGTTTTTTTTTTCTCTTAATTATTGAAGATGCTACTTAGAAGCTCCTCTGCTCCAATTCTAGGTTCATTGTTACTCTATAATTCCAAAGAGTGTTCTCTTGAGCTAGAACGTACACTTAAGCTACCTAGCACAAATTCATTTTTAAGCCTAAGTAAAAAATTGGCTAAGATAGACCTTAAAAACTCATTAAGTCCTAAGGGAACAATTCTTGTGCCATGTAGTAATGTTCTAACAAATATTAAAGAAATATATGAAGTGGAAGATGATAAGTTGGTGCAAAATTCAATGATTGGTGGGGGTATGGGGAGTAATGGTGGATGTAAAGGTGGTGGAAGAGGGTGGAATTTGAATGAAGGAAATAATCATGGTAGAGATAGGATAGATACTTATTACAAGAACATGATTCAAGCACACCCTTGTGATGCTCTTTTGCTTGGAAATTATGCAAAGTTTTTGAAGGAGGTAATCATTATTATTTTTTGCATGGGTACTTAATTATACTTTATCATGTCTTCTTACTCTTAAAATTGAAAAATGAAGTTGTAAAAAAAATTATTTTTATTATTTTCAAAAATATATCTCTATTAACTATTGGTTCATCTTATCTCCATGACAAATGAATTATTTCAAGAATATCTCCTCAAAATAAAATAAATACACACTTTAAAAAATAAAAATATGAAATATTTTCGAAAAGTAAAATGTCCTTAAAATTTCAATCTAAATTGGTCTAGTTATTTACTAATAAAAAAAACTCTTTGGCTTGCTAGATTTTCTATTCGATGATATATAAAAATGCAATAAAAACTATAAAATCCATTTTTTTTTAAAAGGTAAGAGAAAATTATTATCAAATAAAGTAACATTAATAACCATTCAATGAAATTTAAACTTTGTATTTTAAAATTATAAATTTAAATTTTTGCCACTGAATTATGAATTATACTTAAAAAGTCTTGATTAATGTAAATATATATGTAGATATTTATATATATCTTTGTCTTATGTGGAACTTTAGTTGTTCTCATGATATTGAGTTTGCAAATAGGTTTGTGGAGATTATACTAAAGCAGAGGAGTATCTAGAAAGGGCAATTTTGGCTAATCCTGGTGATGGTCATATTATATCCATCTATGCAGATTTAATATGGCAAACAGATAAGAATGTTGGTCGAGCTCAACAATATTTTGATCAAGCTGTTGAAAGTGCCCCAGATGATTGGTATGATATATAAAATAAATATAATAAAAAATATTGAATATTGTTCTATTTTTCTATACATTTGACTAGTTATTAAAGGGAATAGACTCTTTTGTGGCTTATTTTACTATTATTTTTATCCTTGACTGTTTTGTCTTTTAAAAAATCACATATTTTAGTTTTTTAATTTACAAAAACTAAAACAAATTATATTTTAAAAAATACAATAAATTTAAAACACACTTTATCGCAATAAAAAATCAGACAGACGAACACTCGCATGTTTGTCTGGACGCTAATATTAATATAAAATTAAAAATAGACATTTTTTAAAATTTAAATGCAATTTTGTTCTTTCCATTTTAGTTGATACACGATATTAACCTCTTAACTTATACACGATTTTATCCCTTTTTGAACAATTTTTGAACAATAAACTCAAAACCATAGAGTGATGTCACAATGCTTTTGTTAATTAAATCTTACTCTCTATTCTAGATTAGAAATCACTTTTAGGACAAAAAAAATTGTCTCAAATTATAAGGATTGGATAGATATTGTCTCCAATCTTGAGTTGTTAATACCATATAAAGTCATTTTAGTAGGAGAGATATTGATTACAACTTTAAATATTTTAGTAAGGGTAAAATAGGAAAGTCATTTATTTATTTTTAACAAAATCAACAAAAAAAAATGAGATTTTTTTATGTGTGAAATTGTGAAAGTTATTTAAAATTTGGGATGGATCATATTATTTTATCTTCTCATGTTTATGCAGCTATGTCTTGGCTTCATATGCTAATTTCCTTTGGGATGCTGAAAATGAAGAAGAAAA
This sequence comes from Cicer bijugum, assembly GCA_037974875.1. Lineage (NCBI taxonomy): Eukaryota > Viridiplantae > Streptophyta > Magnoliopsida > Fabales > Fabaceae > Cicer > Cicer bijugum. Next base: position 10,424,924 of record JBBPBT010001178.1, read on the forward strand.
TGACTTCCAAATTAAATCAGATCACAGCCATATAGTCCAACTAATCTCTTTCAAGAAACCAAACATTGCCCTCCTTTAACTGCAGCCTCATAAGCCTTAACCCTCTCTCTTGAGTTAAGGTGGCTATGTGGATAAATTGCATGAAAAATATTGAAGCATATTAATTGTCTCCAATAATTATTGGGAATTGGTCTAATAGGAATGAGTATCTACTCTAAATAGATTTATTATGAATTATAAAAAAAAAAGTTATTTTTGCATTTGGTAGTTTAGAGTTTTTAAAAAATAAAAGCTATTTTATGTTTGTTTAATGTAATGGAAATAACTTTTTTTAAACTATCTATAAAAAATTATTTTTATGAGAAATTATTCAAAATCATTTTTTATTTGAAATATTTTTAAACTCTCTTTATTTTTCAAAAGATATAACAAATAGATAAAAAAAAATAGTCATTTAAAAAACCAAATACTAGTGCATAATGGATATAAGAAAGTAATTTAAAATAGTCTAGTAGAAAGTAATTTTTATCGCCTCTTGGGTTAGTTATACTAGTGCATAATGGATATAAGAATTACATATATTCCACCAATTTTATGAAAACTAGGTGAAATAAATATGCAAGTGACAATTTTGTAAATAAAAAACAAAAATTGTATAAAGCGTATAACATATGACACCAATTTTATTAGTAGATGATAATTTTGTAAATAATTAAAAATATTTTTTATAAGTAACGTAATTTTTAATAAAAAAAATTAAAACAAGTGTTCTATTTGTCAATATATGACACTTGTTATTTAAAACATAAGTGTTAAAGAATAATTTTTTCAATAAAAAAATTGTATTTTTTTAATTAAAAATATAACACTTGTTTTTCATAAAAATTAGTATTATATATTATCAGTGACGCTAGACATTAAAAAAAAAAAACAATTTTACTTCTCACACCCCTCATATTACTTCCCACACCCCTAAAATTTTTTTAAAACCCAAAATACTCAAATTGCCCTTCCCTCTTTATTCAATTAAACACCACATTTTTAAATTCATTTCCTTCAACCCACCTTCATCTCCTTCAACCTTACACTTTCATCTCCTTCAACCTTACATCTTCATTTCCTTCATCTTTAATAATTTACATTCTTCAATCATCTTAAATACCATCTTAGGGGTGTTTTAAGGTTTTGGGTTTAGGAGTATTTTCTGGGTTTAGGGGTTTTCTGAGTTTATAGGTTTTCTGGATTTTCTGTTGAAATGAAGTGAGAACGTGAACTGTTGAAATGATGAACGTGAATTGAGTTCACGTATTCTGAATCTGCTTGCTTACGTGAACTGAAATGATCTACGTGAACTCAATTCACGTATGTGGACGTGAACTCAGTTCACGTAGGTTGAGAAAAATTGGGAAGGAGTTCACGTACGTGAAAGGAAAAAATGGCAAGGAGTTCACATACGTAAATCAGTTCACGTAGGAACAATGTTTTTTGAAGGAAAGTTCACGTAGGAAGGAAAAATTGGCAAGGACCTAAATTGTTTGGTTAAATATTTTATTTTTTAATTTTGTAATATCTTTACTTTATGCATATTATTGTAATGAATTCCCATTTTTTGGTGTGTATAGAAGTGTTTGCTCAAAGTTTCTAATTTTAAATTTTGTAAAATCAATTTTATTTAATGCAAAATATTATATTTAATTTCCATAAATGCATTTAACTCTATCTTTGTGTGTAAATATTTGTACTGACTAGTTAATGAGTTATGCTGATGTTGCTTGATCGAAATGTATGCCTATTGAAACGTCTAAAATACATTTATTTTATTTAATATCTTTTATTGCATTTTATTTTCATTTTTTTTTCAACATATGTATGAGAATAATATTTTTTTTGGTTCAACTTCCTATTTCATTCATCATTGGCACCATCCCCACTAATTATTATTCATGTGCTATGCATAATTTATTCTCCTAAATTAAGAGTAAAGTAGTTTAAATAGTTTAATTAGTTTAAATAGTTTATAAAAAATAGAATAATTTAGTTACCTAAATTAACAAAACTAAAAATATTCAAAAAACTAAAATATTGGCCTACGTGAACTCAGTTCACGTATCACTTACGTGATTTCAAATTTAGGGACCCTACGTGAACTCAGTTCACATATGTATAATTTGAAAAAAAAATTCTTTTTTTACGTGAACTTAGTTCATGTATGCTCACGTGAATTCAATTCACTTGTCAGCTACAATTCACTTGTCAGCTACGTGAATTGAGTTCACGTACACATACAACCTCCATTACCTTGCGCAATCTTAATTCACGTAGGTGTACGTGAATTAGATTCACCTTAATTGAAAATTTTTGGATTCTTATCAGCTACGTGAATTAAGTTCACGTGAGGGTACGTGAATTGAGTTCACGTACGGAACTCAGATCTGGAAAAAAATATCAATTGCAAAATACATACCTACTTGATTTGAATCACTATAATGATGAGGATGATGAAAATGATGAAGATGTTCAAAGTGATTCAAGCTTATTGAACATCAAATGTATCAAGATGATTGAAGAATAATGAAGAAAGTTGAAGTTGGTTGAAGTTGAAGATGAAGGTAATGAAGATGAAGGTTGAGTGGTTAATTGAATTAATAGGGAAGGATAATTTGAGTATTTTGTAGTTAAAAAAATTGAGGGGTGTGGCAAGTAAAATGAGGGGTGTTGAAAGCAAAATTGTTAAAAAAAACAAGTGTTACTTTTTTATTGTTATTGATGTCAACAACAGTTTTTCATGTTATTTTCTCTTTTTCCCTTCTTTATTTTATTTTGTTAATTTTATGATTTGATTTTATTGTTTGTTTGATGACTAATTGTATTATTGTATGAACTTTAACACCTATTTGATTTTGTTGTTTGTTTGATGTATCATGTATGTTTTGGTGAATTTGATTTTGTTGTTTGTTCATTGATCATTTATGTTACTACTATTTAATTAAATGATACTACTATTTGATATATGTTTGATTGATCATTTATGTTACTAATATTTGATATATGTATGTAAGACTAATTTCATCTATTATATGAGTTTTTTAAAAGACCATTAAGCTTATGTTGAATTAGAATGTTCATTTAGAAGATGAGTATTGGCTTCAGAATTGATGTTGGATTGCACTAGAACTGCACGGATTGCACTAGAATTGTACGTTGCTGTAAAGTTCTTTTTTGTTTGTTTAGAATTTCATTTTATTGTCGATTATGGCTATTAAAGTATGACAATATCTATGCATTTTTCTATTCTAATTAAATATATTTTTGATTGTTTTTTTTTATTGTTCATTGGGATATATAGAAGTAGTATAATATTTAAGTGTGTTTAATTTTTTTTTTCTTTTAGAACATAGTTATAAATCGTAGTTAGATAAAAAGAAATTATTTAATTGATAAATATAAAAACGAGGTTTTAAAATTTCTAAAGTTTGCTGAAATTAATCTATCTAGTAATAGTGAAAGAATTTATTGGTCTTGTGTTAAATGTTCAAACAAAATATCTCTAAAAAGTTAGACATCATGAAGTAATACCTAGGAATGTTTGGGATTTGAAAAAGTTTAACAACTTAAATATGGCATAGTGTGACTAACAAATAGAGAAATTTTATGTATGATACGGTAAATTGTATAGAAGAAATTATTCGTGATATTGAACAAGAATTTTTTCAACATACACATATAAGATATTATGTGCAGTGAGAATGAAAAATCTTTATTTTTTATGTTGTAGAAATTTCACAGTTGTCGACCTTGTTGAAATTGTTTAATTTGAAGACAATAAATAGATATACTGATAAAAATTTCACATTATTGTTGACGAAAATATTTAATTAGATTACCTAAACTTAAACTTAACTGTGAGAGAAAATTTTGTAGTAAGGGTTACAAGGTAACTAATGCAAAGTTTTGGAGATACTAAGGTGTAAAGAGAAGCCAATATCATATCTTTTTAATTGTTTATCTTTACAAATGTAAAGAGTATGCGAGACACATTTATTCTTTATACTTTTGCCACCATGCGACTTATGTTTAATTATTTTGCCCCTATCAATTTGTTCATACTTTCAAATCATTTAAAACTAAGATTTGAAGTATATATATTTTTAGTAATATATATATATATATATATATATTTCCTATTTCGACCATTTCAATTATTCCAATTTAAGTCACCTACTAGATTATAAATGAGGTAATTTTATTTGGAGATTTTTTAACATGACAATCAATAAAAGTAAAAGTATTTTTAGAAGGAGGTTTTTCTTCTTTTTCTTCTTTGTGATTGGAGTAAACCTATCTACTACAACCACCTAGAAGGGTATCGAAAATATTAGTCAGGTGATTAAATACACAAAGATTAGGTCACACTAACTTAAAAAAAAGACTAACTCACACAAAATGGCGGGAATAGTGTAGGTCGTCTATAAGGAGTCTATGATCTGACTTATTTATAGTTTGATCTGACCTGTTTAATAAAAAGGAGACTAGACTCAAACTTGATGTAGCTAAATATCACTAGAATGGGGGGTTGAATAGGGATTTTGCTGTTAAAAAGAATTTTCTAGTGTTTTTAAAACTATCATCTCGCTAAGGATGGCTAGCTCAAGGATGCGATTTTTCAAATCGTCAGATCTGAGTTGAGCAAAAGAGTAAGAGTAGAATATGAGAGAGACACACACAATTTTATACTGGTTCACCCAAAGATGGCTACGTCCAGTCCTCACACCCTTGTGAGATTTTACTAACGTTCAAACAGATCAACCTCACGCTGAAGATGATTACAAAATGTGTATTCTTTAGCTTCACCAAGCTTACAATCAGTTTTCAAATATTTCCAAGTGTATCTTACTAGGAAATTACAAAGTAATATGAGAGTGATTAATACTAATACTTTCTCAAAGGATCTTCAAAGATATAGTGTAGGATCAAAGAAAGTATGAAGTGAAGATGAGTGTTTTGCTCTTGATAGCTTTAAGATGCTTGATCATTTTATGCAAGTGTGTTGTATGTCATCTGATGGAGAGCTTGTTTGCATTTTATAGAGGTCCAAGCTCTTTGATGACTGTTGAAACTTATTTCAGACGTTCCAAGTTTTTCATCATAATTACAGAACTGCCATTGAGTCTTTTCTAGCCCAAGCAGCTGCCATCCTCGCGCATGCACTTTCTTGTAACTTGATCTTGACAAAGTCCTTGTCTATTTTCTTTTATCAGAAGTGCAAAGTTGTTTCTTTGACCATATGAGATGTAACCTTTTCGAAATTTTTAAGGTATAGGTTGATTTTAGCTTTTGAGGTGATGTTGACAAGAGAGAGAAAGCCACTCTTTTACATATTACATTCACATGTGATCTTCTATTTTTGGCTTGTTTCTTGTTGCCTTTCTTTAACTTGACTTCTTCATGTATTTATTCGTGCAAGCACAATAAATGGTCTGATTTTAGCCTTTGCACATGCTTGATGGGTTGCTTTGATGGATTGTTTTCAACTTTGCTGACTCATCCTCATCCTAGTCTACCATCCTCTGGATTCTAGATCTGGCTATATTCATCCTTTTCCTTTGACCTTATGACTTTTAATTTCAAATACTTTATTTATTCATTGTTTGACATTTGGTTGCATTTGAATAAAAACATTAGTTCTGGTGAGAGCACAGATTGTGCAGATCTTAAGATTTTTCAATTCGTAGGCCATCCTCACGGTTTTCAATTGCACAATTTCCATCCTCAACATTTTCCATCCTCAAATTTGAATCATATTTTTCTTCCTTTTGCCTTAATGATTAACAACCTATTTTCTTATATGAATACACTCAAGAGCACATGTTAGTCATTAACCACAATCATAATCTCTTAAGTAATTTTGTTATCATTAAAATCATTTGAGAGATTTTGTCTCAACAAAATTTTCTTTAAAACCTATAAATGTAAATAGATCGGACTCAGACTTATAAAAAGTCTATTAGACTTGTCTTGCCGACTTGTCGTTCATTTTATTTTATTTGTAATTTTTTGAAGGACTTTTTGCAGTTTGCTAATTATAGATTCATTTTGTTTCTTTATTTTCTTGAAATATTGTTGCAGACTTACTATTTATAATTTTATTAATTTTCCTTATATTTAAAAACCTAGTTTAGTCTATTGAAAAAAATATAAAAGATATTATTTAAATGTTTTCATATAAAATTGACTTTCAGAACATGTCAGACTTTTAAAAAGAAATGTCAAATTAGACCGAAAAAAAACCTATGATAAATCGTAAATAAAAAAACTTAAAAAATTAATCGTAAATCAAAAACACACATTTCAAAATTTAATCTAACTTGACATATTACCAAGGTACACATAACCAAATTCTTACTATTAGGGGCGAATCCATATATCTTTAGAATGTACATATACATATCCTAAACTTTGAAAAATGACATCAATATTTTTATTTTATTTGCATTTTGACTATTTTATATTTACACTATTCATCATTCTTTCACCTCGTTAATTGCTCACACATCTCAATATAGTAATACTAACTATAAGATTTTGTATTTTCCTTCCATAAAGTATTTTTAATTTATTATTATTATTCAATTAATAAATACTAATATTATTAGATTGAATATTATGTATAGAATTTAAATTTAAAATCTTGTGATTATATATAAATTTTTTATGATAATCAAATCATCTTATGTATATATTAATGCACACATTCTATGTATCATTTGCCAGAATTTGACTACCAAATTAATCCAAATGTCATCTATATCTATATTCTATATTATATAGAATTATAATTAATAAAATTTACGTTACACAATTATCGATCGAAACACTCCAACAGCTCTCCATTCATAATAATAACATATGTCGCTCATATGGGCAAAGTATTACAATTATAAAAATAAAATTAATTCTACAATTTAATTCAACCATAAAATTTACCAATAATTCCTCTAAATAATAAATGTACTTAATTCAGAGTTTTATATTGAATGCCAAATTCCACTGTCATATCTCATTTTGATGCATATTTAGAATCTCATATTTTAACGACATATTTGTTTACTTTTCAGATTAATTTCACATCTATTTCTCTTCCGCTTCAAAATTAGGTTTATTTCATATTTGTTTTTAGATAAAATTAGTTTATTTAATTAAATTTAGATTCCACAATTATTTATGTGTAAGGAATATATAACATCTTACGACCTTTTTAAAAAGTTATTTCTAGTTAATTCTACAAAATTATATTGAGAGAAAATGCTTGTGTTTTGATAAATTTTAATTTTTTTTAAAGTAGTTTTTTGACATAAGAAAAAGTAACAATGGAGCCAAAAAAGATTTAACCCAATCATTACTAATATGAGTTTATATATATTTTATTTTATTTTTTTGTGAAAATGTTGTGATGATCGTACTAAAAAGAGAATTTAACGTGGTCATTGACTTTTGAGTTTGTGTAGTGATTGAGCTAAAAGTGGATTTGGCGCGGTACTATGTGTAGTTATTAACTTTATTTTTATTCAAAATTTCATGATGACCCAATCAAAAGAGAATTTAGTGTAACCATTGGATTTAAGTAATGATTAAACTAAAAGAAAATTTGACATAATCACTATTAATATTATATTATTTGAATTTTGATTCAGACTTTTAAAAATTACTTGAAAATAATTATTAATACATTGCATGAATTTCAAAAATGTTTCTAATATGTATCTAATGGTATATATGATAAAATGAAGTTTCATAATAGTTTTATGATTCAAGATTTTTAATAGATATTGAGAACTCCTAGATAAACAAATACGTGCAAAATCATCTATATCAAACTTGGTTTTGACATTAATCAAAATATTGAATTCATCATTGTAAAACTTACACACATCTTATATATTTGTGAGTGTAAATAATATTTTACGAAAAAATGATATGAAATTTTTTGGATTGTAAGAGTATTTGAGACCAAATGTAATAAACTAAAAATAATTTTAAGTAAAAAAAAACAGGGTAGTATGTTTGTTTAGATTAGGTATGTTTGTTTTTTATTTTAAAAACTTTATTTTAGTTTTTAAAAATTAAAAAATTTGTTTGGATTACTTATTTTTAAAAATTGTTTAGTAAAATTATTTTTAATATTATACTTTTTAAAATAAAAAAAGCAAAACATGTAATCAGTGACAACACTGTTTGAACAATGTTTTCTAGTATGATTCGACATAATCCACACTTTCTTGGTACTTTTTCTATAGTATCCATTTATGTTTTAACGCGTTTTTTTTTTTTGGCGACCTTTATTGACTCTCCGCATTTGAGCATTGTGACACTCCTTAACACTTTCATATTCTAGCCAATTGTTTTGTATAGGTTGAAACGTTTCGTTGTAAACTTTTAATACCGTTTCCACCTTGTACACGTCATATATAAGCCTCCGATAATCATATTTTATGTTAGAACATGCTACTATAACATGTTAACAAGACATATGTATAGCTTGATATTTCCCACAGTCGCACACCACTTGTTATGAAGGCTGACAATGAAATGACCAATTGGTTGCTATTCTCTTGGATTTACTATCTCGTGGACCATGAAAGTATGGTTGCTCCGATCAAAACTATCGACTTTATGACTATTGGATTTACGTATTTCAGATTTCATAAAATTTATGAATTTTTTTGTGTATACCTAACCAAAAGCTAAAATTGATGCATGTAGTTTTCTCTTTGTTGGAAACAATGTCTCTATCTTATAATAAGTTGATTGGACCAAAGAAGTGATGAGAAGGTTTCACATGCCTTTTAATACTCTATTGATCGACTCCATAAGGTTGGTTGTCATGTGATCCCAACAGCTACCTCCATCAAATGCTTTAATCTAACTTTCCCGCGGTATGTTGTCTAACCATTTTATAACCTCTCGATTTACTATACCAATTTCACTTCGATAGTATCTATATGAAGGCTCATTAATTGAGTAACTTGTATTGACACAATAAACATTATGTCAAAAAAATTATTAAAAATGACACTAATTAAAAAGTAAGAATGAAATTATTATCCATAGCAGCAACTTTTTTCTTCAATGCATTATCCATATATTCCCTTGCATAATTTTGTGAAATATGTCAGACGTAGATCACATGCTTTGACAGAGGATTTTGCCACCCATTATTTGGATTATTATAAGCACTTCTAATGAATTTGTGTCTATCTGAAATCAAACAAAGGTTGGTCTATAGAGTGACATATTTTCTCAAATTTCTCGAATAGAAACTCCAACACTCTCATATATCACCTTGTACAAGAGCATAAACAATAAAAATTACATTATCGTTCCCATCTTGTGCAAGTGTTATCAATAGAGTTCCCTTGTACTTGTCGTACAACCAAGTCTCATCCACTTATACAAGTGGTTTGCAGAATTTAAAGGCAGATATGCACATAACAAAAGCACAAAATGATTGATGAAAGATCATTATCCCATTTATCAAACTATTATCATGATAAGCTATAATTATTTTCATTTCTACTTTAGTTCCTGAAGCAAATGTTCGTATAAACAACAACCATTTTGGGAGTTGATTGTAAGACTATTTCCAATTGCTATAAATTTTTTTCCGTCACTTTATTTTTTTGCTATCGAAGTATTTTTATAACTGTATAGTTATGCAAAGACATAATCTGAACAATAATGACCTTTAATTTGATATAAGGGTTCACTTTTAGAGCTTGTATTACGCTTGTACATATCATGTTAGAATCGAGCTTCTGATGATCTTGTGACAATGCATAATTTGTGCATGTATAAGGCATATCGTGTACATTTAAAATATTTTTCACTAGTAGAGAATTTACGTAAAACATCCCAATATAGTTGGATTCAACAATTGTAACAATACTTTATAGAGAATTGTGTTTTGCTACGTAACTCGGTGTAATATCTATAAGAGGTGTGTATTGTTGTTGCAAAACTAGGCATAATATCGTTTGTCTTGTATCGCTCCAGAATCACCCAATGCATGTATATTTTTTCACTTGTATAAAGGTAACTATTGCAAATAATTTTATATATTTTTCTTCTTTTTTTTTAAAAACGAACTACTTACCATATTACTAATTTTATTATATATATATATATATATTCATAAATTTAATTTTGGTGGTCTAAATTTTAGTAATGTTTCTCACAACGGTATATTAGGATAACGAAAAACAATCGATCATATTTATGGTTGAAGAAGTAATATATTTGTTCATATTTATTTGCATTTTTTTAATTATATTATTTTTTATACTTTTTATATTTACTTTAGCTTATTTTTTACATATCAATTTTATTGAAAACATCATACCGATAGAGTCACATTTCAGTTCAACTTCCATCAACAAATACCACAACCACCACGACACACAAAAATCTACCATGAGATCGACATGAGGCGTGACATTGATGATAATTAGAACTGAGTTTGGAAAGAAGAAATTAAAACTTGAAACGAGTGTGAGGTAAAGAGAAAAAAATAGGAGATAATTGTTAATAAAATAAAATTAAGTTTCTAATTTACCTGCAACATAGGAGAAAATTATTAATAAAATAAAATTAAGTAGCTAATTTATCTGCAAAATAAGAAAAAATTGTTAACAAAACAAAAGTAACTTGATAAAATAATATAGCACGTTATTTGATTTGACACATTTATTCAACTGCATTAATTTAGATGTATTTTTTTTAATTTAATGTAGTTTATTTGATTTTATTAATATAATTTATTATTTTTAATTATAATTATTTTTATTTATTAGATTTAAAATAAATAGAAGAAGTTGTTAAAAAAAATATAATTAAGTTGTTAATTTGGTAAAATAGGAGAAAGTTAAAATAATATAAATTTATCTACAAATTAAGAGAAAATTCTTAAGATAGTATATTACGTTATTTGTTTGACACATTTACTTAACATTATTTTTTGTTCAATTGAATGTATTTTATTTATTAATAAAATTGTTTTTTAAAAAATATTTTTATTATTTTTAGTTTATAAATTAATAATTATTCAATTGTTAAAATAAAAAAAATTTAAAATCTTATAAATTGCGACCTCTTACTAATAATTTTTTTTTTAATAATTGTGAGATAGAGATGCAACTTTTTAAAAATTAAAAAAATTAATATTTTAATATTATTTTCAAATGTAAAGAATTCAAATAAATATAAAAATTTAATTATAATTGAATTGTGTATAAAATATAACTCAATTAGCAACGTAAAAGGTTGTTAGATTAAATATTGTCTGCCGTGCACAGTTAGTTTTGTTTTTAATAAAAGAAAAATGGTAACACTAAAAAATTGATTGAAATGACGTTTCTAGAGTACAAATAGCGATATCTGATGGGACGTTTCGAAATGTTCAGAAACGAGCAGTAGGTGAGATTATCAAACCCCGGATCCCAAATTAAATTCAGTAGCAGTTTGAGAGATAGAGAGAGAAAAAAAAGAACCAAACCATATCCTAATTTGTAGCTAGCTACAATAGTAGTGTACGCACGGTTTTTGCACTCTTGTTTCTTGTCCTGCAATTTTGCACTTCATTCTCACGCACAACACAACAGTTGTTGTCGGTGCAATTGCAAATGGAGAACGATACTCAAACTGATGTCAAAGATGAAGTCTTGTCGGTTGAGCTTTCAGCTCCTCCTTCTTGGAAGAAACTGGTCTCTTTCTCTCTTCCTCGTCCTCCATTTTTTTTTTTCATTTTATAATATATATTTATTTCATTTTTATACAATTCATATTTTTTTTCGATTTCCTTTTATTTTTGATTGTTACGGTTATTATATTATTATTATTATTATTATTATTATTATTATTATTGTTGTTGTTGTTTGTTAGGAATATTATTGTTGTTGGTACTATGTTTTTTTAAGGAAGCTATGTTTGTTACTTTGACTTGATTCTCACTTTAATTGTCTGAAATTCTGTAAATTTATTCACTGGATTCTGGATTTTCTTTTGCTTTTCTTTTTTATTAGTTAATTAAATTTTTTTGTAGTAAAATGTTGGGAAGAATTTAGTACTAGATTTTGTTTTCTAGGGTTTTCCTAAAAGGGCTTGTAGAATTTGGGGCTAGATTTTGTTTCTAGGGTTTTTATGGAAGGGCTTACCTTATTATAATGTCCCTTTTTTTTTTTTTTTTTTTTTTTACAATTGATTTTATGCAACACAACAAATTGGTGGTCCTAGAGTTAATACAACTTCTATAGCAATTAGCTAGGTTCCCAGCTGAATTTTGTTGTACTTTTTTTTATACGGATTGGTAAAAGGTTCCACATTGGATAGAAATGGGCTAAATTGTTAAGGAGTCCCACAATTGATGAAATAAGGTTTGAATATGTGTTTATAAGTAGAGGTTGTCCTCGCCTTACACGTCGGTTTTGTGATGATGAATTAGGCCTAATATAGACATCTATAGAGCCACTCGAGTCACACTCCAGATGTCCAATCTGATCACGTGTTGATAAGTGACGACGATGACCCAATATAAAAACCTAAGGGTGTGTTTGTGAGTTAGTTTTTGAAAGATATAGTGCCAAGCTATCTAGGCACGTCTCTGTCAATGTTTCATAGGTGTCGAGTTTCCATTTGTGGTCTGTTGCTTGTTCTTTGGTTGTTTTTATGTTGTCTAGAGGAGACAGTGTCTTAGCTTTTAATATCAAAGTGTTCTGTCTTTCAGTTTTTTCAGTGCCCTATTTGATTCAGAAAATTTTGGTGCAAGATTCTGTTTCATTCCTGCACCTTTCCATATTAAGCTTATTATTAGTTTGTAGATTTTCCTTTCTTTGCACTCTATTTTATCCCTACTGGATTCTGAATTGCAACTACTTAAGTTAATGTAATTGATGATGTAGAAAATCGCTTAGATTTGGGGGAGAATATCACTGACAACTGACAATATTGATTGATTTATTGTAAGATCAATTTGTGAATTAATGCTTCTGTTTTGGAAAGTCATATTTTTGGTGGAAATTATCCATTGGTTAAGAACATTATCTGAATTGCTCTAGGCCTATGTAGTACAACCACAAACATCAGACACGACACTGACATATCGATACTAATATTATTTTGAAAAAGTGGAAGTAATTGAATGTAATTACACGTGTCAGTGTCGTATCCGTGTTAGATACTAAACACGTATTAAATCTGAAGTGTCAATGTTATGTAGCTCTAAGCTATAGAGCATTTTGTGAACCATAGTGCTTAGTGATTTATTGATTATAAGCTCCTCGTGATTTCGTCTTATTGATGTAATTGGTTCTTGAAATCAATTAGGAATTTGACTATTGCTAACAAATTTTCCTTGATTCTTTTTAGTTGTATGATGTATCGGAATCGTTTTTTAGTGCATTTGTATTTGTACTATGCAGTTCTTCCCTAAGAAAGTAGGAACACCAAGAAAAAGCGAGATTGTATTCGTTGCTCCAACTGGAGAAGAGATAAGTTCCAAAAAACAATTGGAGCAGTACCTGAAAGTACATCCCGGGAATCCCAACATATCAGAGTTTGATTGGGGAACTGGTGAAACCCCGAGGCGGTCAGCAAGGATTAGTGAGAAGGTCAAATCAACTCCTCCGCCAGCAGAAACTGAGCCTCCTAAGAAACGTAGCCGAAAATCATCTGGTTCAAAGAAGGATGACAAGGAAACTGAAACCAATCAATCGCCTTCAGCGGAAAGCAAGGCAAAGTCTTCTGCGGCCGATCCCATTGACATTGACAACAACAATGATGATGATAAAACAAAGACCGATGCTGAGGAAATTAAGCAAAGTAACGTGGAAGGTGAAAATGTGACTTCCGAGAAAACTCAAGTGGAAGAAACATCGAAGGTGGAACAAGGAGAGCAACTTGTTGAGGAAGCTTTGAATGTTGTGGCGGTTGAAAAACCGCAAGAGGAGGCACCGGTTGAATCAGAAAAGGAGAATGGTACAATTGACAGTAATAAGCAGGAAAAAATCGACGCCGTGGAAAACGAAGAAGCTGAGAAAGCAAGTCTCGATGTTGAAAAACCGCAAGAGGAGGCACCGGTTGAATCAGAAAAGGAAAATGGTACCATTGACAGTAATAAGCAGGAAAAAATCGACGCCGTGGAAAACGAAGGAGCTGAGAAAGTGAGTCTCGATGTTGAAGATATTAACAGTAAGACTGAAATTAATGAAGGAGCTGAGAAAGTGAGGGTCGATGTTGAAGATATTAACGGTAAGACCAAAATTAATGATGGAGCTGAGAAAGCGAGTCTCGATGTTGAAGATATTAACGGTAAGACCGAAATTAATGAAGGAGCTGAGAAAGCGAGTCTCGATGTTGAAGATATTAACGGTAAGACCGAAATTTCAGCAAGTGATGAAAAAGAAACCATTCAAGGTGAGGAGCAAGTAAAGAAAATGGTTGACAATGAAAGTGTTATTTGGAGCAGTGCACAATGAAGTAGTATTAATTAATACTATATTAGTATTAATCAACTCTTAGTGTATGCTGCTGATATGTACTTTATTAATATTACTTAGTGCCCTTAATTTTTTTTAATGTTATTAAAGATATTTTAGTTATTTTGTGACATTGTGAATGTCTTGTATTCTGTTTTAACATATGGATGTATCTAGGAGATTAAACTTGTATGCCTCTTAGATTAGATCTTTTGATTTTCCATAGTGCAGATCTTAGTGTAGATTGGAGATGTTTGTTTCAAATTTATGTGAACAATATAAAACATTTGAATTTGAATTTCTTGGATTTATTGACTTATTTGGTTATTTTGTGTTTTTATTTTTTTTTTCTTGTTTGGAGAAAGAAGTATGTTTTTGAGCTGCATTCAATATAAAGTACTCAACCACATTAAAGAATCGATGTTTTTAACTCGTGAACTGCATGTCTTTGTTAAATATTGAATTATATTTGGGGTGTATAAATGACAAATTTAGTGTGTCATTTACTCCGATGAAATAAAAATGAGTAAGTTTCAAAACAAATTAAATTAGTTAGTATTTAATGTTTTTTTATTTTAGAAAGAGTGAATAAATAATAATAATATAAAATAATTTTTTATTCTTAAAGTAATTTGAGAAATAATGAATAATTCAATGATTAATATGAATTCAATCATTTTTTTTCTTATTTTTTCCTGTCTTGTTCTTAATTTTTTTCTTTTTTTTCGATTGAATCAAACCTAACTTATTACTTACATGTCAGGACAGGTTCATGGGATGGGCCAGGTCCTCAATTGAATACTTTAAAATGTTTCTTTCACAAATTTCATACTTGTTCCCCTAGAAAATTCCATATATTTGATAATTAACTCATCTTTTTCAGAAATGTTATAATTGTTCTAACCACGTTCTTTAATGAAGCATTGTAATGCTATTTGTAGAGAAAATTAGTAAAAGAATATATATATTTTTTAATTGTTCTAACCACTATATTTTTTAATTTTTTAATTGTTGTAACCACTATTTGTAATGCATTATAATTGTCCTAACCACTATAAATGATGAAAAAAGAAAGTTTAAATGATTTTAAATCCAGCAAATATATTTTTATTTTTATTTTTAGCTTCTATAATATTTTTTTATTTGTAGTCTCAGCAAATATATTAGTTTTTCTTTTTGGTGTTTTTTTTAATCGTTACAAAATCAATTCATAACAAATAAATTTCGCAAGAATCAAAGCGAAAAGGTTTATATTTAAAAGTTATATATTTATAAAGATTAAAATAAAATAAATTTTTTTATCAACTAAAATTATATTTCAACTATATCATTTTTAATCATAAAATTATGGTTTGAATAAAATTTTATTCTTGGCAAATATACCAATTTTTGCTCTTATTTTATTTCATATGTGTTTAAATTGTTTTTCATGTCATGTGATATCAAGGTACGGAATCCCCTTTCACCCATGATGCTACGAAAGGTATTGATGACCCATTAAAATATCCTTGATGTTTAGCTTAATTAAAAGGTTGAAAATCAACAAGCTTTGAAAAGTATATAATAAAAAGGTATACTTTAAGAAGGAGTTAAAGGGTGATTGAAAGTAAGAATCTGTTCTAAGATGTTGAAAACACCCTTTGTTAAAATTGCAATCTTATTTTTTGGTTTAAGACTAAGAATCTTATTCAAATCATGTTAACAATCTATCATCTTTTGAAGAAAAGCTAAGAATCTTTAGTTAGATTATGAAAAGAGAAAAAGTTTTCTTAGCCAATGAAGTTAACTTTATTGAATTACATAATACAAGGGTGCACCCACATAGTTTTCACAAGTGGAATCCTCTCTCATTTTCTTAGTATGCTTAGAGTTCAACAACAAATGGTTTTCTCTTTCAAGTGTTCATTCTTTCTTTGGCTTTTCATTTTATCAATAACATTTTCTCAAGGTGTGTATTTTATTGATCTTTATTATAAAAATTGGCTTTGATGTTTTATACTAAAGGTTTACTTATTTGCAATTAATAGACATTTTAATGATAATACTATGGAGAGATGCATGTTCAGCATTTATTTTTTACATTGAGTAAAAAGCATTTATTTTTAAATAGTGAATTTTGTAGTAAAGTTTTTTTTTTTTTTT